>JAANYP010002474.1:88178-93178 GCA_020465985.1 Centrapalus pauciflorus
GTAATCCTAAAAAATAAAGTTAGTTCTCCCATCCTACTCATTTCCTACTTAGATTTCAGGACGTAAGAAAAATTCCTTCATAGCTGCCATTAGTCGAACCCAATCTTATGTCATCCACATAGATTTGAAACACGCATAATATCAGACTTCACCTTCTTATGAACGTGTGGATCCACTTTACCTTGGAGTACCCATTGCTCATAATGAATTCAGTAAGAGTGTCATACCAGGCTTCAGCGGGGTTGTTTAGACCATAGAGAGCTTTGTCAACTTATAGACAAAACCTGGTGTTGTCATTTTCAAAACCTGAGGTGCTTGATATACTTCTTCTTGCCGCTTCCCATTCACAAATGCACTCTTCAATCCATTTGCATACCTTTATGCTCTATGAGCAGCGTGGCTAGCTAGCAACGGAATTGCTTCTCGCCTGGCCCACAGGAGCAAATGTTTCCTCTAGTCAATTCCTTCCTCCTTCGTAGCCTGAGCAACTAGTCTGGCCTTCTTTCTAATGACACCCCACATTTGACCTTGCTCATCCATCTTGTTCCTGAAAACCCATTTTGTGCCAATATAGTTTTACCTTTAGGGGCAGGGACCAGCTTCCATACTTTGTTCCTCTCAAACTGATTGAGTTCTCTGCATGGCAGTGATCCAATTGGCATCTTTTAATGCTTCATCAACCTTCTTTGGCTCCATCAGTGAAACAAAACTAGAGAACCTACAAAAGTTCCACTAAGCTGTCCACCGCGGTTGTATCCCTTTGTTATGTCACCAATTATTGATCCTTGGGTGACACCCTGATCCACTTTTTAGGATTCATTTTTTCAATGATGATTACCTGGTTGTAACATTTCAGCGGTCCTGTTGACCGCTCTCAAGTTTTTAGACACAACGTTGTCTTGCGCTGTTTCACATTGTTGAACATGTCTGACCAATGTTGAACATATCAGCAGAGGAACTGGGAAAAATCAGCATTGATATGGTTCTGGACATGCAGTTGTAATTAAGTCAGTGACATTTATTCACACAGGGTGTATTGACATAATCATCATCATGTCTCATCATGATTAACAGGTTCCCACCTGTGTGTAGTGGAAAGCTCTTTTGAGTCCTCTTCATGATTGAATGCATCAGATCAATCAAAGTTAGTTCGCTCCTGAAATATTCAGGAAACAGCCTCTTGGGGGAAGCATTCTTGGACTCTTCAAAGGTGACATTGATAGATTCCATTCTTCACCCTCTTTTTCGTTGTTTGTAGACCTGTCAGGCTTTGGAGATAGCAGGTAGACCGAACACAACACACCTTCATCGCTTTGGTTTCAAATTTCGAACAGGTGGTCACCTTTGATTTCAGAATTGAAACAGGGAAACAATCCCAAACAATGGAATAAACTGACATTTGGCTTCTCCTCCCTTTGAGCCAGCTCAATAGGGAGTCTTGTTGACCACTTTTCACCACTAAGATCTGTTTGGGTGAAGCGAGGCTGTTAGCAGCTTCAAGCCCAAATGATGAAGTAAACCTGAGCACACAGCAATGGTTCTGGCCAGCTCAATTAGAGTTCTTTCTCCTTCAGCAACTCCATTTTGTTGAGGAGTTCTTACTGCTGAAAAGTTTTGAGTGATACCTTTCTCTTCACAGAAGTCTTCAAGAGTACTGTTTCTGAATTCAGTACCATGATCACTTCTAAGCTGCTTTACTTGGGCAGAGTTCAGCATTTCCATCTTTTTGACAAATCCATAATTTCTCTAGCAGCCCTCTCCTTTTGCTCTTAAGAAAGATCACCCATGTGTACCTGGAGGAACTCATCAACCATACAAGAGTGTATCTTCTTCCTCCTAGACTTGGAACATTAACAGGTCCAAACAAGTCCATATGGATTAGAAGAGTGGAGTATCAATAGAGAAATTGTGTTTGGATTTAAAAGATTTTTTTCTCTGCTTGCCTTTGTCACAAGCTGTGCATAATCTATCTTTGCAAAAGTCATAGAGGCAACCTGTCACCCAACTCTTTCTTACAGGTTTGTTGATGTTCTTGAAGTTCAGATGTGACAGTCTTCTTGTGCCATAGCCAGTTTTAGATCAGCATTTGTTCTTGTGAGAAAACAGGTTTCGTTGTGGGGTCAGCAGAATGCATATCCACAACATATACACCTTTCTTTCGTTGAGCACATAGCACAACTTTGCCTTGGGAATCCAATATGTAACCCAGGTGCTCATCAAAGTTAACCTTGTAGCCAGCATCACAAAGTTGGCTTATGCTAACAAGGTTATGTTTTAGCCCAACCACATAGGCTACTCTTTTGAACACTGCAGCACCAGCTTTAAGAGTTCCATATCCCTCAGTGGATCCCTGTACATTGTCACCAAAGGTGACTTTTGGCCCTTTTTCAGGCTTGAGTTCACTCAGCAATTCTTTACAACCTGTCATGTGCCCTGAGCAGCCACTATCCAAGTACCAAACATGGGAAGGTTGTTTTTCCTGCAGAGTGATAAGAGAATTATTAGTCATTTTTAGGGGAACTCATCACAGAGATGAGTTCTCCTACTTCATCAACATTTGTTGATGGATTTGAAATATCCACACTAATATTCCCTATCTGAATGGTATCAGCTTGAATACCATTCTCAGTAACTGTGCCATTTCCAACATTGCCTGTGACAGCTGTGAGAGAAACAACAGAGTTAACAGGCCTCATGTCCTCAGATTCAGGACAGTCCTTGGCCAGATGTGTCTTCTTCCCACATTTGTAACATTTTCTCTTTTTAGTATTTTTGGAAGAAGGTCCTTCAGAAACACATTCTGAGCTATTTTTGTTGATTCTTTCAGCAGGTTTAGCATTCTTTGTCGAATCAACAGCTTGTGTGGAGAGTTTAATAGCCACAGCTTTGACTGTCTCTTCTTTCCTCTTTTTGGGAGGACAGATGTCAAAGACAGGAAGCTTGATTGGCTTTTGAGCTTCCACATGTTTGGGAAACTTATTCCCAGTTGTCTCAGTTTGAGCAATGGCTTTGCCTTTGCCCCTACTGAATTGTGATTTATGCTGCCTATCAGCATACTCACTGTGTCTGGTTTTGAAAAACTTATTCATTCAAACCAATTTCCCCCTCTGATTTGAAAACCTTATTGAATATCACAGCAGAGTTTTGTTTTCAACATGAGACTTCCCCTTGTTTGAAAACGGCTGCTTACTTTTTGAAAACTTGTTTTTTCAAAGTTTTTAGCATCCAAAAGGATTAAAACACGCTTTTTACCTCAGCTTTGGACTAAGAAAACTGTTTTTGTCAACCGTGTTAGCTCCAAGCTTCGTTTTGACACATGTTTCCTTTCTTTTGGCTTATGTGAGCTAGCAAAGCACTTAGCAGGCTGTTTTGGAGAACAAACTCCAACATCAGCTTTTGAGCTGAGTTCACACAAGCTTTCAGTATTTTGAGGCCTGACAAACCTGTTTGTTGAGATTAGTTTACCATTCACATTTTGAATGAATGTATTTGGAAGTTCACCAAGAGTGGATAAATCTTCTTTCAAATTACTTATCTCAACAATTGAAGCTGCTGTGTCAAGACCCCCTCCAAGATAGGCTTGGATTTGTGCAGGAATCTGTTGACTTATACAATGGCTGACTTTTTGTGCAGATTGGCACCAAGAGTCAACTATCTTTTGAAGCTTGGCATGCTTTATATCTGTTTCTCTCTTTTCTTCCAGTAAAATAGAGTTGATGTGTTTAATTCATCAAGCTCAGTTTTCAACTTATGGAAACTGTCCAGTTCACTGGATTTAGTTTTAAGATCAGTTTTGAGCTTAGAGATTTCAGATAGTAGAGCATCATGCTTCTCAACAGCAGCTTTTAAATCAACAAGCATATATTCAAACATTTTAACTTTTTCTTCAGAACTGTAAGCCATAAAATTTTTTACCTTATACATCATAGTAGGATTCCAGTTCTCTAAGCTGCTGAAGGCTTCAGCTTCAGCCATATCTTGTTTGAAGCTGCTTGTTGATGGGACATCAGTGTTGGCCATCAGACATTGATTATCTTCTTCATCAGATGATGAATCAGATTCCTCCCAGTCACATGTCTCTGCCATAAGTCCCTTTTTGGCGATTGGAAGACACTGAGTTTTCCAATTTCCTCAGCTAGCCATGGCCAAAGGTACTTAACCCATAGGCCATCATCCTTGTTAGTTGTTGGGTTTGGAATGAATGAACCAACAGCTTTTGACACACAGTCAGCAGCTATTTTTGACCAGTTTTTGCCACACTTGAAAGCACTCAGCTTTGGATTTGTCAAATGCCTTCTTTTGCCAGACTTGAACCTCCTTGCAGCAGTTTCTTCCAAAACCTTTTCTTGTTGAACCTTTTGACAAGCAATGGCCTATCATTTGCCTTCATCATTTGTTCAGCAAGATCCTGCAGGCATCTTCTTCGTCGCCACCTCCTCCTGTTCATCATCCTGTTGATCAGGTTGAATGGAACACATCACTACCTGATTTAAGGCTTGTCTCACATTAGCCACAAAGTTGCACCTCTTCTGGACCATTTCCACTAACACTTCTCCTTTGTTGCCTTGACTGTTCACATTCCGTAAGGATCCTACAGATTGACCAGATCCCATACTTTCTGATAGCTACCTGAGTTCCTTAGATTGTTTGAAAAGTAGTTCACTCTTCATGTAAAATGACAGAAATTTATTCACCAGGGTACGACTGTCCTTGGTGATCCCCACCCGCTTTGAGACATTCACTAGAGCAGTAAACCTGGTGTAGTTTCAGTGAGAGTCTCCTTTGGTTTAGCAAAGACGAGTTCATCCTGTCTAACAGATTGTTGCTCCTGTTGTCCAGTGTGATTGTGGGTCCATCATAGACAGTACACAAAGTATCCCACATTTCTTTTGCTGTCTTCATTTTCTCAACCTGTTTGAACACATCATCAGGAAGACAAATGACCAGGTTGTTCCTGGCCTTTGCATCCAGAGCCACCAGTCTCTTGTCTTCATCAGACC
>JAANYP010002474.1:98178-213547 GCA_020465985.1 Centrapalus pauciflorus
AGCATCGTATTCTATGTAGAAATACACACAAAACACAACTTTTAACAAATTAACTGTTGAAAGTTATCTATGTAGATTATCATGTATTCTATGTAAAGTGTCATCTATTCTATGTAGAAGTACACCAAAAACACAGTTTTAACAAATTAACTAGTGAACGTATGCTATGTAGATTATCATGTATTATATGTAGAGTATCATGTATTTTATATAGATACAACAATAACAAATTAACTAGTACAACAATAACAATATATTCTACATGAATACAAACAAGTTACAATCAATTTTGTATAGAATGCTATTTGTTCTATATAAAGTATCAAATAATCTATATATAAATAAAAACCAAATCTACATTGAATACATAAAGACGCATAATCATCAAATACAAACCCATTAGGAACGAGAATCTCAAACAAACAGATGAATGTAATCTATGTTGAATATCAAGAATATTATGTAGAGTATCGTGTGTTCTGTGTAGAGTCAGACGAACTGAAATACAAAAAAAGAAGATATCATTTAGACATTTTACACTTGGTATGCAACTTATACAAAATACACCAAAAATACAGTTTTAAATAAAAAAATCCAAATCTTGTGCATCATATACAAAAATCTTTTTAACAAAAAACACATATCTAAGTATAACATCCCAGATCTAAATATTCTCCATAGGTTATTTATTCTATATAAATACAACAATAACAATATTCTACATAGATACAAACTAGCTACAACAAATTCTCTTTTGAATACTATTTATGTAACATCCTCATAAGTAAGGTAATAATTAATAAATTGTTTAAATAAGTTATGCTTAATCATTTAATTATAATTAGTGTGGCAATTATCAATCTTGCCCACAAGCTTAATTAATTTGTTCTCTATGTTTTGAGACTTGTATATTAACAATCCATATGATTAAGTACAAGATTTTAAGTTTAATGTACAAGTGCCTAGAGCTAACCTATGGATGTTAGGGGTTACAATTGTAAGAATGAAACCAATTAGGTGACTAATGTAGAAGGAATGGAAGTAAAAGGAGGTGCCATGGAAATGTTGACCAATTAGGGTCAATTATAAACCCCCAATCGTGAGCCATCTCCCCATTTCATTCTTCCCATTTCTGCACATACACACTTGAAGAAGGCAAGCTAGGGCTCGGGAAGAAACTCTTGTATATAGGCTGGAAAATTGAAGAGTTTTGGAGCAACCCATAAACTAAACCCAAGGTAAGTGTGTAAGACTTATAATGGTGTATATATGTCATTTTCATTTCTTCGCAATATAGTGGCCAAAGGTTTTATATGAAGATGAACAATGAATTTATGGCTCAATGAGTTTCAATTACAAATAACAAAGGGTTGGTAATTTCTAGACCTGACAATTCGTGTATTCGTGTCGTGTAACACGTCGGACACGAATTTTACACGACACGAATTTGGCAAACTTGTACACGACACGAAATAAAAAACGTGTCTGGTTATGAAACCTGTACACGACACTGAAACAATTCGTGTTGTGTTACCTGTTACATGACACGCAATTTAGTCGTGTCACACGAATACACAACCTGTAAACGAATTAGACACAAATTTTTAACAAAAAAATATGAACTTATAATTCCAAAATTTCATCTTCCAAACATCTAATTCCAAGTTTCCAACATCCAAAACATATAAATCCAAGTTCTCACAAAATATATAATTCCAAATCCCAAAACATATAAATCCAAGTATCAAACAACACTTCAAAAGTATTTAAAACTAATCAAGGGTCTTAACCGAAGCTGAGGTTTTAGCCGAAGTAGAATCCTCTTTGTTGATATCTAACTCGACAACTTCATTTATCAACTCATCAACGCAACTATCACATGCATATCCAAACAACCAATCTTTAGTACAAATAAGTGCCTCCGCAATGTCGGGTTTGAGAGAGCTACGATATTGATCAAGAGCCTTACCTATAATGATTTCAAAAGCATAGATAAACATAGCAACATACCAAGTATTAAATAAACATCATTGATGCCAAAGTTTAATAAATATAATTAATACCTCCAACACTAAAAGCAGACTCGGATGCTACGGTTTAAACCGGAGTACTCAAAATATCTCGTGCCAAGGCTGTAAGGTTAGGATATCGAACTTCATGTCCACTCCAATAATCGAAACTGTCTATCTCGGATGACCTTGGCATCCTTGCCTCCTCCAAATATAACTCGAGCTCGGTCTTTTTCGTGGAAACGCCATACTCATGATCAAATGATTCAAACTCCTACTAAAAATAGATTAAAATTAGTAGCAAAACAATTAATATATAATGTTATAACAACAATACAAATAAATTGATAACATTACCTCACAAGCTTTATTTGTATGTATATTATAACCATTCCACTTGCACTTGGGCTTTCACCATATTTGTTCACTTCCTTCGGCCTTGAACCAACATTTTTTTCTCGTCACAGAATTGGCACAATAAAGAGCATAAAGTGATGATAAGGTATCTTTGAATTCATTGAATTCAAGTGATGAACGTCCATATATCTTAACATAACCCCAATCTACCGTTTGTAACTTGTAACGAGGATAAAAAATCACCTCTATAGCCAAGATCAAGCTAAACTCCGACCAATATTTCTCAAACTTTGCAAACATCAAAGTAGCCATTCTTTTAAGTTTCTCATCGTTTCCATTCCTATGTTTTTCCATTGTCAACCATACCATAAAGATTGAAGGAAAATACAAATTAGAAGTAGAAAATCTTGACCCGGAAGACACACAAGTAACATCATAGAAACCACTTAGAAAGTGGCTAAGGGGTTCAATCCTATCCCACTCCTCTTTCGTCAGACAACTTCTTTAATTTGAATCACTCACTTCCAAATGGGTAAATGCCATGCGAAAAGATAAAGCAGATCGAAGCATGAGATGTGTGAAATTCCATCTAGTGGGAACATCTTGTCTCAAACCCATATTTGAATCTAAACAAACTAACTTAACACACTCCAAAAACTTTTGCTTACGAATTTGAGATCCTTTCACATACTTTACACTTTCTCGGAACTTTTTCACAAAATCATCAATCTCTTTCAAACCATCTTGAACTATCAAATTCACAATATGCGCACAACATCTTATATGAAAAAAACGACCATTATCGACTAATGTTTTTCTAACATTCAATTGCAACTTCAAGAAATCAACAAATGTTTCATTTGAGGAATCATTGTCTAATGTTATGGAAAACAACATATTATCTATTTCCCAATCAGCAAGCAAAGTGTGCACTTTTTCACTTAATGAAACCCCGTTGTGGGGTCGTGGCATAAAAGAGAAACTCAACAACTGTTTCTGCAAATTCCAATTTTTATCAACAAAATGTGCAATTAAGCTAATGTATCCATCAGTAACAATTGAAGTCCACAAATCAGAAGTTAAGAAAATTCGGCCCGGTGCTTCCTTCAATACCAATTTCAACTTTGCTTTTTCACTTTTATGCATTTTTAAAATATCGGACCTCAATGTGTTTCTTGATGTCAAAGTGAGATCAGGCCATATATACTCAAACAAACCCTTAATACCACTGTACTCTACAAATGACAAAGGTAAGTTATGCATGATGATTGCTCCTACTAACTTTTCATGAAATATTTCCGGATCAAGTTTTGTAGATTTTAAGAACAAAGAATCATTATCCTTCCCCAATAGCATTTGACCTAAATCACGTGTGTCTCTCCTAACACAAGTAGTTATATGGCGGTTTAAGTTACCTATCCCGGTTTTGCTGAAATACTTCTTGATATCCCCACACCACTTGCATTTTACATTCTTGGAACCATCCGTTGTAATGTCAGGTAGTACCTCGAATATATTCCAAACTCGTGAGGTGTGTTTTTTCTGTCACTTTCTTTTTCCAGATACTCCCCCACCTTCATCATTCACATCATTCACCTCCACATTTGTTGTTTGTTCGGCTCCTCCAATTGGAGAACCGATTTCCTCATCCATCTAAACACATAAACACATAAACTTCACATAAATATCACATATAATTATATAAAGAATAAAGATCTGAGTTTAACTTTCATACCAAAGTATTAGAAGCCATGAAATCCTTCGAATCTATGATGATGTGCTGCTGCCGGTTCAAAAGGAGAAGAAGTAGGCCGGTGAGGGAGGCAGAATGCCGGTGATGTGCAATGGTGGAGTGCTGCCGGTGAGGGAGGCGGAACGCAGAAGGAGTGCCGCCGGTGAGGGAGGCAGAACGCATTGGAGTCTGGAGGTCTGGAGGAGAGAATGTGAGAAAGAGAGATATGTGAAACCCTAGATGTTATTTCGAATATGAAATTAAGACTTGGCCAAAATGTTTTAAAACCCTAATTTTATTTGATATTAGTGTCTTAGACGTGTCAGGCGTGTCTTAGACGTGTCATCCGTGTCACACGTATTTTACACATGTCTTATACGTGTTTATACAGGTAAATTCGTGTTTAACACATGTAAGACACGAAACACGAATTTCAAAAACAGGTCAACCTGTTTTGACACGAAACACGAATTTACCAAATCTGTACACGAAAATTTCTTGTCGTATACGTGTCGCGTCTATCGTGTTGTGTCCCATATTGCCATGTCTATTAAATTCTGAGCTAGTAAACACAATGAATCAAGAAACTCCTCCAAAACTTGAGTTTGGTTTTGTTTAAGATTATTCAAGGGATTAAGTGAATGAAAGGGTTGAAATATTATGTTATGTATGTTAAAACATGTTTATACTAATTAAGGAGACGTAAAAACGAGTTATTTTGGTGTTATAAAATGTTGAAAACGAGCAGGAGGTGAAGGAAGTTTCGGACAGAGCATGAAAATCAAGGCTGGAAGTGCAGTTCTGATGGGGACTCGGCGAGTCAACCACACTGGAATGTGGAAATTTCTCCAAATTATAGGACTCGTCGAGTCGCTCATTTGACTTGGCGAGTCGAGCCCATGTTCCCTTGAAAGCTCATGTTTTATGCCTTAGTAAGCTAATATAAGGTTATGTAATCGTTATACACTTATGTAACCCATAAATTTACATTATTTACTACCAAAAAGTCTATAAAAACCATTGAAATACACAATGTGTTGCTAGAGTTTGATAACTCAAATTGGGAACACTTAAACACTTCAAACAACTTCCAAACCTTATATTATAATACAAAAAACTTATAAATGCTTTGAATATCCATGTTTAATAGGTTTTGGCCGTGAAGAAGTACCGAGTGCCAAATTGAGAAGTTATGGGAGGAATTCGAGATTTTAAGAGGCTTTTTGGACGCTTTTACTACTCAAAGGCTACTTTTAGCCTATTGTTGTGAGTTCTAGTATTGGTGGGTGTGTTGCATACATAATTACATGTTTACTTTTAATTATGACATTGTGCAGATTTCTTGGGCGTCATCCTCTCATATGATGCATTGCACTGGCTGACAGTTTATTACATGATCATGGCCTATGGTCAAAAAATGTTATTTGATACACCAATTACATACATTGACTTTCATACTATGCTTGATGATCATTCCTTTGATACTTAACATGCCTATACTTGATTAAACCTATTATTGAGTTATGCTCATTCATTTGGTCTCACTGGACGTCCAGATTATTATATATATATTTAAACGCCTTACTACGTGTTTGTGCGTATAAACTCCTACTTCCGGAAGGTTACGGAGTAGGTTGCCGGACTCCGGGTGCCGGTTGGAGTTGCCTAGACTCGGTTCTAATCCGGCTGGCAACGTGCGGGTCTTGAGTCTCCCTCGTGACCAATGCAATAATGGGTTCTATTCCCACAACACTTTTTATTAAGATATTGCACATGTCTCTTTTTATAACCATCTTTATTATTGTTGCATGTTTTGTGTTTTGCACGCCATATCGATCAAGTAACTCACTGAGTAAATTTTATTTGCTAACCCTCACCTTTATTTATCTCAGGTGGTATTAGTAAGCGCAAGAAGATTGTCGGTTCTAAAGTTTACTCGGTCAGACCTTGAAGTCGTGACTTTTGGTAAAGCTAAACGCTAATGTTTTGGGAAATTTTGGGTAGGTTGTCTACCGACATGTTCAAATGTGTGTGTGTGTGTGTGTGTGTGTGTGTGTATATATATATATATATATATATATATATATATATATATATATATATATATATATATATATATATATATATATATATATATGATTCCTTTTCGGGGATAGTTGTTGTAATTACCTTGGAAATTTTTTTGTAAATTACTTAATGCTTTAAAGTATATAGTTTCCAACTAAACAGGAAATTGGACTCCGTGCGAACGGGTCATGCCCGATTTTCTTTTGAACCATGTTAATCGTAGTTTATCTAATGCAAATCAATTAAATATTATATTATGTTGAAATGGGTGTTTCAGAAGTTTATTCTACATAGAGTATCATATATTCTAAATAAAAAATACAAACCATATCTACATAGAATACATAAAGATGCAAAACCATCAAAGACAAAACCATTAGGAACCAGAAACCCTGACACACAAATACATAATCTATGTAGAATATCATGTATTTTATGTAGAGTATCGTGCAATCTATGTAAAACATCACGTAATCTATATAGAATATCGCAGACGAACTGAAACAGAAAAAAAGAAGATTTCATTTACACATTTTATCAGACACTCGGTATGCAACTTATACAAAATACACCAAAACATAATTTTGAACAAAAAAACATTCAAATCTTGTGAATCATATACAAAAACTTTTTTTTAACAAAAAACATATATTTAACTATTACATTTATTTTAGATCAAAAATCTTACAAAGGATCTTCAATTCATGACCATCGGACTTTCAAATCATCATTTCTTGACCGTTGGACTTCCAAATCGTGAGATATAGAAAGGAGGAAAGAAATAGAGTGTGATGACGATGGTTGGTAGTGGCGGTGGTGGCAGCGATGGCTGGTGGCAGTGGCGGTGGTGGTTCCAAATCTTGAGAATTAGGGAGGAGGGAGAGAAAAGGAGGCTGGAACTTGTGAGATTGAAAATAAAATGATAGTGAGTTGGGGAAGGGAGGATGACGGGTGGTTTTTAGGGTTTAATGGTAGGAGAGATAAATTTTCAATTTTCCCAAAATACCCTTAGGTTCTCAAGTTCTCATGAATATTTAGGTTTTTTAAAGAACCCTTCTCTATACACACACACACACACACACACACACACACACACATATATATATATATATATATATATATATATATATGTGTGTGTGTGTATGACTATAGATGTTATAAGCTTAAAATTATAATTCGTAAAACACGTTAGTTATTTAGATTATAACACCTTTTAATAATAATGATAGTAGGTCTCAAAATTAGTTTATTGATTTATTATTAAAAGTTACATGTTGTTAAATTTGTCGTTAATGGGGTTGAATTATTCAAAATCATATCATACTAGACCTAAGCGAAACTGAGAAATAAAAAGTCATAATTGAAAAGCTAATTGGATCGTATCAATACTATTAGATCGATTTGGCTCCATGTACCAGTTTTACAAAGAAAAATACATAATCTAACCAACACTGAATATTAAAAAAAAGGAATCCTAAAACCATATCTACTGTTATCGGTTCGGAGTCTGTCCAATATGGTTCACTAGTTTTACGGTACAATTCCGAGTTTTACATGCACCTACCCGTCGTAACACATGGGCAATTTAACTCATTAAGATCGAATGCTTGTCAAGTAACTGTTGTTTAATTGAAATATGATGTCCATAAGTCAACTGAATTCAACATAGAGGCACCTGAGTTCAAGTCATTAATATACTGCTCGGATCAATAATACACAAATCTCGAGTGTGTCTTGGATCTGGATGAGTTTAGTTTCAGTCAAGATAAGTTGATCAATCTAAAGAAGTCGAAGCTCGAGTCTATGTTATACGACTTCATATCTAACATACTCGAGTAAGAGTCTTCTTCAAGCAAATTCCTTTGGAACTTATATGGGAGTTTGTCCAGCATCAGAAACACAATAAACGTTTTGTCTATATTTAATCCAAATTCCATTCAGATTATTAAAATAATTTAATTGTCATGGGGTTTGATGGTCAAAAGATGAACTTCGGCCTTGGGCTTCTTGGGGTCTCACTTATTAGAAAATAGTTAAACTAATTTTGGTTGTTGTTACATTGGTTACAAAGAAAATCTATTATATATGTGGGAACCCTCCTAATTTCAGCTGAACAAAATATCATAACACTCCTCACAAATTCGTTATTGGTTATCCTCCAAATTGCAGGTTCGTTAATCATCATGCAGACACATGAGATTCGATATATTTGGGTTCTATACCTCGAAATGATTGTTGTATCCTCCAGATGAGAACAAATTCTGTCTTAGGACACTGTGCAATTGCATGCCTCAATGTTTCAGTTCCTGAAGAATTTCGTCGAGATCAAGTTAGTAAATTCAGGTTCCTTGATTTCGAATTTATGTATGTAACATCCCTTAACTAGATTAACATCATTTAACTTATTGATGTAACTTTTATTCAAAGTTTAAGCAATGTGCTTTAGAATTAGTGATAATAGTTATATTAAGGGTTAAAAGTGTTAATTATCAAAAGTTAAGGTTAATGGGTGCAAATTGTAATTTAGCCAAAGTTATTACAATTAAACACATAATAAGCTATGTTGATGAATCATTTTTTATCCTCTGCATTCTCCAACTACACACACAAGAACACACACTTAGGTATTTTCCATCTTCTCTTCAAATTCCTTCCTCAAGAATAAGAATTGAAGTAAGGAATTGTGTCGTCTCTTATTGGAAATCAACACAATCATCAAGCAACAAGAATACATCCATATTGTAAGGTAATTTACATGTTAAGTCATCAAAAGTGTATGTGTGTGTGCAAGATTACGGTTGGAAAAATGTCTAGGGACAAAAGCCGTAAGAATGTGGAATAAAACATTTGAATTGATGATCAATTCATGTCTTAAACATCAAAGTAAACATGAGCATTGAAGTCTCATAGCGAAATTTAGTTGTTTTAGTTGGTTGAAGGCATTGAGGCCGAGACACATAGTTTTAGTTTGAGCATGAAGAAAGATGATCAAGGAAAGGCCTTTGATGAAGCCATGAAGGCCTAGAGAATTGTTGTCTCGTGGTGATCTTGGCCAAAAGAGGGGACTACGAATGTTTAAGTTTTAGTGTGCCTTAGGAACATGAGGACCCTAAGTCTTTAAGACTTCGGATGGGCATAACTTTAGGGTTTAATACCTTTTCGAGTTTGGGGGTGGTTATAGTTATGTTGTGTAGTGTAGTGTGGAGTCTGGTGTGGCCTTCATCCATGTTGTGATGTGTATGCAAGTCTTGGAGTGTGCTTGATCTGTGAATAGACTCCGAAACATAGGCCTTTGGACCCAGAGACCTAAAGTCTTGGGGTAGGGGTGTATACGTGATGAGGTTGTGAGTGTTGTAAGCTACGAGTATGCATGCATGTGTGTTCAATGTGTGTTTTAGGTTTAGATGTGTGTGTGTATTTATTGTTTTTGTTCAATTCATATGGCCTAAGTCCTAACCCTAGAGACTAAAAGACTTTTCATTATAATCATGGCATAAGTTAAGGCATTGATAGAGAGACTTATAGACTATATCATGAAGACAGGGAGACTTAAAGACTCTCTGTCAACATAAGCCATAAAAAACTAAGTCACTGACCTAGAGACTTTAAGTCTCTAAGTCATGAATCACTAAACACAGTAAGATATTTACACATATATAATAAAATCAATAACATATGTTTAAGTTATAATACCGTCAAATAAATTACAGAAACACAGAATTGAATATATTTATGAATCAGAAGTTTATGTGCATCATAAAATGAAATGACTAAATAGAATAATCACAACAAATAATCTAAAGGCATATAAATCTATGTAAACCTAATTCAGCTCCACGTAAGATAGCCAAAGTACGGTTGAGCAATCGACTAAAGCAAAGAGCAAGGGCAAGAGCAAGATGCAAAACGTATACGTTCCTGATATAAGTCAGGAGGTGGTTCTAATCCACTACCAATAATAAGCATGAAAGCATGAACCAGTGCATATACACAACTAATAAAGCTAAAACAAAGCAAAGAAGCACATTAAACATAATCCGTGAGTTGTAGATTTTACTTTATATTGCATATTATGTAATTCGAGACTTATGTTGAAAATGTAGCATTGCATTTGGCATTTCTTCTAAATCTGAACAATGTAGATTAGTTGGTTGACATGATAAATTGATTACCTTAAAGCATTGGCATATGAGCATGTTCTTATGTTATTTTCTCAGTATTAACCAGTATTTCAGTTGTATAGCTTAGCACCAACACTATTGTTCAGTGATTGGATATTAGTCTAAGCTAATGTATAAAGTGTTATTTACGTGATGAAAGCACAAGGTGCTGCAAGAACATAAACATCTCTGATGATACCCACATTAAACACTAGTAGCTAGCCCTGTATATGTGGCTGATCGCCACTTTTTATGAGTGGTGCTATCATCATCCTATATTCAGTATTTTTGTTATAGTCTTGATAGCACAATAGTTGATAGCTGTTATGAACCAATCTTGCATCATGAAATTATATTGATAACCGGCCAATTCCAATAATGAACTATATTGAGAAATTGTAACATCCCGAATTTGAGCCTGGTACGTGGATTTAATTTATTGGCTCTTTATTTTATCATTATTGCGTTGGTCCAATTAAATTCCGTTTCGTGGATTCAACGTGTCGAGATTGAGTGATACGTGTCTCCGAGCTAATAATTAGTGGATTAATTATCTCCTTGAGATCGTGGATTTAATTGGGTCCTAATGATATAAATTGTGAAAAAGTGATATCGGGTCCGGGTTAGTGGGTTCGGAACCGGATATGGGTATGTACGTATATATGTATTGAGCCCCTCTTTTCTTCTTCTTCCTTATCCAATTGAGACAAAAAGAACCTAAAGGTGTGTGTATTTTGGGTGTATAGCTCCAGCAAGAAGAATCAAAGCCTAGCTGCAATTGAGTGCTAAATCTTGATCTCCTTCACCCATCCTTGTGTTCTTGAAGTCTTGAGGTATGAATTTATGATTTTGGGTAGCTAGCTTTTGAGATATGTATGGATTAGATGTGGAATTGGTTCTGTGAGTATATGGGTCGTATATGCTTGAGTTTTGTGTGTTTTCCCTGCTGAAATTAAGTGTGGAGGGGTTAAACCCCTTGGTTCGGCCATGGTTATCGAAGAGCAAGCTTGAGACCAGGCGGCTGGTCGCGGCGCGACGCGCAGGGGGCCGCGGCGCGACGCGCAGAGGAAATTGGGCGCGGCGCGAGGTGCAGGGGCTTAGCGGCGCGAGCCGCGGCCTGCTGGGGAAATCCGGTTTGATTCATTTGGGGAGGTTTGGGGTGGTTAGTGTGTCGATTTCCTTCGGGATATTGTTGAATTGAATTGTTTGGGATTTTGAGTCTCGTTGGGGGTCTCGTAAAAGAGTTTCGGGAATCGGTTATCCATTCGGGAATATGTTTCGGGTTTAAATTGATTGCGATAGTTATGTTTGATTTGAGTTGTGTGGCTATTGAGCTTGCGTTAATATGTGGAGTCCGTGGTGTTTACAGGTTCTAGCCGATCACGTGCCGAGCCGCATTAGAGTTTCGGATTTCCAAGCGAGTTTTGGGTAATCGGTGAGTACTCGAGTTCTTTTACAAATCGCGCGTAGTCTTTTACGAGTCAGTTATGTGATGTGATATGTGTATATGAGACAGAGATACGGCGCAGGTATGAGTTTCTCTACCCTATACGTGCTATATGTGTTTGAATTGCAGGTATCCGCGATATGTGATCGCGCAGGCTGACTGTCCCTAACCAGTCACGAGTTATGAGGCTGTATATATACGGCAGTGATATTGCCAGGTCGCTCCTGTGCCTATTGAGTAGCTAACCGCTGCTGTGTGCGGCCTGTTAGCTGGGGAACGTGGTCCCCTTTTGAGCAGAGATATGTGTTATGCATCGAGTTGCATATGTGTGATGAGATATATGTGTTGTGTGTGCTATGTGTGTTTACCTGCAGTGTCTAACCCTCGCGTACTCACGAGCTGTTCAGCTTATGTTTTCGAGTCTTCCGTGTCTCAGGCAGCCATTCTGTGGGACCGCAGTCACAGCCGCAACAGCCGAAGTAGGGATCGGGGCAGTTTAGAGCCGTGTATGCTGACTGTATTTTGGCGCTAGACTTTAGAGTTGTTATCAATACTCTGTTGTGATTATGTATCAGTGTTGGTCATGAGACGATGTATGACTCTGTGTTAAAAGTTTTAATTAACAGTGTTTTCCGCTAACCCTGTGACATGTGCATTATGAGATGATTGCGATATTGCCACCTGTGTATTGTATTGACGTGGCATTTGTGTGAGAATTGTGGGTGTTACAGCTTGGTATCAGAGCTTGTGGTTTCAGTATTGAGTATCAGTGGATGCTTGTGCTCTTACCGTGTTCAGATCTGTGGGATTCTTCCCTGAGACTGAGTTTAGTGGAATTAACTGACCTAGCTTATTGTATAACGCTGGGTGATCGATCTGTTATCTTACCTTTGTGATATGTGCAGGTAGTTATGGCAGATCATGGCGAGGGTTCAGGGCCAGAGAGACCAGCGGGAGATGAGTATGTCCGCCGGTCAGAGATGTTATCAGTATTGACCGAGTTCTACAGAGAGAGGGACAGAGAGAGAGAGCAGCAGAGACAGAGAGCTGATCCGCCGCCAGTGACTAGTGCTGAGACAGTGGTTGGGGCATCTTCTTCTTCTGCTCCTCGAGGTGGGTCCTTTAAGGACTTTATGGCGGGAGCCCCACCTCAGTTCCGAGGCGGTGGTGAGCCGGGTGCGGCTATGGCATGGGAGAGAGAGATAGAGGCGGCATTCCGAGTTGCCCATGTCGACCCTCGTGATATGGTCGGCTATGCGGCTTACCAGCTAAAGGGAGGGGCTTCACAGTGGTGGAAGTCCATTGAGTCATCTATGACTACTGCAGCAGCTTATGCTATGACATGGGATCAGTTCCGTGCCATCTTCGAGCTTCAGTACATTCCCCGGGATGAGCGCCGGGAGATGGAGCGTCGTTTCTTGCACCTTCAGCAGGGCAGTATGTCAGTTCAACAGTATGTGGATAGATTTAATGAGTATGCTCAGTTTGCGCCCCAGCATGTGGATACAGAGGTTCGTAAGGCTGATGCCTTTATCGATGGGTTGAGATCGGATATCCGGGAGTTCGTCGGACTTCATGATACTCCTACCTTTGCGCGGGCATTAGAGTTAGCCCGAGTCCGAGAGAGGGAGATCGAGAGACAGAGGGGTCAGCCCCCATCCCAGAGACAGAGGACAGAGACATTCGAGCAGTCCCGTAGCTACTACCGAGAGCCCCAGGACTTTCAGAGGGAGAGACAGCCTGAGCAGCAGCAGGTTCAGGGTTCAGGATTTCGCAGAGACAGAGACAGAGGCAGAGATCGTAGATCCAGGAGGTCTGGGCAGTATCAGGGGTCAGGGACGGCCAGTCAGAGTCAGGGGCAGACTTCCCGTTACAGTGCTCCGAGTCAGAGTCAGAGTAGCGTGGGACAGGGGTCCCAGCCATCAGGGAGTCGGGCAGACAGTTCAGCTGGAGAGAGAGACTGTCCGAGGTGTCGCCGTCGCCATTCCGGTCCTTGTGTGCCGGAGCAGCCCAGATGTTATCGCTGTGGTCAGTATGGCCACACATCATTTACATGTACTTCGAGGGATTCCCTGTGCTTCCGCTGTGGGAGGCCAGGTCATATTGTGAGAGATTGTCCGGATGCGCCGCCAGCAGTGCAGGGAGCGAGCACCAGCGGTGCTAGAGTAGAGCCGTCGACTTCGAGCCGTCGTGAGTCAGCACCCAGAGGTAGGGGCAGAGTATTTCAGGCTACGGCAGAGGAGGCCCGTGAGTCTACCGATGTGGTATCTGGTACGTACATTCTGAACGGACTTAGTGCTCGTATTTTGTTTGATTCTGGAGCAGATCGCTCGTATGTGTCTGTTGTGTTCTGTGCATATTTTTCTGTGCCTGCTACTGTGTTATCTGTGCCGTTAGTTGTTGAGAGGGTAGACGGTAGTACAGCGCTTGTGAGTCGGGTATACAGAGATTGTGTTTTGGAGATAGATGCTCACCGGTTCTCGATCGATCTACTGCCGATAGAGATCAGCAGCTTCGATGTGATAGTGGGTATGGATTGGATGACAGCCAGGCGGGCCGATATTCTGTGCGCGAAGAAGATGATCCGGATACCCATTTCAGACAGTGAGACAGTGACAGTGTATGGCGAGAGGCGCCGAGGTGAGATTGGTATTGTTTCTATGGCCCGAGCTCAGAGATATGTCGCGAAGGGATGTGAGACCTTTCTGGCTTATGTTGTCGACGCCAGATTAGAGAAGAAGACCCTAGCGGATATACCTGTAGTTCGAGAGTTCCCTGAGGTATTCCCAGAGGAGTTGCCTGGGTTACCGCCAGATCGTCAGGTCGAGTTCCGTATCGACCTTATCCCTGGAGCGGTGCCTATTGCGAAGACGCCTTATAGGCTGGCACCTCCTGAGATGAGAGAGATGATGTCACAGCTTCAGGAATTGCTTGATCGTGGATTTATCCGTCCGAGTTCGTCCCCGTGGGGAGCCCCCGTGCTATTTGTGAAGAAGAAAGACGGTTCTATGCGGATGTGTATCGACTATAGAGAGTTGAATAAAGTGACGGTGAAGAACCGTTATCCGCTTCCACGTATCGATGATCTGTTTGATCAGCTGCAGGGTTCGAGCTTCTTTTCGAAGATAGATCTGAGATCGGGTTATCATCAACTGAGAGTTAGAGATGAGGATGTGCCGAAGACTGCGTTTCGGACGAGATACGGCCATTACGAGTTCCTAGTCATGCCTTTCGGACTGACTAACGCACCCGCGGCATTCATGGATTTAATGAACAGGGTGTGTAGATCTATGTTGGATCGGTTCGTGATAGTGTTCATCGACGACATCCTGATTTATTCGAGGAATGCCGAGGACCACGAGCAGCACTTGCGAGAGGTTTTGACCGTGCTGCGAGCGGAGAGACTGTATGCGAAGTTCTCCAAGTGCGAGTTCTGGTTGCGCGAGGTCCAGTTTTTGGGACATGTTGTGAGCGCCGAGGGTATTTCAGTAGATCCGGCGAAGATAGAGGCCGTTATGAGTTGGGAGCCGCCGAAGACTGTGCCTGAGATTCGCAGCTTTTTGGGTCTAGCCGGGTATTACCGCCGCTTCATTCAGGACTTCTCGAGGATTGCCAGGCCGTTGACGAGATTGACACGGCAGTCCGTTCATTTCGTGTGGTCTGATGAGCAGGAGTCGGCCTTCAGAGAATTGAAATCCCGGTTATGTCAGGCACCAGTGTTAGCATTGCCCGAGGGTACCGAGGATTTTGTGGTCTACTGTGATGCGTCAGGTACCGGTTTGGGTTTTGTTCTGATGCAGCGAGGCAAGGTGATTGCGTATGCGTCGCGACAGCTGAAGACCTACGAGGAAAACCATACCGTGCACGACCTTGAGTTGGACGCGATAGTGTTCGCATTGAAGATATGGCGTCATTATCTGTACGGTTCGCGATTTGTAGTGTATACCGATCATAAGAGTCTTCAGTATCTATTCAGTCAGAAAGAGTTAAATATGAGACAGCGGCGCAGCCTCGAGTTACTGAAAGATTATGACTGCGAGATTCAGTACCATCCTGGTAGGGCCAATGTGGTGGCCGATGCGTTGAGCCGTAAGGCGTGTGGCCAGACGGTAGTTTCCCGAGCAGCGAGGCTCGAGGTTACATCGACTCTTGTGGAGAGTCTGAGGTATGCTCAGTTAGAGGGTTTGCGGGCAGAGAATGTGAAAAGAGAGCGGCTTGCGGGACAGCTAGAGACATTGAGTAGAGATAGCAGAGGTTTGTGGGCGTTTCGTGATCGTGTTTGGGTTCCGAGAGTCGGTAATCTGCGGCAGCTGATTTTAGACGAGTCGCATCGTTCGAGATTGTCTATCCACCCCGGGAGCACCAAAATGTATAGAGATTTGCGCGAGTTCTATTGGTGGCCAGGGATGAAGAGAGATGTGGGCCGATACGTCGAGGAGTGTATGACTTGTCTGCGAGTCAAGGCCGAGCATCAGAAGCCTCACGGGCATTTGCAGCCTTTAGAGATCCCTGAGTGGAAGTGGTATCATATCACGATGGATTTCATCGTCAGACTTCCGCGCACCGTTCGAGGCAATGATATGATCTGGGTGATAGTGGATCGCTTGACAAAGAGTGCTCACTTTCTAGCGGTCCGGGGTACCATCACTATGGATCAGTTAGCTCGGTTATATATCAGTGAGATAGTGTCGAGGCACGGCGTTCCGATGTCGATTACGTCTGATAGAGATACACGGTTTACTTCGAGGTTCTGGCAGAGCTTTCAGCGCGAATTGGGAACGAAAGTTCAGTTGAGTACAGCGTACAGACCTCAGACAGACGGGCAGACAGAGCGGACGAATCAGACTCTCGAGGATATGCTCAGAGCTTGTGCGATTGATTTCAGTGGCAGTTGGGACGTTCACTTGCCGTTAGTCGAGTTTGCGTACAACAACAGCTACCATTCCTCCATCAAGATGGCTCCGTTCGAGGCACTGTATGGGCGTAAGTGCCTAACCCCTGTGTGTTGGGGCGAGGTCGGCGAGCGACCTATTAGTGGGCCCGAGTTATTGCAAGAGACGAGCGATAAAGTGGCGGTCATCCGAGAGCATATGAGAGTGGCGCAGAGCCGGCAAAAGAGTTATGCCGATCGTCGTCTGAATGAGCTCGAGTTCAGTGTTGGAGATCGCGTGATGTTGAAAGTGTCGCCATGGAAGGGAGTTATCAGATTCAGGCATCGAGGTAAGCTGAGTCCGCGGTACATCGGTCCGTTTGAAATCATCGCCAGAGTCCGAGATCAGGCTTATAGATTGAGACTGCCTCCCGAGTTGGCCGGAGTTCACGATACGTTTCATGTGAGTCATCTGAGGAAATGTCTGGCTAAGGATGATCAGTTTGTGCCGTTATCCGAGATCACCGTGGATTCTCATCTGAGATATGTTGAGCAGCCTGAGGCGATTACTGATCGAAAGGTGAAGAGATTGCGGAACAAAGAGATCGCGCTAGTACTCGTTCAATGGAGGCATCATAAGGGTACTAGTGCCACCTGGGAGCCCGAGGCCGAGATGAGGAGCCGTTATCCGCAGCTGTTCCCGAGTCCGAGCTAGATTCCGGGACGGAATCTTTTTAAGAGGAGAGGATTTGTAACATCCCGAATTTGAGCCTGGTACGTGGATTTAATTTATTGGCTCTTTATTTTATCATTATTGCGTTGGTCCAATTAAATTCCGTTTCGTGGATTCAACGTGTCGAGATTGAGTGATACGTGTCTCCGAGCTAATAATTAGTGGATTAATTATCTCCTTGAGATCGTGGATTTAATTGGGTCCTAATGATATAAATTGTGAAAAAGTGATATCGGGTCCGGGTTAGTGGGTTCGGAACCGGATATGGGTATGTACGTATATATGTATTGAGCCCCTCTTTTCTTCTTCTTCCTTATCCAATTGAGACAAAAAGAACCTAAAGGTGTGTGTATTTTGGGTGTATAGCTCCAGCAAGAAGAATCAAAGCCTAGCTGCAATTGAGTGCTAAATCTTGATCTCCTTCACCCATCCTTGTGTTCTTGAAGTCTTGAGGTATGAATTTATGATTTTGGGTAGCTAGCTTTTGAGATATGTATGGATTAGATGTGGAATTGGTTCTGTGAGTATATGGGTCGTATATGCTTGAGTTTTGTGTGTTTTCCCTGCTGAAATTAAGTGTGGAGGGGTTAAACCCCTTGGTTCGGCCATGGTTATCGAAGAGCAAGCTTGAGACCAGGCGGCTGGTCGCGGCGCGACGCGCAGGGGGCCGCGGCGCGACGCGCAGAGGAAATTGGGCGCGGCGCGAGGTGCAGGGGCTTAGCGGCGCGAGCCGCGGCCTGCTGGGGAAATCCGGTTTGATTCATTTGGGGAGGTTTGGGGTGGTTAGTGTGTCGATTTCCTTCGGGATATTGTTGAATTGAATTGTTTGGGATTTTGAGTCTCGTTGGGGGTCTCGTAAAAGAGTTTCGGGAATCGGTTATCCATTCGGGAATATGTTTCGGGTTTAAATTGATTGCGATAGTTATGTTTGATTTGAGTTGTGTGGCTATTGAGCTTGCGTTAATATGTGGAGTCCGTGGTGTTTACAGGTTCTAGCCGATCACGTGCCGAGCCGCATTAGAGTTTCGGATTTCCAAGCGAGTTTTGGGTAATCGGTGAGTACTCGAGTTCTTTTACAAATCGCGCGTAGTCTTTTACGAGTCAGTTATGTGATGTGATATGTGTATATGAGACAGAGATACGGCGCAGGTATGAGTTTCTCTACCCTATACGTGCTATATGTGTTTGAATTGCAGGTATCCGCGATATGTGATCGCGCAGGCTGACTGTCCCTAACCAGTCACGAGTTATGAGGCTGTATATATACGGCAGTGATATTGCCAGGTCGCTCCTGTGCCTATTGAGTAGCTAACCGCTGCTGTGTGCGGCCTGTTAGCTGGGGAACGTGGTCCCCTTTTGAGCAGAGATATGTGTTATGCATCGAGTTGCATATGTGTGATGAGATATATGTGTTGTGTGTGCTATGTGTGTTTACCTGCAGTGTCTAACCCTCGCGTACTCACGAGCTGTTCAGCTTATGTTTTCGAGTCTTCCGTGTCTCAGGCAGCCATTCTGTGGGACCGCAGTCACAGCCGCAACAGCCGAAGTAGGGATCGGGGCAGTTTAGAGCCGTGTATGCTGACTGTATTTTGGCGCTAGACTTTAGAGTTGTTATCAATACTCTGTTGTGATTATGTATCAGTGTTGGTCATGAGACGATGTATGACTCTGTGTTAAAAGTTTTAATTAACAGTGTTTTCCGCTAACCCTGTGACATGTGCATTATGAGATGATTGCGATATTGCCACCTGTGTATTGTATTGACGTGGCATTTGTGTGAGAATTGTGGGTGTTACAGAAATGCAGCACGTCATGCACATAAATGCATGTTTAAATGTAAATATCTATAAACTCACTAAGCAAAATAGCTTACGGTTGTTGTATTATCTTGTTTTACGTAAAGGAAAGACACCAGCTGAACCTAGTCCTTATGTTAATTTATCATTGAAGTTTGAAGATACTAGATCCGTGAATCAACTTTTGTGGTACTTACATGGAGATATGAAGACATGAATTGTTGTTTTTAGATCATGTTTGTGTTATGTTGTAATAAGGTAGCTAGACTGTACCCTTTTTTACTTAAATGTATCTTGTAATATTTTAACTACTTTAGTTTTATTAAATCTATCTTAGTTTGTGATTGATTTTATACTGTCAGTTGGGCCATTTTAGTTAAGACTCTTACGAAAGTTGGGTTCTTACAATGTAGTTTATGTTTCCATCTATATTTGGCTGAATTGAGTATACAATATACTAAGTTTCGAACAATCTAAGATAGAGTTTTTAGATTCTATGATGGATCAAACGATACTAAACTCACATGCGGGGAAACCTGAGATATTCTAGGGCTTGAACTTTCGTCTCCGGCAACATAATATTTTGTTCAATTTAACGACGTTGCAAGTATCAAACATCTTGACAGAAACTGAGCCTGCATATCATTCTCGAGTGAAGTACATATGGTTCCTACCCAAGAGCCATTTTTGGAATTCAAACGGCCATGAAAGTTTAGAGGACAAGTTAATATAATTGTAAAATTGTATTCTTACTTGTTTGGAAAATGAGAGCCCTTGTATAAGGAAAAGATTAATTGATGATAGATTGCCTCAATCTGAAATAATCAATAATCCTCTCATAAATGAAAGAAGTACTTTAAAGGTTCAGAAAGAAAGTATAAAACCAAGAAGAAGTAAACGTGCGAGAATTTCCAAGGATTTCGAACATGATTATATGATCTATGTTGTTAATAAAGAACCTTACAGCTATAAGTCTTCCATGAAATATTCAGAGGTACCTTATTGGAAAGAAGTTGTTCAGAGTGAAATGGACTCTATTACTAAACAATATCTGGATTCTGCTTGACTTACCTCCAAACATAGATTAATAGATCATATATGGATCTTTAAAATAAATTTAGACTTGATGGTACAATTGAAAAATACAAGGCTCGCTTAGTAGCAAATGGATATCGTCAAAAGGAAGGTCAATATTTCTTTTATACTTATTCACCGGTTAGAAAAAAAAAAAAACCTTCTATAAGTCCGTTAATATCAATTGAAACTTTTTATAATTGTATCATACATCAAATGGATGTAAAAACTACATTAGTTTAATGGTGAATTAGATAAAGAGATGCATAAGAAACAAGCTGAAGTGTTTGTTGTGAAAGGTGAAGAACATAAGTTATGTAAATTGAGTAAATCTCTTTATGGCTTTAAGAAAGCTCGTCAGCAATGGCAAGAAAAGGAACTATATATATATATATATATATATATATATATATATATATATATATATATATATATATATATATATATATATATATATATATATACCCACTAGGCAATAAAACTTACCCGTTGTTGACTTATATTTTAGTAGAAAATGAAAAGCTCTGATAGATCATAGAATTGATACAAACAAGATGCAATCAAACAATATTAACAACAATCAGACCAATCATATAGATATCACAGAGAGAATTGATATTCGAAAGTCAAAGTATATTTCTCAAGATTACAAACCTAAAACAACTAATTCAAATACAAGAGACACAACTATTTATACTAGAAAGTACATCTTTAAAGAAATTACAAGATAGTCCCTTAACTTTACAAAATAACATATCCAAACAAGCTCCCGATGGGTCTCAACTACTCACACAATTTGCTTTAAAGTCAACTAGAACTTTGTAGCTTACTAGTCGTAACATTGTAGAGTTTTACTTATCTCGTGTTTTAGTGTTAATGTGATTTCAACTTTTGTATGTTTGGATATTTGTTTGATGTTAAATCATGGTTTAAATGTTAATCATAGGTGTTGGTTTCTATATTGAGGATGGATGTTTCACATAACCCTAGAAAAGATCACTAGGTTGCACTAGTGAGAGCGGTTCGATATCTTAAACATATGATAAAACTATGGGTTACATTATATAAAATATCCTCGTGTTAATTACAAGGATTTTGTGATGCCAATTGGATTTCCAATCACTCTAAAATAAAGTCCACAAGTGGATATGTGTTTACACTTGAGAAAGCGATTATATCTTGGAAATCTTCTAAGCAAACTGTAAATACTCGCTCAACTATGGAACTAGAGTTTGTTGCATTGGACAAAGTTGCAGAAGAGGCAGAATGTGATAAACTTTCTTGAAGGTATTCCTTTATGCCTAAAGGCTATTACTGTGATATGCATTCATTGTGACAACATGCACTACAAACAAAATGTAATTTAGTGACACAGGAAAAGTGTCATTTAAAGTACCAAAAAAAGTGTCACTATATGTGTCAAAAAAATTTCACAACAAAAAAAGTGGGTAAAAGTGGAGTGGGTATAGATATATAATGAATAAAAATATATATGGGTATAGACCTCAAGTATTTTTGTGACAAAATTTTTGTGTCACAACTTTAAAAACGTGTGGGTAAAATATTGCTCTATACCTGCTCTTTTTCATAAGTGACACTAAAAGTAAGATATATTGACATCTTTTTTGTATCACTAAAAGTGTGTGTCATTAAATTACACTTTTCTTGTAGTGATGACTGCCATACAAGATCAAAGAATCATATTCGTAACGACAAATCAAGACATAAAACGCATTGACACAAAACAATAAGGGACTTGTTAAAGAATGGAATCATTTCCATCGACTATGTAAAGTCAAAGGAAAAATTTGTTGATCCTTTGATAAAAGGCCTAACCTAAGGTTGTGCATGGTGTGGTTTTTATATAAAACTGAAACCAAAAGTGCAATTTCTATAAACAAAAAGCCGAGTTTGTGTGTTAGTATTCACGAATGATGAGAGTTGAAACCATCTTTTATTATTTATTACCATTTATAATATCTAAAAAAATCCATCTTTTTAATGTTTTTATGTTTATGATGTTTCAATTTTGTTCATGACAACCTGGGGATGTTATTTAAAACATTACTTATTAATATATATATATATATATATATATATATATATATATATATATATATATATATATATATATATATATATATAGAATTGGGTTCAAATGAGTACCACTAGTTTTGCGGAGTACCGGAGGTACCTCGCTTAAAACCATTTTTTTTGAAATTTTTTTTCATAATCATGTTTAAATTAATAATATAAGACTACTTGCAAAAAATCACACCTAAACACACACTATAACTATGTGAAACGTGCAAGTTCACATGAACTGCACTGTTGTGAATGTATGTTCACAGCTAAGCATGTTCACATGAATTTTTTCACGTTCACATGACTTTTAAGAGGCTAGAAAGTGTGAATGTGTGTAATTCTTTTACGAATAGGCTTATATTATTTGTATCTAAATTAATATGAAAAAAAAACTAAAAAAAAAACTTTTTTTCGGAGCATGTTCACATCTAAAACCCGTGTGTTCACAGGTACTCACGGTACTCTGCATTTTTTAGGTACTCACACGAACCATATTCTATATATATATATATATATATATATATATATATATATATATATATATATATATATATATATATATATATATATATATATATATATATATATATATGTATATATATATATATAGTTTTTTCTAAAAACTTTTTCTAATTTTTTTTTTCCATTTTCATGTTTAAGTAAACATTATAAGACTATTTAAAAAAAGCATTCATATTGTTTTAAGTTTTGTAAGGTATCTAAAATGACATGTAAGGGGCTGTTCTTTTGAATGTAATAAATACTTACATGGATATTTCACTTATTCGGTAAGTGAAAATATCCAATGAGTGTGTTCTTATAAATTAAGTGATTTTTTTACTTATTATACTCTTATTGAGTCCGTTAAAATTTGTTACTTATCACGAATAAGTGGGCACCTAAAATAAACACTCTCTATGTACTCTCTCGCCTCATGTCACGATCCCCTTATTCCTCTACCTTCTCTCTTCACGAACCCCCACCGGCGACCAGTGTCTCTCCTCCGCCGACGATGATCGGCAACAGCCATCCCACCTCCAAAGTCGACCACCACCACCATCGCTGTCCTTCAAAGTTGATCGAACCCTCAAATCCAAACGTTCTTTTAAAGAACGGGTCCATCAGAGATGTGCCGACGAAGAGAGACGACGACGAGGAGAAGGTGAAGGAGTGAGTGCGGATGGGAAAGAGGACAGGAATGAACGACAAGTCATCGGTTGCGTGTTGTCTTTGAATTTTTATAATTACTAACTATAAATTTTGATGTTTGTCAAGTAACTTGGATTTGGATTTATATTGAAGAGTGTATTATACTTGTTATTGTTGGATTTATATTATAAAAGTATACTTGTATTTTGGATTTAAATGATACTAGTATAGATGTATACTAGGTTTGAGACCCCCATGTAGGGTTGGTTTAAAAAATACATAAATTTTTTATATTTTAATAAATTGTTATAAATTTATATATAATTAATATAAAGAATTAAAAGCTACCTTAAATTAAAGATAAAAAAAGTACTTAGTTGCTTGATATTACATGAAAAATATTATTATATTATTTCATTAAAAATCATAACATGTGCTTACAAAAGAATGTTTCTTTTAATTTTTATTAACTTTAGATATGAAATATCAATGTGAGAAACAAAAAGCTTCCATAACGTGAATGTGTATGTATATTTTGAAAATGATACATTATAAAAATGAAATCTCGGAAAATCAATATTCAAAATTTATGATATTCACATTTGAAGTTTTATCATCTAATTCTTAACTTTTGTTAGCAAAATAATTAACACAGTTTTACTTTATTTACCACATTTCTATATTTAAATCCATATTTACACTTGAATTTAATTTTGATCATTATGGATAATAATGATATATATTATTTTAGGTAAACATTAATTTAATATGTTCTAAATCTAATTTAAAATTAATTCATTAATGAAAAAAAACTTAAAATCAAATTTTAATGTAATTACGTTAAGGTAGTAAATTAGGAAAAATATGCGGGAAAATGAAAATTTCGTGCATTGTGGAAGCGACATGTGTCATCAATTGTTTTGCTTCATTATAATACTAGTTTATAAACTCATGTATAACGTGGGTATAAATTTAAAAAATTAATTTCATAAATCTTGTGTGATAATTTTTAAATTTATTTTATCAAATTTATAATATCTACTTAAATTATATTATAAACTTAAATATAAATAAATAGAATTATCATTCAAATTCAAATTTGAGTTTTATATTAGATAAGATTTAGTTTAGATTTAGATTTGATTAGATATTATCTAAATTATTTATTATATGAATTAGTTATAGATTTAGAAATATAAGTTCCAAATGGCGATAGGAGGTGATGCCATGTGGCAATAGCAATGATGACACGTGGCAAAATAGTTACTCTTTTAATAGTATTTGTAGATATATAGATGCAAAAGTGGATGATCTATGAATTAAATTTTAATACAGAATCAACATACAAAAAAATAGACTTATTGATTTAATACTCAGTGATTAGTGTTAATTACTTATCAATCAGCATTACAATAAGTTTTCAATCACTACACCCTCCAAAACTCGATTTTTGAATTCGATAACTTTCAAGGATTGCTATACAATGATTATTGACCTATATTTGACAGAAATTGACCATGAATCTAATTAAAAGTATATATTTGATGTATTAAGTCCCTTGTTGAGTTATTAAACACACATTAGGGTGTTTATTTGATTAGAGAACCATTTGTGGTTTAATTTTTGTTCCGGTGTTTATTTCATAAGCCTCTCCTCATACTCAGTAACATTCGATTCTAAGTAGGAAACATCAAACGCATTAACAGTGTCGACTGGATTAACACGATTACATGGTATTGAGACTCATGTTGCACTTAAAGTGTGTCTACCATTCATTACGACTTCATCATGCTCACCATAGTATTTGGCTACGGTAAACCTTCATGCACATCTAGGTGGTAAGTTGTATTCGGAAACTTTTGACCACATAGATGAGTAATGAAGTACATATACTTCCAGTCGGGATCATCACCATCCTAATAAAATAAAAGACGTTCCTAAGTCACCGAAATGATATAAATGTAGAGTAATAAATATAAAATAAACTATGCATGTAGACCTCTTTGGTGCTTATTGTAACCAATTCATTAACTGTATGACCTACGAGCTTTCTAGCATCGGTGCTGAAAAAACACAACTCGTTTCTTCAAGAGCATTATTCACGTTTAACACCAACTTATACCTATAGCAACACACGTACGTAACTACGGATTACAGAAAAAATGTAAGTATATATATGTCTAACTTTCTATTCATAACCTATGTTTGACGTCGACTATTCACATCTCTATGACATGTCTCACACCAGTATCGATTGTTTTGCAATAACACTTTCTTAAAACATCTTGTACATTGTATTTACTTCTAAGCATTGGTCAAGTTTACATCAAACACAGTTACATCAACTGTGAACCTTATCCTCTGGTAAACACAATTAAAATTAGCAATACAATTGTTGATGCAATGCATATCGACAATATATATTCTTTTATTTAATATAAGCACCTTGACAACACCTCTGCCAGCCAACTACGAAAGCATATCATCCAGACTTGTTATTCTTAAATCGTTAGCCATTGAATCATTGTCAATTGAATGACTAAGAGTAAAAATAATTGGTTCAATTGGCCTGAAATATCACGGAAGCATATCACTAAGTATGTAGGACAACATTAAAACCATCAATTATGCGGATATCAATGACGTTAGAACATTACCTTTGAGTGTATGCTTCGGCCTCCATGATCGGAAGGTCTACGAAAAAAAGTGATGCTGATGTAGGTATCAATTGTGATTTCCCTATACAAGTTAATAATGAAATATTTATATGAACATATTAAAATGTATTCAAACATGGGTTTGTATGTTTTAACGTTCATGATCATTAACCTTTAAATGTCTAAAATTTGCAACACGTCACGACAACAATCATGTTGCTGACAAGATGTTTAACCAGGATGTCATCTTCTTTGTATTTCAAGGCTAATGCTCCCAATGAAATATTCATATGCATATAACTGGATTTGCATACAATAGTAAGTTTTTGATTACATCAAACAACCAGAATACACACATACATATACATATACAAGCATGGGTTCAATGGAAAACCTCTATGCAACGGAAAACCTCGGAAAACCAATCGTAGCCCTTAGATTAGATGCAAATGTGTCTTTAGATTAATGCATCATGATGCACTTAAAAGTAAACGCCTAAGGGTATTTTGGGTATATAATATCTTTTTCCAAAATTAATTTTTTTTATATTCAGATTTAAAAGATCCATAATTCTAAATTTAAAAATAAATCTACATCCAAATTTAATAATATAAAAAAGAAATCATCATCTTTCAAAAAGTTATCATCTTCGTCTTAATAAACAACGATGCATCAGAAATCATCATCTTCCAAAAAAATCATCATATTCGTCTTCGGAAAGAACGATGCATCAGAATTCATCATTCATCTTTCAAAATAGCGATGCATCCCAAAAACCTTCATCTTCAGAATTCCTTATCCTTAACAAAAGCCACCATCTTCATCTTCCAAAATGATGATGTATCAGAAATAATCATATTTATCTTTCAAAAAAAATAATGTATTAGAAATCCAAACAACACATTAATATTCAATAAGAATCCAATGTATTAGAAAATCGAATAACACTAACCTTCAACGACGATGCATCACCATCTTCATCGTAACAAAAATAATCATTTTGATCTTGTTATGACATTGCATCAGAAACCATCAATAAGTGAAAGATGGTGCATACCTCCAGAATACCAAAACGACGACGATGCATCAGAAACAACCAGGAAGACCACCAACCTCCGACCACCGCAACAGGTGAACCACCACCACTTCGATCCGTGCACCACGAGAACATTGGCCGACCATCACAATGGATTCGTGCTCCTCTTCAATCCGTGCACTACGATATATGGAGGCGTCGTGTGATGACGCTGCTTTCTGGAACCAACTTCGGCTTGGCTGCCGTCTAAAACGATGCATCGGAGACGACTAGATGAACCACCGGCCTCCGACCACCGTAACATGTGGACGACCACCACCATTTCGATCAATAGGTCTGTGCACCACGGTGTTTGGTGGCGTCGTGTGGTGATGCCGCCGTTTGGAACCGGCTTTGGGTTTGGCCAGGTGGTGGCGACGTTGTTTGGCCATGGATTGGTCATCAAATTGAAGGGAATTTAAAATTTGGAAATGACAATTAATGATCCATGATTTAAGGAGTGGTCCATGATTTAAGGAATTAATTTTGTTTTGAAATTGTTTTTTTCTTTTTAATTTTGATTTTTGTTTTACCAAATAAATATACATACTTTTCCAAAATTACCCTTAATGACCTTGTGATGCAGTTTGGTTTTTCGAGGTTTTCCGATGCACGTTGGTTTTCCATTGAACCCCCCTCTACATATACATATACATATACATATACATATACATATACATATACATATACATATAACACGAAAAAAGAGAAGACACCTCATATCAACAATATCGATTTTACGGAGTGTTGATTTAGATGATTGAGTCATTCCTACGGCGTGTTCAAGATTTCCCCATTCTCGTAGAACTCCAATTAAATCTATAACATATAAATAGATACACAATTTATTACAATGTTTATTATACTAAAAATGAAAGTAAAAATAATTTATAATCACCTATCAGATATGTATCATTGTAGGTGGGTAGAGAGATCATATCAAATGGGATAAACTCAAAAACATAACGTTGAAACATATTTGGCTGGATCGATGACACTTGTACAGATGTCCAGGCAAGGAATTCAACAAAGATATCATGTTTCAAAGGCATGTATGTCCCTGATATGTAAGATTCTTGAACTTGTGTATCCTATAGACACAACATTCGTTGATACAAGTATTGAACTTCGCAACAAATTTTGAAGGAATTGTAGCATGAATAAAAGAACGCTGGATGTTTACATAAATTTAATTAGATGCATAACATCAAATTAACATAGAAGTCGAGGAAAGCATTCGAACTGCGTACAGATTAATGGTGTTCCATACACGCGAAGCCATAACATTTATCTTCCATTTTTCTATCAAGTTAGGTCTCAAATCATTGATATAACAGTATCAATCGGTCATTGTTGGGCGACGTCGACTACAATAAATAAAAGGTATCATCAGCTAAAGACTTGTGAAATATGAAATGTCTGTACTTACTAAGCGTTAACTTACCTTTCAGCTGTTAACATTTTACAGGAAAAAGAAATTTTCCACGGGACCATCTAGCTAGGCAACTTATTTGAAATTACTTGAAGAATCTACTACTCGACTGTGGTAACTTGAATAATTATTGTGTCTGGGATATATGTTGGGTGTTTATAATAAAGCTTCGAGCATGTAGAAGTTAGTTTGGAACCTTGTAGCACAATAGTGCATTTGACCTTGTTTTAATTATGTAATTTTGTTTCCTATGTACTGTACTAAGCAAATTTATGGATCGTTGTAATATTATGGTTGTGTTACGATAATTCCTATGTGACATGTATGTTGTTATAAAGTAAGGTGTCACATCTTTTACTTCCAAAAATCAAATAGTTAATAGATAATTGATTTCAACATCAAATTAAAAAAACAATTGTGTTGATGATTTTGCACTTGTTTTTGAGAAATGCCAACACATATAACATGTCTTTAGTCTGGGAAGCAACAATTTTCATGACATAAACGACAAATAAATAAACGAGAAGACATTGTATTGTAAGAACAAGAAAAACATCATCCTTGTAATCATAACTAAAAGGGTTAATTGCTCAAAATAACAAGCTACTTTACCCTTTTTTTATTGTAGCAACTAAGATTTTTTGTTACCAAATAATGGAGTAAACTACTAGTTTACTCCTTGTTAATGCAATTGGTATTGCTGACTTTGAATATCAAATTTGTGCAATAAATCTGTTTAATTAACTATGAATTTGAATCGCATTAAGATTTTATAAGTTTTTGTTATAAGTTGAAACAAATTAGGAAAACTTTTTAACCCATATTTGAAGCTATCAATAACACTCAAAAGTAGATTGAAGATTATCAAGAACACCGAAATAAGATCTAATAGACACTGAAACACAAAAATACTCAGGTTTAAATATCAATAAGAACACACAAATTAACCTTATATATAACTTATAAAACTAAATCAAAGTTTATGATACATACTTTCATAATCAAATAACAACATCATCTAAAACATACAAAACTCAACTCCACTACCGTGAGATAAAACCTTAAACAATGAGAATCAATGACTTTGAGGGATATCGTGTATTTGATGAGATGATGAATGAACATACAAGAACTCACCAACAATCGATTTACCAAAAAAAAGATTGTAAATACCAAATCTATAAAGGATGACGCAGAATAACAAGCGAAGTGTTTAGATCCAGAACTCCACTACCGTGAGTAGGGGTGTGCAAAATAACCAAACTCGTATAACCCACCCGAATCAAACTTTATTTGGGTTAAATGGGTCGGGTAATTTGGTTTTCGGGTTGGTTAATCGGGTTATGTGGTAACCGTATAAAGAATTCGGTTCGGGGATCGGGTGGGGGAAATAATTCGGGGGACCCGAATAAACCATATATTATTTTAAAACAATTATAGCAATTTATCCCCCCCATCAGTTCAGATGCACGGATCACTTCCTTGATTCCTACCAGTTCGTTTCCCATTCCCCTTCCCCGTCAAGCATCGCAGAGCCCTCCTCCTCCTTCCACGTCCCCTTCTGCCTTCGTCGTCAATCTTCCACGAATACCATCATCGGCTAGGTAATACGTCGTCTATCTTCCACGTCGACCGCCTCTCCTGCCTTCACAGCGACGGCGGCTAGGTTATACGCCGTCAATCTTCGCCGTCGATCTACTATTCTGCTAAAGGTTTGTTGTCGATCTACTACTCTGCTTTACTATTCTGCTTTAATAAATAGTTCAATTTGCTTCTTGTCAGGATCTAAAATATGAATTACCAAGACTAACTGATTTGAATTTATCAGACTATAAATCAATAATCTTGCTTTGAATCAAAGTTTAATCAAGAAGTTTGCGGAATAACACTTAATTATTTTAACAAAAACTTTCAAAATCAATAATAAATAAACACACAGGAATTAATCAAGACTGTTTGTATTGCTGAATTCATCAATTACAATCACCTCTAATCTGTTTGATTAGACGAAGAACACAGACTGTTCTTAGGGTTTTACAACCTTAGAGGCTTAAGAAAACTTAATCAACAAAGCAATTACAGACTCAAAATATGCAGAAACTCCTCCACAATAGAACGACCTATTCTCTGTATTTATATTGTTTCTTGATATGTTTCCTTGATGAACTATGACTTCTCTGATAGTAGATATGCTGGAATCTTCATGTAGATATCATTTCATGAAAATCAGCACTTTCTGTTTCTGAAACTGTTGAGCAGCTTGAATCTCTTGACAGCATGAACTGAGCAGCTTGAGTTGTTTTGCTCTGGCAGCTTGAACTTTTACACTGGCAGCTCGAGTTTCTTCAACTAGCAGCATGAACTTTGTATTTACATGTAAAATCTACTAACAGTCTGAGAAGTCTAAACTAACAGCTTGAATGTACTTAAACTATTTCCCAACAATCTCCCCCTAACTTAAATTCTTTACAAGACTTTAACTTCTATAAAAACATGGAAATAAATAAGTAAACTGTTATTTACAAACCAAGGCTTTCAAAAACTCACAACTGTGCAAGCTTATGATCTATAGCCTTCAAAAATTCTCTCTTCATCTCTTCTTTATCACAAGATATTCTAGCTGATTTTATTTGCAGCAGCATATCTTTTGAAAAATTGAAATACTCAAGATTGAAGAAATACCAGACCCATCTGTGAATTTGATTCTGAATGTCTTTGATTTGACAAAAAGATCAATCTGCTTGATCTTTTTCCCTTTCTTTTCAGCATCTTCTATCTCTTGTCTTGCAAACTCAGAATCAACCACTGTACTTAGATCTTTGATGAGTTGCTTGACTTGTGGAAGAGCAGACCTTACTTGTGTAACTGACCCTATATTGTACATCTTTATCAATTCATCTCTGGTCAGCTTCTGTACTATCTGCCAAAAAGTGTCATACTCTTCTTCAGGTCCGGAGTCTCTTCTGATTACAAACTTTATTCTCAAGTCACGGTCATCCAGTGACTTAGCAAACCAGTAGTTAATTTGAGGCTTTGTAAAATCATGCTGATCAATCAGCTTCTCTATCTCCATAGCCTTTTGTAGTTGTTGCTCAAAGAGCACTCTCTTAACCGATGAAGGAATAGGGACAGCTGCTTGATCAGTGGGAGTAGGTGCACTGGCACCAGCTTCAGTTTGGACTGATTGGGTTGTTGGTTGGACTTCTTGGGATGGTTGAGCTTCTGGAGAGACTGTTGTTCTCTGTCTTTTGTCCATCTCCTTATCATGAATCTCCTGCAGCCTTTCAGTAGACATGGACTGAGCCATTTTCTTTGGAATACCTGCTGCAAAGGCAAAATTGATAAGAAATCTTCTATGCTCAGCCTTGGAGTGCCCTGTTGGCATCTTTCTTTTCCTTGCTCCTTGCTTGACCACAAACCCCTTTAAGTAATCACCTAAAGTCTCATCATCATCCATTGGGGTTTGGGCTTGCTGCTCTAATTCTTTGTCTTGTTCTTCTGCTATTCTTCTGGCAACTTCAGCATCAAAGGCAATTTGGGCTTCTTTTGAGGAAAATTTATGCTTTGGAGACTCAATGAGAATGCCCTTGCCCTTGTCTTTTGTAGCAGATGTTGTAGCTTGGACTGTGCTTGATGGAGCTTGAATTCCTTCTCTGATCACAACTCCAGTGGCTTTTGAAGGAACAGCTTGAGTTTCTAGGCTAACAGCTTGAGAAGCTGTTGGGACTGCTAGCCTAGAAACTGGAACTGTTGGGGCTGCTTGGACTGTTGTTGTTGGAGCTGCTTGGACTGATGTGGGAACCTCCTGATTCTCCCCCTTTTTGGAAGCATTGGTTTGGTCAGAAGAAACCACAACCTTTGCCCCTTGGGTTTGAATCATCTGCTCTAACTTCATAATTTTATTTCCACAGAGTGTGAAGCCTCTGTGAAGATAATCCATTCGCTTATTTTGAGCAGCATCTGCCTGCTTGAGAGCAAAAATTTGAGCCCCCTGTGCAGCAATGATGGACATTTGATGGTCCAACATAGCTACAACAGGTTTGAGTCTGGGATCCGTTAAGAGCATTTGTTGCAGACTAGCCTCAAGATCAGAGAACACCTGAGGTGCTTGTGATCTATCACTGACATTAAGACCAGAGGTAGAAACTTCTGGGCCCCTCTTTTCTTGGTTCTGGGGACTTCCAGCTTGTGTTTGCACACTTGCTGTTGCCATGGGCGTGGTCTTAGCTATGTTGGCACTGTCCTGTGCCTCTTGTGCAGAGACATCAGTAGTGCCAGCCACAGAACCCATATGAACCATCTCTGAAGAGATGTTCACCTCCTGAGAGAGAATGGGAGTGTCCTCAACTGGTTCCCTTTGGATATTCTGTGCAGGAGTATCCTCCTGCACAGGGATATATGGCTCTTGCTGATGGGAGGAGGAGGAAGGAGCTCCTGGTCCCCTTTTTCTTTTGTATAAGTATCTGAGTGGGCGTGTGGGCTGTACAAAAGGATCAGAGGGAGTTTGTGTATCGGGAGGAGGGGGTTGGGGTCCTGGGGGTGTAGCAGTGATGATAGGCTGAGCCTGCTCAGGACCCTCTCCTCTGTGTTGTGGAACATCAACACTCAAAAAGTTGGCACTATGTTTCAAAAGTCTCTTAATAGAGGATAGTGAGTGCCTGTGGGAAACAACTCCAAGATCAACTTGAGATGTTGTTCATGCCCTTCTTTACTTCTGGAATAGATTAGGATATCGTCTATGAACACTATTACAAATTTATCCAGATATGGTTTACACACCCGATTCATGAGGTCCATAAATACGGCTGGTGCGTTGGTTAAACCGAATGGCATTACCTGGAATTCGTAATGTCCATAACGAGTTCTGAATGCCGTCTTGGGGATATCTTCTTCCCGAACTTTTACTTGATGATAATCGGAGCGCAGATCAATCTTTGAGTAGAAGCTAGATCCCTGTAACTGGTCGAACAGGTCATCAATCCTAGGGAGAGGGTAGCGGTTCTTTACCGTTAACTTGTTTAGCTCTCGGTAGTCTATGCACATTCGGAAGGATCCGTCTTTCTTTTTAACGAACAAAACCGGAGCTCCCCAAGGTGAGGAACTTGGTCGAATGAATCCTTTATCCATCAATTCTTGCAATTGACTGGATAGTTCTTGCATCTCAGAAGGTGCGAGCCTATATGGGGCTCTGGCGACCGGTGCAGCTCCTGGCACTAAGTCGATTTGAAATTCTACTTGCCTAGCTGGAGGAAGCCCAGGCAAGTCTTCCGGGAATACCTTCGGGTAGTCACGTACTACTGGAATATCTTCAAGTCGTTTTTCCTTCGACTCTTTTTCTACGATCTGGACCAGCACTGCATGACAACCCTTCCTAAGACATTTTAATGTTCTTAGGCCGGATATGACATTCAATTGTCGGTTCTTCTTTTCCCCTTGGATCGTGAGGACTTTCTTCTTACTGAGTGGTATTCGCACCACTTTCTTACCACACAAAATCTCAGCCTGGTTATGTGACAACCAGTCCATACCAATCACCACATCAAAACTTCCGAGTTCTATAGGCATTAAGTCTATCTTAAAGGAGTGATCTGCTAGCTTTAGTGTGCATTCCTTAATGATACTACTTGCCTTTATTATTTTGCCATCCGCCAGTTCTATTGTATATGAGTTGTCTAAAGGAAGAGTAGTAGCATTCAACTGCTGGCTAAATTTATCAGATATAAAGCTCCTATCAGCCCCAGTATCAAAGAGTACGTAAGCGTAAATATCGTTTAGGAGAAACGTATCTGATACCACGTGGGGGTCCTGACGAGCGTCTCCTGCTCCCAACACAAATGCTCTCCCCTGAGCTCCTCCTTCGTTCCTCAATTTCGGACACTCACTCTTGACGTGTCCCGTCGCGCCACATTCGAAACAGCCCCCCGGGTTGCTACCACTGGCACCCGGGGCTCCGGATCTACAATCTTTGCCCATATGGCCCAAACGTTTGCATTTTCCGCATTGGGTTGGACAGGGGCCAGGGTTGTGGTGGAAGGTGCATTTGGTGCAAAAAGGCTTGGTACTGGTATAGCCTCTCCTTGACTCAAATCCTGCTACATAGGCTTTAACGGTCTCGGGCTTCTTGGACTGTGAACCCGTGTTCTTTCCGGTCTTTTCTTCCCACTTTCTCTTGTTTTCCCCGGGTTTGGCTTCGTTCCTCCGGGATACTTGGTCCATAAGATTGTTGGCCATTCTGATGGCGTCCTGTATGGTGGATGGGTTGGAGGCTGTAACGTTTCCTTGTATTTGAGGAGCGAGTCCCCAAATATAGCGTTCAATCTTCTTGTATTCCGGAGTTACCATTTGCGGACATAGGATACTTAGTTCATGGAATCGGTTGGTATATCCTGCAATGTCCGTTCCTTTCATTGATAGATTCCAGAACTCCGATTCCATTTTCTGGAGTTCGTTTCTCGGACAGTACTCGTCCGTCATCATCTGTTTCAACGTGGACCACGTGAGCTGGTAGGCTTCGTCAATACCTACAGACTGGACGTAGGAATTCCACCATGTGAGAGCGCTATCTTGCAAGGTGTGAGTAGCAAATTTCACCTTGTCTCCTTCAGCGCACCCGCTGACACGATATACGGATTCTATCTTTTCAAACCAACGGATCAAACCGACTGCTCCTTCGGTTCCATTGAAATACCGGGGTTTGCAGCTTAAAAACCCTTTAATCCCACAACCTTTCATGTGAGTTTCAGTTCCTCCCGTGGTGCGACTGGCACCACCATCCCCATTGGCTGTGCTAATCCGGTTTGCCTCGTAGGTAGCTATGGCAGCAGCCACCCTTTGTGCAACAAGCTCTTCAATGTCAGCTGCATTCATTGCTCGTTTTGGCGGCATTAACTTGAAGTTTAAAGAGAATCATAGTGTAAGAAGTTGAATCTTAAAGATGCGGCACAATACTATAATCATCAAGCACAATCTCATGAAAATCTTGGGAATTTTCATTAATCATTCGAAATTTTTCTTACATTCGGGGCGGGTTATTACCCGAAAATTCTTATCCTATGCTATTACATGATATTTTTCCTACTAATACAAAGGAAATGGAAAAGTACTAGGTGTGGGAGTGATCAGAGGTCTCTCCCTTTTCCATTGAGTGGAGGCGCTGTGTCAGCTCCTCGATCCGGGCTTGGCTCTCGGCTAGTTGCTGCCGGAGCTCATTCAGTCCGTCCTGCTGTATAGCAAGGGCGTGCTGATTGGCCCAATATATGTTGGAGTTTTGCAACTCCTCCCGCTCTAAACGAGCGGTCATCTCCCCGATATCCAGGTTAAGTGACCGAATCTGGTGGTCATGCCTGGTAGACCTTGCGATCAAAAGTGGTATGGTCTGATCGGCAGGCTCTTGGGTGAGCGATGAGACAGGTGCGGAGGATGGTCCTCCTATCTCGAAGTTTGGAGGAACTCCCTCCATCTGCCTCCATTCGCGGAGGGTCTCCGGTATCCAGGTCCATCGCCGGGCGTCTACCCGTCGGTGTGGTGTCGGGGGATTGGGCTGGGGAGTCGGGACAGGAATAGACTCCCTTCTTGGTATGTTTACCCGTTTCCAGGGTGTGTACAACATCTTTGGGCCGTTAGGATAAGGCCTATACGGCTTATATGATGGTTCGGCCGGGTGGTATGGGACGCGAGCGGGGACCGTCGGTGGTGAGGGATCCTCTTCCTCCATCGGCTCTTCTTCGGATTCCTCCATCGGATCTTCCGACGGGTCCTCCTCCTCCGAGGTTTATTCATCTGGAAAGACTTCCGTGGCCGTGGGACTTGCGGGGGTGTATTCCTCCTCTGAGTCAGATAGAATGATAATTTCTGGATGGTTCATGGTTTCTGCTAACAAGGTTCATTTGTAATCTTTTAGTTAGTTACAAAAACATTCTTAAAATCAGAAATTTTTATGTGCAGTTATAGTCTAGGGTACTAATGCAACCTAGTTCACTATAACTATGGCTCTGATACCAATCTGTCACACCCTGCTACCTCGGTTGGCAGCGAGACGTGACGAGTGCGGAAGCGTAACCATAATTATAACGAACGACCACTATATGGACGTTTTCGAAATATTACATCATTAAAATTTAAAAATGTAATAATGTTTTACAGAATGAAAGGAATGAAGTTCGCGTAATACAGAGATTCTAATACATAATTAATGCGTCCAAAAATAATGCAGTCAAATCTCCGTTAGTTTCGAAATATGCATGCGACTCCATGAAATGCGGAAGCTTGAAAGTTGGTGTATCCGAAGGCACACTTGCCTTAATTACCTGAAAATACATGCTAAAATACGTCAACAAAATTGTTGGTGAGTTCATAGGTTTACACGAAAAGACCAGTTGTATGGACATTATCAGATGCGTTGAATTTATAAAATCATAAATTCCATGAGATGTATTACATAAACCATCATGTCACCGAAGCTTAATTAGAATGAGTTTTGCCCCGAGCAGTATTCCCATACGTAATACCGTGAGTTGAATATATATGCACCCGCCGTTAGCTAAACCACTAACCCGAGTGGGGGACATGACTCCCAATAGATCTATCCACAATATATTCGCGCTTGCAAACAAATGCAACTAACGATTTCATGATATAAGGGCGGAAATCACATATGTAATACATAATAGAATCGAGAAGTTTTTGTGTCCATATAAAAACGAAGCATGTATTTCATCCCAAAACATAATAATGTGAAAAATGGGACTATGAAGACTCACCTTGTTGGTTTTTGATAATGTTTTTGGATCTGAGTTAAGCACTTGTTCGAATGGTTGAGACTCGTCCTAATATTTTTACGAGTTCGGGTCAATATCATCATAATACGTGTTTGAATATTTTATGTACTTGGGGGTGATGTATATAAATAATTTCGTAGGATTTCATATGTTGATACTGATTTGTAGTTACGTTCAAGTAATTTATTTAAAATTATAATTTGTTGTATTAATTTCGATTTACAGAAAAATGACTTTAAGTAGTTTATTTCCAATGATATTTTGGTGCATGCATGCATGCATACGTACATATGTATTTATATATATATACGAAAATGCATACATATATGTACGAGCATGTGCATCATTACGAAAGGGTATTCATACATTTTGCATGGAAAAATTTCACGAGTATTATGAAAACCGAGTTGTAAATGAAGAGTATTATATTTTAGTAAATGTATTTGATTTTTCATGTTTTATAAATTTTTAAGGTGAAACTAAAGTAAATAAGAAAAAAAAACTTACAAAAGTTTGAAGAACACTTGAACTTCTTGGCCGATTTTGTTTTTAGAGAGAATATGTGTGTTGGTGTGTTTTTGTGAAATGGGTTTGTCTTCTATTTATAGAAGAAAAAGGGTTATTAAAAATAATGATAAACTAATTAAAATTTAGTGAAATGATGAAAAGAAAAGGTGTTTTCGGTTGAGTGTTGGACAAAAAGGTGTGGTCGATTTCATAATTGTTTGTTGCATGTTGTTTATTAATATAATAATACAAAAGTACAAGCTAGTTGTCCTTTAAAGGACAACTTACTTTTTAGAGTGATAAGTAGTATGGCTTTTCAATTTTTTTATTAATAAAAGTACAAAAAGCATGCACGAAAAAGGTGGCAGCATTTATTATTACTGTATATATATATACGTACTTAGAAAATTTTTCTGGAATGTTAAACTCGATTCAAGTGTGAATCGAGTTTTATGTAGTTTAATTCGAGTTTGGTTCAGTTTTGATCGAGTTTTAGGCTTCATCAATCGAGTTTCTTGCTTCATTATTCGAGTTTCCTTGCTTCATCAATCGAGATTTTTGCTTAACTATTCGAGTTTTGGGTAGTTTTATTCGAGTTTATTACATCAACATTCGAGTTTATCACTTACTTAATCGAGTTTCATACAACATTATTCGAGTTTACACTTACACGATTCGAGTTTCATGCAACATCCTTCGAGTTTATTGTTTCATCGTCCGAGGTTCATACTGTTCTATTCGAGTTTCATCCCTTAGAATTCGAGATTTGTATCTTCATCATTCGAGTTTTATACTGCATCATCCGAGAAAATTGTTTCTTTATTCGAGTTTCATCAAAGTGTTATTCGAGTTTAGATCTTTACTTAACCGAGTTTCATTATATCATTATTCGAGTTTATTACTTCTTTCATCGAGATTCATACAACACCATTCGAGTTTATTGATTATATGATTCGAGGCTTCATATAACTTCATTCGAGTTTATTACTTCATTATTCGAGTTTTATATTAGTTTAATTTTTGAGTTTCATACCTTATTTATAGGCCAGTTGTTACATAAACATCTTAAAGTATTTGACTTAGGCAAAAGATCTGTGTCCAGGCAGTAAACATTGTCCTTTCTTGGTGTTCTAAGTAAAACAAGATTTTCAGGAACTTTGAAATCATTTGAAAGAACAATGCACTCAGAATCTGTGAACAGAACAATGTTTTGTTTGTCACAGATTTGAGAGACACTCAATTTATTGTACTTAAGCTGTTCAACATACAGAACATCATGGAATGTCATGTTGCCTGTATTAACAGTACCTTTACCTGTAACCTTACCCCCCTTTGAGTTGCCTCCAAATGCAACAAAACCTCCATCAAAACCTTTGAAATTTTACAAGCATTCAGAATTGCCTGTCATGTGCCTAGAGCATCCACTGTCCAGATGTCATCTTGATCTATGAGGAGACCTGTGGTTGCCCTGCACAAATAACAGCTTAGTTAGTAGTGGAGTAAACCCAAACCAAATTGGTTTTGGGTTGGCCTTGTACATTGACATAACTAAAAACTGTTTTTGACTTCTTATATTTAGTGAGATCAACTGATGGAGTCTTTGGAGAGTATTTAGTGATAATATGAGGTATCCAACTATTTTGATCATCTTTTCTTCTGACAGTCTCAGATAATTCACTAGCAGCTCCAGATTGATGCCCAGCAGCTTGAGCTGTGTTTGTAGTGCTAACAGTTTCAGTTTTTGCACTAACAGCATCAGATTTTGACTTAGCAGTCTGATCTTTTGCATTAGCAGTTTGAGCAACAGATTTGTCCTTGACACACCACATTTGTTTAAAACTTGATTTAGGCTTTGCCAAAACTTGTTTTTGATGTGTGGACTGTTTTTTATTAACTTTTGAGAATCTGTGATCAACTGTTTTCTTTGGAGCTGCTGTGGAAGGTTTCACTTTTGAGTGCTTTGCCTGATTAGGATTTGATTTTGTGTGATGCACAGTCTGTTTTGCAACAGCTGGTTTGTAAAAACAATCCTTGGCTAAGTGATTCTTCCTTCCACAGTGAAAGCATCTTTTGACAGTTTGAATTGGAACACAAGACTTTTCTGTCAATTTCTGGTTCTTGTTTCTCTGGTTTCCTCTTACCTGCTGTTGTTTAGGAAACTTTTGAACACCATGCTTTTGGCATGTGCAGATAGAAACAGTTTTACCTCTTTCAGTTCCTTTTGATGAAGATGCAGTGTTACAGTTAGAATGTACAGAAAGTTGTGGAGTAGCATTGTATACACTCATCTTCTCTTTTCCTTTCTTACTGGGAGCTTGGACTTCTATGGGTGCACTCTTTGTGTCACAGTCTCTATTTTGACTCTTATCTTCTTTTAATTCAGGACTGTTATCAAGGATAGGATCTACAATAGTCATAGACTCATCTAGTGGTTCATTGACAAGTCTATCAGCAACCTCACTCATTGGATGAATGTACTTGTTGTTGTATGGAGGTGGAGTAGCTTTATATCCTATTCCTTCTTTGGGATTGACCTGAGATTTCACTCTATCTTTGAATTGAACTTCCATTAGGTGTTCTAGCTTTTGATTTGCTAACTTGAAGTTTCCTAGATCTATGTTAACAGATTCTAGCTTCTTATTAGCCTCAAACACCTTTTGTTCAGTCTCTTCTACCTTTTTATTTAGAGATTCTATTTTCTTATTTAGCTCCTTTTTCTCCCACTCATGATAGGTTCTATCATAACCCATTTGAATCTCATTGTCCTTATAATCATTGATCTGTTTTTCCAGATCTTCTATGGCTTGCATGTATTCATATCTCCTTTCTTCCATCTTAGCTAGAGTTTTGCACATGCTCCCATTAAGATCTCTGTACTTTTTAACCATATTTTTGCATGATTGAGAGCAGAGCTTAGAATTTACCTCAGATGGTAGTTCAGTGGAGGAGACATTTGATGTTTCTGCCATAAGTGCTTGATTTTGAAATTCTTCCTCTGTTTGATCACTCCAGTCAAACACATTGTCTTCTTGAGAGACAAGTGCTGTTGATGATGATGCTTGGATGGGCTGTGAAGTCCTTGATGGCTGTTGACCTTGAGATCTACATTCTCTGGCAAAGTGACCAAGCTTATGGCATTTATAGCATTCCACTTTTGATTTATCAAAAGATGGTTTGCCTTCTGTCTTGGCTTGAAAGTTGGCCCTACCAGTTCTTTTCAGAAATCTTTTGGCCCTCATGGTCAGCATTGCATGTTGCCACTTTAAATCCATCTCTTCAAGATCATCTGGATGAATTTGTTCCAAGTCTTCAACATTTAGAGAAAATAATCCATCATTGGCAACAAAGGCCTCATAGTGAGTTTCAGCAGAGTTGCCATCACCACCTGAGAAAGAATCACAGTTATTAGCTTTTTTAGAAGATAGAAGAGCAGTATTGTGATTATAAGAAAAAGATTTCTTTTTAGCATCAATCTCAGTCTCAAACACTCTTAAACTGTTATACAGATCATCCAATTCTATCTCATCAAGAGTGTCTTTTGTTCTCCATTGTGCAGCATAGACTGTCCATTCTTCTCCAAGAGATCTGAGAAACTTTCTGTTGACTTCATCTTGATCCAGATTGACCTTTGCACTTTCCAGTTCACTTATCAGTTTGTTGAACCTGTCAAAGATTTGAGTGAGGTTTTCATTCTTGCCACCAGAAAAGTTTTCATACTGCTTTTTCAAGAGGTCTTTTTGATTTCTCTTGGTACTGGCATTACCAGCAAACCTCTTCTCTAAGGCATTCCAAAGAGAGTGAGCAGTATAAAACTTTTTGAACTAATGTTGATAAGCATTAGGAATGGCTATTTGTAATAGTGTGAGTGCTTTCACTTCATTCATTCTAGCCTTCCTTTCAAGTTCAGTTTTTGGAGGAGTTTTGACTGGTTTTCCCTCATCATCAAGTTCTGGATCAACTACAGGAGGGAATTCAACAGCTTCCCATATGGCATAAATCAATGAATTGAATATGCTGTTGAATCCTGAGTTTCCACATCTCAAACTCAGTGGGCTTGAGCATAGGCACTTTGAGTCCTTGCCCAGATCCACTGCTGCTATTTTCAAATTCCATTGTAAAAAGATAAAAAAAAGTTTTTGACTTTGAAAAAACAAAGAGTAACCTGATTTGAAAAACCTGATTTGAATAACCTGGTTTGACAAACCTGTCTCTGATACCACTTGTCAGGATCTAAAATATGAATTACCAAGACTAACTGATTTGAATTTATCAGAGTATCAATCAATAATCTTGCTTTGAATCAAAGTTTAATCAAGAAGTTTGCGGAATAACACTTAATTATTTTAACAAAAACTTTCAGAATCAATAATAAATAAACACACAGGAATTAATCAAGACTGTTTGTATTGCTGAATTCGTCAATTACAATCACCTCTAATCTGTTTAATTAGACGAAGAACACAGACTGTTCTTAGGGTTTTACAACCTTAGAGGCTTAAGAAAACTTAATCAACAAAGCAATTACAGACTCAAAATATGCAGAAACTCCTCCACAATAGAACGACCTATTCTCTGTATTTATATTGCTTCTTGATATGTTTCCTTGACGAACTATGACTTCTCTGATAATAGATATGCTGGAATCTTCATGTAGATATCGTTTCCTGAAAATCAGCACTTTCTGTTTCTGAAACTGTTGAGCAGCTTGAATCTCTTGACAGCATGAACTGAGCAGCTTGAGTTGTTTTGCTCTGGCAGCTTGAACTTTTACACTCGCAGCTCGAGTTTCCTCAACTAGCAGCATGAACTTTGTATTTACATGTAAAATCTACTAACAGTCTGAGAAGTCTAAACTAACAGCTTGAATGTACTTAAACTATTTCCCAACACTTTTGTTACTCCGTACATCCCCGTTGCTTACGACAATCTTTGTTGTTTCCTCGTGAAGATCGAGGTTTGATTTATTTCTTAGTTTATTGAAATCTTGATTCCTCTGGTATGCATTCCATATACCCTTTACTCACACTGTCATTTGTTAGTATTCACATGTGAAACCTACTAATTAACCGTGCACTTATTTGTCTCATACACATCATCTCATTCATAAACTTTTGCTGGTGCATTCACATTAAATCATCTTTTTACTCACAAGAATTGTAGATGGATTTTAGCTACATGACTGGTTATTAATTTTTACTCACATCACCCACACAAACCTCTACATTCCCACTCAACAATAATAACCAAGTACTAAATTAAAAGGTAAAAACAACCATATGCTCTCAAGTAATGCTTTAATTTCTGTATGTACGCAGTATGTAATAATAGGTATATGAACGTCAAGTACTTGGTTATCATATTATAAAAAAGACCTTGAATATTTCAATTACCATAATTACTTTCTTGTTCGTGCTTAATAAAGTATGCACTTTTAAATCTTGTTAGATGTCTTGTTCGATTGAAATCAATGAAGATGACACTGTGGATCTTGAAAGCATTAATGTTGAAGAGGAATCACAACCAAAGGCAAAACGTACTAGACAATCGAGGAAAAGATCGGAGGTTTGGAAGCATTATGATGACTTCACGGATGAAAATGGGAAAGCCAAAAGCAAATGCAAGTATTGTGGTAAAACATACTTCTCTTCCTCAAAAATATATTGTACTAGCTCTCTTAAAACTCACATAACACAATGTGAGGTTTACAAGACAATTGCACGTGAAACCCAAACCATAATTGCATTTCTAGATGATAAAATGGTTGCTTGGAAGTTTGATCAAAATGCTAATAGGAAAGCCTTAGCCGAAATGATTGTGGAAGATGAGCTTCCTTTTTCGTTTGTTGAGGGAAAGGTATTTAGAAAATATTCAAGTATTTGTCAACCGTTGTTTAAAGTTCCATGTCGAACCACCGTTGCTAAAGACATCTACCAAATATTTCATGATGAGAAGAAAAAGCTTGTTGATATTCTTAAAAGTAAGAAAGGTAGAATGTGTTTGACAACGGATAGTTGGACTTCCATTACTAATGTCAATTATATGACTCTTACCGGTCATTTTATTGATAATGGTTGGAAGTTGAGAAAAAAGTCTTGAATTTTTGTCTTCTTGAGAGCCATCGGGGGGTTGACATAGGAAAAGCAATTGAGAAATGTTTGCTAGATTGGAAATTTAAAACGTGTTCACAATTTCGGTTGATAATGCTAACTCAAATTATGTTGCCATTGATTACTTGAAAAAAAGTTTGCATCTTGGCCTAAATGTCTTTTGAAAGGAAAATGGATTCACATTAGATGTGTGGCACATATTTTAAATTTAATTGTTCAAGCTGGTATTTCACACATAAGTGAGTCTGTTAGTAAGATTAGGGGTGCAGTGAAATGGGTTCGTCAATCTCCGGCAAGATTGATTAGTTTTAGGAAGTATGCCGAACTTGAGAAATGTGAGAGCACTAAAAGTTTGATTTTGGACGTTCCTACAAGATGGAATTCGACATACTTGATGTTGGAGACGACACAAGTTTATCAAAACACGTTCAATAGGTATGAATGTGAGGATTCTCGTTTTGGGGAGGAGCTTGAAAAGTTGGGCCTGTCGGTTCTAACTTCTTATGATTGGGATAATGCTAGTAAGTTGACTCGATTTTGAAGGTCTTTTATGATGTTATTTTGAAGGTTTTTGGCACACTATATGTCACTTCACATATGTTTCTTGATGAGATCACTTCTGTTTTTGTGCTTTTGAATGATAATTTGGAGAGTATGCAAGATACGGGTTTGTTAGCCATGATCACTCAAATGAAACGTAAGTTTGACAAGTATTATGGAAATATGCAAAAAGTAATTATGTTGTTATATACTGCCATGATACTTGATCCGAGGAATAAGCTAGTGTACTTGAATTTGTTGCTTGTTGATGTCTATAGAAAAGATGAAGGGCCGAAGATGAAAAAAATAATAGAGGATTCTTTGCATGAGTTGTACAATGATTATGTAAAGATTCATGCTCCATCTTCAACAGATTCTTCTAATTCATCACTTCCTGAAAAATGTTCGACAAATGAGGAGAATGTGTCAAACCCCACAATTAGAAACAAGTTAAGGGAAAAATTGAAGATTCAAATGAGTGAGTGTATGGACTTGTTGGGAATTCGTATTGTAGGTCCCGAGAGGTTCCCAGAGTATATAGTTATAAGCTGTAGAGGGGGGGTGAATACAGCAATTTAAAAACTACACACTCTTTTCTCAATGTTTGTATGTATTATCAACAATTTGTTAATTACAAACAAGCTTGAATGCGGAATAGTTCAAGCTGAGATGACAGATACAACAGTATGCTTACTAGTCTAAGACAGACTCGAACTAGTATACAATGAATACACTCACTAAGAAGCACTCACTGTGTTTACAAGACTTAAGGAACAGCTTAGGTAAAACAGCTTAGACACACAGATGCTGGTTTACAGAAGACTTGCATGCATGAAGATCACACTTGCACGTTCACTCTTGGTTTAAGCACTTAGCTTTCTTCACCTCTCTTTCTGACCTTAGAAGCTTCCTTTTATACTCACTTAGAGGATCTCAGAGAAACATCTTCATTGGACAGAATGAAAAGGAAAAGTCTTGTTGAAAAGACAACATAACCTTTTCTGCACTTTTCTGAAAAGCAGACTTGTCTTCACATGTGCAGAACTTTTGTCTTTTTACTTTGTCTACTGTTGCATTGCCTTTAACTAATTTAGGAATGTCAACTTTGAGTCTTTCTTCCCTGTAAAGGCCTATTTTGATATAAGAAAAAGGTCTGTCACCCTTTTTCAAATATCCTTTTGTCTTCATGTTACAGAACAGCGTGGGCAGGCTGAGCAGTTCTGTTTTCCACTCTGTCTTCGACTTTGTAAACTGAGCTTGTAGTCAAAAACAATACATGATGACTTGGAAACAAATTCCATAAAGTGTTTAGCCTGTTCACAAAGAACAGGTTCTGTTCACAAAGAACAGAACACTTTAAAAATGCCCAAGCTGCTCAACAGTGTAGAGCAGCGTAGACAGTTTATGTCCAGCCTGTTCAGCAGACAGAGCAGCTTGGACAAACTGTCTTAGTTGCAACACATGCAACATATAGAACAGCTTTAGACTTATATTGCAAATCATTTTCAGGTTTCAATAAGGCATATAACAGGCCTTAAATTCAACCTTCAAATGCATCAACAGGTTTGATTATAAAATCTCCCCCTCAGATGTAGAACAGGTTTGACTGAGGCCTTTTTGTGCCTAACAATCTCCCCCTATTTGCAATAACCAGTTCAAGCTGGTCTTATCAAAAATCACTATATATTTTTACAGTACATTTGCTGAAATAAAATTACAACATTACAGTAAAGTAAAAGATCAGTTTATATATACACTGATTCTTGACTATACTAGAACAACACATGTTCTTACAAGAGTACAACTAATGTACTAATGTATTTTACAACTAATGTAAAAGCAAAAATTACAACTTATGTAATAATGTACAACTAATGTACAGGATGTACAACTAATGTACAAGGTGTTTGGACTGTTTGAGTTGGGAGTAGAAAACGGTAAGCCTGTCCAACTGATGGACAGCTCCCATTCTTCACCTACCCAGACGGTAGATGGACTTCATATCACTGGAGAAGGATCCTGAACCATCTTTTCCAGTTCTTCCCTTGTATCCTCAAGTTCCTCAACTTCACTTCTGATGATCATGAACTTGGGATCATTGAGCTCCCCTCTTTCATAGAAGCCTCTGAGCTGATCCCAGATGGCTGCTCTCCATTTGCTAGATTGCCTGAAAGAAACTGCAAGTCTGAAGGCGGCAAGTTGTCTCAGATCAACTTTGTATAGTTCTGAGGCTCTTTGGAAGCACTTCTTCTGAGTTAGGGGATCTACAAAAAATGCCCCCAGCTCAGGTTCTTCTATAATCTTGCCATCCTCAAACTCTATTCCTTTAGGCAGACTATGATCAACTCCTTTTATAGTCGCCCTGTTCAATCAGCGTAAGGAGTAGCTCCATCTCTGTATCTTCTTTGTCCTTCTGGCTTTATTTTGGGTTTTATTTTTGTACAGGACACCTCTTTTTACTTTCTTTTTGGAATCAGGTCCCAGCTCACTTACTCTTTCCATAGCTTTCTTGATGTATTGCCTGATAGTCTTAGCCGTTTCTGACTTAGACTGGCTCAGGGCAACTGCCAGTTCCACCCATTCCCTGTATCCCATCTGTGCAACATCAGTGTGATCGTAGGATTCCATTTCAGGGCCTGTTGCACCCATCCTGGTGATCTGAAGTTTCCACTGTGTGCCTTTTCTTGAAATGGGAACAGCTTTGACAATCGCTTCCTTGGCAAGCCTTCTAGTAGCAACATCATAAAATTTCTTTCTAGCCAAGTTGTCAAAGTGGAATTTGGCTCTGGCAGAGGGTACTGTTGATTTGGTCACAGAGACCTGAGTACCTTTCTCTACTTCCTTCTCTTTTTCTCCTGCTGATTTCTTGGCAGCTTCTATTATTTTCTTTTGCACCTCCAAGGTAGACATTTTAATTTTCTTTGCTTCTTGGAGGGCAAAGGACTTAGCAGCTTTGGCAGATTCTTCTTCTTTTCTTAATTCCTCCAGAGCAGAGCTTGAAGCTGTTCATCCCAGAACTCAAAGTATTTGTGCATAGGAGAGGCCCATCTCTTTGCTTCTGTCTTATGAAATGGCATTTCTGGCCTTGTTTCTGCTGCATAGGATCCTTAGCTCCCGTTTTCTTTTCCGTTAGCTAGCTGCCTGTTTAGTGGACAGCCTTCAGGAATTCTTCTCTTCTTCTTCTTCTGATAGAATAAGGTGCCCTCCTTTTGCTGCTAGGCCTGTCCTCAGGAATGATTTCCTCCCCCTTAGACTGAGCAGGGTTTGGAGAGACAGCCGAGTAGGCATAGTAGCTTGAGAAGCACCTTCACAGCACCTGTTTCAAAAATCTCTGCTGGCTGACCAGTGTGGTTGGCAGACACTGCTTATCTCCTTTAGGAGAAGAAGATGTTTCTCCCCTTAGCATGGTCTTCAGGCAGATACTTCTCCCTGAAGGAGATGAGAGCAGCGAGTTCAACTAGACTGGGTCTGCCGAGACACCAAAAGTCAGCAGGCTTTGCCCAGCATGGGTTTAAGGATTTAGGAACAACAAGGTTGTTCACTAAGTAAAGCCAAGTTATCCTTCACCTCACTAAGTTGGGAAGAACAGGTTTGAAGAGAAGAATGTGTGGGAATATAGCTGAAGAGTGGTAGTTAAGGATAGATTTTCCCTATAGACGCTGTGAACCAGGCAGAGATTGCAGCGGCTGAAAGATGAAGTTTCTAGTGAATCGCCAAAATCTGAAACATAAGACAGCAGGTCTGATGCACTACAGAGGATGGAAGGGAACCAATGGATGTCTGATAGCGCCAAAGTGTTAGGAAGAGAGTAGAGTTCCAAGAAGTTGAGGATACGATCGACAGCTGTTGGACATGGCTGCCATAGGAAGGACAACAGCCAGTCCTGTTGTAAGGAGAGGTAGAGGAGAGGGAGAGGTGGGATACAGTTGTGACCGCTGTCAGTGAGTGCAATCAGATCAGTGGTGGAGATATTGTCAGTTGGGGGAGAGTGACGTGGGAGATGGAGTTTTATAAAACAAAGAATCCTGATGAGTGCTAAGACACAGAGTCGGAGATGAGGGAATGGTAGGGAGGGTGCATGGTGGTTTTTCCAAAGAACAAACTGTTGGTCAGCAAAGAAAGATGAGCCTTCAAAGGCAGGTCTGTGGGAGATGGTGGTGAGGGTGGATGGTTTGGAGTGGGGTAGAGGGAGACGATGATGATGAGCTGGAGTAATGATGATGTGATGGAGAGGGAAGAGGGACGTGGGAATAGAGCTCCTAGCCTGGGCAAAAGTAAGATGGCCCAGGTTAGAGGGATCAAGAGGTCCTTCACGCAGCGGCTGGAAGCTGCATCACCAGGAGAAGGTGAATGTGTGGGGCCGTTTCCGATGCTGGCTTGGGTTTGCAACCAAAACCCCTCATGAAGACCAGTGGTGGGTCCCTCTGCAGTGCTTGGTTAAAGGCACTGCATCTTGGGAGATGGAATATGCATTTCAACATCAGCAGGGTGAAACCGGCTTATGTATGTTGCATGAGGGAGCACTCACGAGATAGATGGTGATATCCCTGAGGTTCATCACTGGGATAGTGTCCCTCAGCAGGGCTGTTTTGGTGTTGAACAGCGGAATCATGGGGAACAAGAAGTTTGAGGCGAGCTGCTGATTGGTCTATAATCAGCAGCGTGGGCACCTCGTGCAGACTCAGGTGTGAGGAGATTATGAGTGGGGGACAGTGTGGACACAGTAGGAGTGGAAGGAAATCCTGGTCTTTCAATATCCTCAGCCTGTTGGGAGGGCTGGGATAGTTGAGTGGATATCTCCATTGGTACAACTGGTTCTGTTGGGGGAACCAGAGGTCGAGGCTGACTCAAGGGTACTCAGATTGGAGTGAAGCAGGCTTCAAATGAGCTGAACTTCTCCCAAAATAGGAGAGGCAGCTTGGGTTGGCTTCTTGTACAACTGAACACGGTTGAGAGGGACACAGAGGAGGTGGTTTTGTGGCTGTTTTCTTTTTGCTATTGATTTTCTTTGGTAATGGACGGATGATGGGGTGATTGTGGGTAGGAGAGTATCTGTTTGGACAGGAATGGAGACTGGCTGGAACAGTGGGGATGGCCTGTTCCATCGTCTCGTAGTGGCACAGATGCAACCAGCACAAGAGCTTCAGGTCAAACAAGAGAGCCAGGTGTGAGGAATTGCTCTCCCTCAGGCCACAGAGGCCTAAAGGAACAGACATACAGACGGAGCTGTTTTGGCACTTCTTCTTACACAGGCCCAGCTTCAGTCAGTTGAACAGGGTCCTCTTTTTACAAGTCTTGGACCTGCTTGGGATAATTTCTGGTGGCAAGCAGTCTCTGGATCCCCCCTCACACAGAGGGTCCTTTCACCACACTAGCGAGCCTCCCTCATGGGTGTGGAAGAGGAGGCTCATTCTGCAGGATGAGTATAGAAAAAACTTCTATTCCCTATACTAATGGGAAATGCAGAGCTTAAGAAGAGGCTGAGAGTTCTAGAGATGCTCACCACATCATGCTTGAAAAATGAGGTCTCCGACCCTGGGATTCTAACAGCAGCTGGTCTTGGAACTCTTTGCCTGCACCGGTTCCTGCAATTACAGAAAATCGATTTCCATATCACAGGGTAGTCTCACATCCACAACTGTCGAGAACTACACGGATTCACTTGAGTCTAGGCAGTTGGTCCAAATGGAACCAACTTTGCATCAAAAACACATCACCACTGAGGCGAAGAGATAACGTAGGTAGGAGAGGGTCCTTCCGAACACTGTGCTCTATTTGGGTTCTGCCACAACAAAAGGTACCAGATTGCCCATTTGATCATTTTCAGCTTGGGGCTTATCGTAAGTTGCAGCAGTTGGTAGATGTAGCACCTCCCTGAGCAGATCAGAACTAATCTCAATGGTCTGAGTCCCATTGAGAATAGTACCTTTGATGACTTTGGTTTCTGGGTTGTAAGCACAGGTGTACCAAAACTCATATACCATCTCCTGGTACAGGACACCAGGAGATGCAGTCATCGCGTAGTTCAACGGATGAACTTGAAGTAACTCCACCATTTCTTCATAACCCTTCCCCCACATAGTTTTTGGGAATGGTTAAGTTAGCAATGTAGTTGGTGGGTTTGATAGTCAGCATTGTGGTGACTGACGAGTGTTTGACAACGTCCTCACCAACGAACACTGGGAGAAAGGGATTAGGTCTGTGAGCCATTTGGGAATTTTTGAGGTTTGAAGAATCAAAAGACACTTAGTCGATTTTTAGGGTTCTTGAGGATTTCTGGAAATGATGAGGAAGACGAAGATGAAACAGTATGTAGGTATTTATAGGATTTGAAGGTTGGTGTATGAGAGAGAAAAGATTGGGCGGTTTGATTTGACTGTAGTTGACGGGAAAAACGAACGGTTGTCCAGTCAGAACATTTGTCAGCCACTTTACCTTTTTAATCACTCACACACGAACTCAACATTATCGCAGGTAATTAAGTTAAATTAAAACATAATTTAAGTCACTTACTTATGACGAAAGGTAATTAAACTTTGGTCTCCGTGTTGGTCAACCTGTGATGATCAGGGTCAAACAAGGTTCTCAGTCTTCAAGCTGTTCTCCCTTCAAACTGTGCCTTCAGCCTGCTCTCCTTTGTAAGAACCGGTGTGTTTAATGTTGAACAGGTTACAAGACACTGGCTTGTAAGGACAGTGTGCAGAAGTGAACAGGCTTGAAGATTGGAACCATCAGAGGCAGGCTGGACGAATAAAACTGTTTTTTTCAGCCTGTTGTCTGCTCAAGCGTTCAAGTTTTTCAGACAAATGACTAAGTACAGAAACTGTATTACTGTTCGCCTAAGCTGTTCACGAGACAACTTGAGCAGTGTGAAACACACAAAATTCCTTAGGACCTTGAGAAACATTAGTCACTCTTGTTTAACATGCCCAGCTTGCTGACAAGGTAATTAAACCTTGTTTCATCCAGAGGGTTGGTGAAAATGTCTGCAAGCTGTTCATTTGTGGAAATAAAACTTACCTCCACATTACCTTTTTGAATGTGATCCCTGATGAAGTGATGTCTGACTTCAATATGCTTTGTTCTTGAGTGAAATACTGGATTGTTGGAGATGGCTATGGCACTTGTGTTATCACACAGAATAGGATTTTTCCTATACACAAGCCCATAGTCTCCAAGCTGATGCTGCATCCACAGAATCTGCCCACAGCAGCTTCCAGCAGCAATGTATTCAGCTTCAGCAGTAGAAGTGGACACTGAGTTCTGCTTCTTGCTACTCCACTGATCAACTTTCCACCAAGGAGTTGACATCCACCTGTTGTGCTTTTCCTATCTAACCTGCAGCCTGCAAAATCAGAATCTGAATCACCTCTTAGTTCAGGCTTGAAGTCTTTGGGATACCAAAGACCAAACCTAGTCTACCCTTAGGCCCCTGAAGATCTTTTGACCCCAACAGATGCTGCTTCTTTGGATCAGACTTGGACCTCGCACATAGACAGGTGCCAACATAATATCAGGTCTGCTAGCGTTAAGTAAAGCAAGTCCCAATCATGCCTCTGTAAAGCTGTTACTGAAAAAACCAGCTTGCAACTAGCATCAGCATCCAATTTTACATTGGTTGCCATTGGGGTTTTAATAGGAGAACTTTGATCAAATTTGAACTTTTTCAAGAGATCTAAAGTGTACTTTCTTTGATTTATTAAAATTCCAGTTGAGGTTTGTTTAACCTGTAATCCTAAAAAGAAAGTTAGTTCTCCCATCATACTCATTTCATATTTAGATTTCATGAGTAATGAAAAATTCTTGCATAACTGCTCATTAGTAGAACCAAATATTATGTCATCCACATAAATTTGAACAAGCATAATATCAGACTTCACCTTCTTTATGAACAGTGTGGTATCCACTTTACCTCTGGAGTACCCATTGCTCATAAGGAATTCAGTAAGAGTGTCATACCAGGCTCTAGGGGCTTGTTTGAGACCATAGAGAGCTTTGTCCAACTTATAGACAAAACCTGGATGTTGTTCATTTTCAAAACCTGGAGGCTGCTTGACATAAACTTCTTCTTGCAGCTTCCCATTCAAAAATGCACTCTTCACATCCATTTGAAATACCTTAATGCTCTTATGAGCAGCGTAGGCTAGATATAAACGAATTGCTTCTAGCCTGGCCACAGGAGCAAATGTTTCATCATAATCAATTCCTTCCTCCTGTCTGTATCCCTGAGCAACAAGTCTTGCCTTATTTCTAATGACATGACCTTGCTCATCCATCTTGTTCCTGAAAACCCATTTTGTGCCAATTATAGTTTTACCTTTAGGAGCAGGGACCAGCTTCCATACTTTGTTCCTCTCAAACTGATTGAGCTCTTCTTGCATGGCAGTGATCCAATTGGCATCTTTTAATGCTTCATCAACCTTCTTTGGCTCCATCAGTGAAACAAAACTAGAGAACATACAAAAGTTCCCTAAGCTGTCCCACCGTGTTTGTATCCCTTTGTTGATGTCACCAATTATTTGATCATTGGGGTGACACCTGATCCACTTAGGATCATTTTTCAATGATGATTTACCTGAGTTGTTAACATCTTCAGCAGGTCCTGTTGAACAGCTCTCAAGATTTTCAGACACACTGTTGTCTTGAGCCTGTTCACTTGTTGAACATGTCTGACCACTGTTGAACATATCAGCAGAGGAACTGGGAAAATCAGCATTGATAGGTTCTGGACATGCAGTTGTAATTAAGTCAGTACATTTATTCACACAGGGTGTATTGACATAATCATCATCATGTCCATCATGATTAACAGATTCCACACTGGGTGTAGTGGAAGCTTTTGAGTCCTCTTCATTGATTGAATGCATCAGATCATCAAAGTTAAGTTCTCCTGAAACTGATTCAGGAACAGCTTTGGTGGAGGCATTCTTGGACTCTTCAAAGGTGACATTTATAGATTCATCTATCACCTTTCTTTTGTTGTTGTATACTCTGTAGGCTTTGGAGATAGCAGAGTAGCCAACAAACACACCTTCATCAGCTTTAGGTTCAAACTTTGACAGCTGGTCCCTTTGATTCAGAATGAAACAGGGACATCCAAACACATGGAAATAACTGACATTTGGCTTCCTCCCTTTGAGCAGCTCATAGGGAGTCTTGTTGAATCTTTTCACCACTAAGGATCTGTTTTGGGTGAAGCAGGCAGTGTTAACAGCTTCAGCCCAAAATGATGAAGGTAAACCTGATGCACACAGCATGGTTCTGGCAGCTTCAATGAGAGTTCGGTTTCTCCTTTCAGCAACTCCATTTTGTTGAGGAGTTCTTACTGCTGAAAAGTTTTGAGTGATTCCTTTCTCTTCACAGAAGTCTTCAAGAGTACTGTTTCTGAACTCAGTACCATGATCACTTCTAAGCTGCTTTACTTGGGCAGAGTTCAGCATTTCCATCTTTTTGACAAATCCAATAATCTCTCTAGCAGCCTCTCCTTTGCTCTTTAGAAAGATCACCCATGTGTACCTGGAGAACTCATCAACCATTACAAGAGTGTATCTTCTTCCTCCTAGACTTGGGACATTAACAGGTCCAAACAAGTCCATATGGATTAAGAAGAGTGGAGTATCAATAGAGAAATTATGTTTGGATTTAAAAGATGTTTTTCTCTGCTTGCCTTTCTCACAAGCTGTGCATAATCTATCCTTAGCAAAAGTCATAGAAGGTAAACCTGTCACCAACTCTTTCTTACAGAGTTTGTTGATGTTCTTGAAGTTCAGATGTGACAGTCTTCTGTGCCATAGCCAGTTTAGATCAGCATTTGTTCTTGTGAGAAAACAGGTTTCAGTTGTGGGGTCAGCAGAATGCATATCCACAACATATACACCTTTCTTTCGTTGAGCACATAGCACAACTTTGCCTTGGGAATCCAATATGTAACCCAGGTGCTCATCAAAGTTAACCTTGTAGCCAGCATCACATAGTTGGCTTATGCTAACAAGGTTATGTTTTAGCCCAACCACATAGGCTACTCTTTTGAACACTGCAGCACCAGCTTTAAGAGTTCCATATCCCTCAGTGGATCCCTGTACATTGTCACCAAAGGTGACTTTTGGCCCTTTTTCAGGCCTGAGTTCACTCAGCAATTCTTTACAACCTGTCATGTGCCCTGAGCAGCCACTGTCCAAGTACCAAACCTGGGAAGGTTGTTTTTCCTGCAGAGTGATAAGAGAATTATTAGTCATTTTTAGGGGAACTCATCACAGAGATGAGTTCTCCTACTTCATCAACATTTGTTGATGGATTTGAAATATCCACACTAATATTCCCTATCTGAATGGTATCAGCTTGAATACCATTCTCAGTAACTGTGCCATTTCCAACACTGCTTGTGACAGCTGTGAGAGAAACAACAGAGTTAACAGGTCTCATGTCCTCAGATTCAGGACAGTCCTTGGCCAGATGTGTCTTCTTCCCACATTTGTAACATTTTCTCTTTTTAGTATTTTTGGAAGAAGATCCTTCAGAAACACATTCTGAGCTATTTTTGTTGATTCTTTCAGCAGGTTTAGCATTCTTTGTTGAATCAACAGCTTGTGTGGAGAGTTCAATAGCCACAGCTTTGACTGTCTCTTCTTTCCTCTTTTTGGGAGGACAGATGTCAAAGACAGGAAGCTTGATTGGCTTTTGAGCTTCCACAGGTTTGGGAAACTTATTCCCAATTATTCCAGTTTGAGCAATGGCTTTATCTTTGCCCCTACTGGATTGTGATTTATGCTGCCTATCAGCATACTCACTGTGTCTGGTTTTGAAAAACTTATTCTTATTTAAAACCAGTTTACCACTATGATTTGAAAACTTATTTGAAATCACAGCAGTTTTGTTTTCAACATGAGACTTACCCTTGTTGAAAACAGGCTGCTTACCTTTTGAAAACTTATTTTCAAAGTGTTTAGCATCAAAAGGATTAACATGCTTTTTACCATCAGCTTTGGACTCAGAACCTGTTTTGTCAACAGGTTTAGCATCCACAACTTCAGTTTGAACAAGTTTTCCTTTCTTTTGCTTATGTGAGCTAGCAGAGCACTTAGCAGGCTGACTTGGAGAACAAACTCCAACATCAGCTTTTGAGCTGAGTTCACACAAGCTGTGTGAGACCCTCTGATTTCTCAAAGGTCTCAAGTCTAGGTCCCATTAGCAATGCAATATCAATCAGGAAACTAAGATAAAATTAACAATTGCGGAAATAAAGTTAATTACAAACAGAGACAAAAGACTAAGTATAAGGTACAAACTTCTAGACTATTTCATCAAAGCACAAATGTAAACTAGCCCAATCCCCAAAGCTAAATCTTCAATCAAGTACCAAGGTATTGGAACAGGTTCTAATGCACTTCAAGCTCTTTCAAGTCCTGACCTATGAACTAGGTCCAGCCAATCCTTTGCCTTTACCTGAAAAATAATGCAACAACGGGGTAAGCTTAATTGCTTAGTGAGAATGTAGAATTTCACATTTAACATGCAATTATGAACGCGGAAGCACATGCACTGCACTCGGCTCATGCACGGCTCAGCTCTATATGCACTGCACTAGGCTCATGCACAGCTCAATCTCGAAGGGTCATTGGCCAATTAATGCTCTTTTGATGCGCGACTTTTGCTCAGCTCCCAGTTATAAAACTGTTGTTGCTCTTGAGACTTTTAGACAAATTCATAAGGAATGCTCGGATGATGATAAATCCATACACACGCATCATTAGTGGGGATCAGCCACGTACTGGGCTAGCTACCAGTAAAAGCTCTATATGGATATCATCGGAATGCTCAGCTCTAGCTACCCTCTGTGCTTTCATCATGTAAATCAGCACATCATAAGTCTAACATTAACCCAACACTGAGCAATAGTGATGGTGTTAAGCTTAACAATCAAGAGACTCGTCAAAGAATCGAATCTAGAAGAAGAAATACTCAGCTCAACAAATCATAGTAAGTATACTATGACAATATTTCAATAAGCTCAAGATCAGAATATCAATAAATCAGAATCATGCAACAAAAGTCTCAATTCACATAATATGCAGTTAAAATGAAATCTACAACTCACAGTTACTGGCTATTTGTGCTCTTTTAGTTTCTGGCTCTGGCTCTGTTGCTCACAATCTGTAGTGGATAGAACCACTATCTGATTTATATCAGACTTTCAGATGCTCGTCATTTTGCTCGTTGCTCAATCTGTTATTAATATCATTTCTGATATTTATTAGTTCTTATATCATCTGAATAATATATATTCAGTGTTCATCATTTATGCTCAAGATTCATTCGTTGGTCTTTGATATCAAAATATTATATTTTGATCATATTATCATCAATCTCTTAAATCTTATCAGAATCTTTCTATTCTTTGTCAAAATATCAAAATAAGTTATCAATTTCGGATCATCCGGATTCGGACCATCCGGATTCGGACATATCCGGATCTGGCACCCGAATTCGGACAAGTCCGAAATGGTTGTCCTAATTCGGACCAAGCCTGGATTCGGTTCATCATCCGAAATTGATACCATCCGAAGATCATCCGAGTTCGGACCTTCTTCCGTCCGAAATGGTACTTCATCCGAAATGGTGCTGAATCCGAATTAGGCACCCTCAGAATTTAAATATTTTGTCCGAAGTATAGATTCGGAATGGGGCTTCATCCGAATTCGGTCTCATCCGAATTCGGATCCCATGTCTTCATATTTTCCAGAAATTTGTTCTTGGTGTTCTTCTTGTGTTCATACGGATTTTTACTAAAATCTTTCTAAATTCATTTTCAGTAACATGCAACTTAACATAAAGTTGTATTATCATTATTTGGTTGATTTTATACTTTTTTCTTTATCAAAAACATCATAAATTTATCAAAATCATCCAAATTACACACTTTTTGCCAAGAACACAATTTTTAACAAAATTTCCGATTTCTTCATTATTTGAACAATCTGATTACTAATTCTTGTTTCTGTTTCATTTATATACTTCAATTCATCATAATCTTTCATAATTTTACACATGCATGATAAAAATTCATAACTTTAATTCTTTGGTTTCGGTTATACACAAAAACCGAACCAAACTTCATATATTTCGAAATTTAAACGATTGTTACCTCAAATTCTTGTTGTTTGTTGTTTGTTGCAACCTTTCTTGACTTCAATTCTTCAATTAATACAAGAACTAAAGAAATTTCTTGACAATTCCTTGAGAAACCGATTTGTAGTGAGAGAAAGAAGAGAGAGAGTTAATTGTTTTTAATGATCTTAAATGATCATTTTCAAGGTTTATATATAAACTTTGGTTAAATTTGCTATTTAACCCATTAAACTTTTGTATTTTACATATCTTTTAATTTACTCATCTTTAATAATTAATATCATATATATAATTTTAAATAAATATTTTCAAACTTAAATAACTTACATCATAAATAATGTAATAAAATTACATTATTATCTCAAAAATCAGATATTTAGTTGAGCTAAAAGTTGGGTTGTTACAAGCTGTCAGTATTTTGAGGCCTTACAAACCTGTTTGTTGAGATTAGTTTACCATTCACATTTTGAATGAATGTATTTGGAAGTTCACCAAGAGTGGATAAATCTTCTTTCAGATTACTTATCTCAACAATGGAAGCTGCTGTGTCAAGATCCCCTCCAAGATAGGCTTGGATTTGTGCAGGAATCTGTTGACTTATACAATGGCTGACTTTTTGTGCAGATTGGCACCAAGAGTCAACTATCTTTTGAAGCTTAGCATGCTTTATATCTGTTTCTCTCTTTTCTTCCAGTAAAATAGAGTTGATGTGTTTTAACTCATCAAGCTCAGTTTCCAACTTATGGAAACTGTCCAGTTTACTGGATTTAGTTTTAAGATCAGCTTTAAGCTTAGAGATTTCAGATAGTAAAGCATCATGCTTCTCAACAGCAGCTTTGAGATCAACAAGCATATATTCAAACATTTTAACTTTTTCTTCAGAACTGTAAGCCATAAAATTTTGTACCTTATACATCATTGTAGGATTCCAGTTCTCTAAGCTGCTGAAGGCTTCAGCTTCAGCCATATCCTGTTTGAAACTGCTTGTTGATGGGACATCAGTGTTGGCCATCAGACATTGATTATCTTCTTCATCAGATGATGAATCAGATTCCTCCCAGTCACATGTCTCTGCCATAAGTCCCTTTTGGCGATTGGAAGACACTGAGTTTTCCAATTTCCTCAGCTTAGCCATGGCCATAAGGTACTTAACCCTATAGCCATCATCCTTGTTAGTCTTGTTGGGTTTGGATGACTGACCAACAGCTTTTGACACACAGTCAGCAGCTATGTGACCAGTTTTGCCACATTTGAAGCACTCAGCTTTGGATTTGTCAAATGCCTTCTTTTTCCCAGCACTTGAACCTCCTTGCAGCATGTTTCTTCCAAACCTTTTCTTGTTGAACCTTTTGACAAGCATGGCTATCATTTGCTCATCATCTTGTTCAGCAAGATCTGCAGCATCTTCTTCGTCTGACACCTCCTCCTTTTCATCAGCCTGTTGATCAGGTTGAATGAACACATCACTCACCTGATTTACAGGCTGTCTCACATTAGCCACAAAGGCTGCACCTCTTCTGGACATTTCCAAGGCATTTCTCTTTTGTTGCCTTGACTGTTCATCATTCAGTAAGGATCCATATAGATTGACCAGATCCATACTTCTGATAGTACCTGAGTTCCTTAGGATTGTTGAAAAGTAGTTCCACTCTTCAGGTAAAATGTCCAGAAATTTATTCACCAGGGTAAGACTGTCCTTGGTGATCCCAACAGCTTTGAGATCATTCACTAGAGCAGTAAACCTGGTGTAGGTTTCAGTGAGAGTCTCCTTTGGTTTAGCAAAGAAGAGTTCATACTGTCTAACAAGATTGTTGATCCTGTTGTCCAGTGTGATTGTGGGTCCATCATAGACGGTACAGAAAGTATCCCACATCTCATTTGCTGTCTTCATTTTCTCAACCTGCTTGAACACATCATCAGGGAGAGAAATGACCAGGTTGTTTCTGGCCTTTGCATCCAGAGCCACCAATCTCTTCTCTTCATCAGACCATTGAGCTTTTGCTTTCTCAAAGGTCCTGATTTCAGGAGCAGCTCCTTCAACCGCTGGAGTTATGGTAGTAACAGAGGTTGGCACATAGGGACCCTCCATCACTATCTCTGGCAGTTGTACATCCAGATTCTCTAAATAGAGCATCATTCTGCACTTCCAACCAGAGAAGTTTTGATGATTAAATTTTGGAGGTTTGCCCATAGAGCCATTGTCATAGTAAGAAGAATTTGCAGCACTGTTGTCCATAGAAACTTGGGAGAATGAGAGATCTAGAATGACACACAACACTCTAAACTGCTCCTGATACCAGTTGTAGGTCCGAGAGGTTCCAAGTCGAGAGTTATAGAAAGCTGTAAGAGGGGGGGTGGAATACAGCAAGTTAAAACTACACACTCTTTCTTTCTCATGTTTTGTATGTATTATCACCAGTTGTTAATTAAACACAAGCTTTGAATGCGGAATAGTCAGCTAGATGACAGATACAACAGTATGGTTCACTAGTCTAAGACACACTCAAACTAGTATACAAATGAATACACTCACGAAGAAGCACTCACTGTGTTTACAAGACTTAAGGGAACAGCTTGTTAAACAGCTAGACACACAGATACTGGTTTACACAGAAGGCTTGCATGCATGAAAATCACACTTGCACGTTCACTCTTGGGTTTCAGCACTTAGCTTTCTTCACACTTCTTTCTGTCCTTAGAAGCTTCCTTTTATACTCACTTAGAGGATCTAAGAGAAACATCTTCATTGGACGGAATGAAAAAGGAGAAGTCTTGTTGAAAAGACAACATAACCTTTTCTGCACTTTTCTGAAAAGTAGACTTGACTTCACATGTGCAGAACTTTTGTCTTTTTACTTTGTCTACTGTTGCATTGCCTTTAACTAATTTAGGAATGTCAACTTTGCGTCTTTCTTCCTTGTAAAGGCCTATTTTGATATAAGAAAAAGGTCTGTCACCCTTTTCCAAATAACCTTTTGTCTTCATGTTACAGAACAGCTTGGGCAGGCTGAGCAGTTCTGTTTTCCACTTTGTCTTCGACTTTGTAAACTGATCTTGTAGTAAAAAACAATACATGATGACTTGGAAACATATTCCATAAAGTGTTTAGCCTGTTCACAAAGAACAGGTTCTGTTCACAAAGAACAGAACACTTTAAAAATGCCCAAGCTGCTCAACAGTGTAGAGCAGCGTAGACAGTTTATGTCCAGCCTGTTCAGCAGACAGAGCAGCTTGGACAAACTGTCTTAGTTGCAACACATGCAACATATAGAACAGCTTTAGACTGATATTGCAAATTATTTTCAGGTTTCAATGAGGCATATAACAGGCCTTAAATTCAACCTTCAAATGTATCAACAGGTTTGATTTTAAATCTCCCCCTCAGATGTAGAACAGGTTTGACTGAGGCCTTTTTGTGCCTAACAGACTTATTATACATTCAAAGAAGAGCTGCTTGAGATTCTGGAAAGACAAAAGAAGGAAGAAACCTCTGCCAAAGCTGCTAAAGCCATTGCATACAAGGAGGCAAGAAAAATTATAATGCCCTCCTTGGGTGTTGAAAGGAAACTGTTAGAGGCTTCAAAAGAGTCAGTGACTGAGAAAGAAGGAGAAAAGGAGCAGAGTACACAGGTCTTAATGACCAAGTCAAAGCCTGTATCCTCCTTAGTAAATGCCCAAGTACATTTTGATAACATGGAAAAGAAGAAATTCTTTGATGTGACCAATAGAAAACTTGGTAAGGAAACGATTGTCTAAGTTGTCCCTATTTCAAAGAAAGACAAGCAGTGGAAGCTTCAGATAACCAGGCTAGGTGTTGATGGTCCAAAATTGGAAGCTTTTGAGTATGTTGATGTTGCTTGCATGAGGTACAGGGAATGGGTTGAATTGGCAGTTGCCCTGAGTAAATCAAAATCTGAAACTTCTAAAACTGTCATGGCATATGTCAAAACGCTGATGGAGAAAATAAAAAATCCTTGGATTAATTCCTGAAGAACAAATCAAGGGTTCCTCTCTGGTGGAACCTAAGATCAGGCCCAAGAGAAAGTGAAAGGATACAGAGCTTGAAGAGCTTCTCATGATGATTGAACAAGGCATCCATGCTATTGAAATCAAAGGGGTGGATCACAGTCTGCCAAAGGGACTTGAGCCTGAGGAAGGCAAACTCATAGAAGAACCTGAACTAGGGGTGTTCTTTGTGGACCCCTTAACAAATAAAATGTGTTTCCAAAGGGCATCTGATCTTCATAAGGTTGGTCTCAAGCATATCATTGCCTTTAGACTCTCCAACACTTTTGGTCAATCCTCAAAATGGAGAGCAAATATCTGGAAACAACTCAAGGGTTTCTATGAAAGAGGAGAACTTCAACACCCTGACTTCATGTTTCATAGACATGAAGTAGAAGAAATTGTGGAGACTATGGAGCATTTTGAACGTCTGTTTGAAGATAGGCCAAAGCATGAAGGTCCATCTATTGCTGAGTAGATGAAGAATGGGAGTTGTCCATAAGTTGGACAGGCTTGCCATTACCTGCTCCCACCATCAACAGCCAATTTGTTAAAATTATCTTTGTAAATATGTTGTACTTTATTACATCGGTTGTAATCTATCTTATTATATTAGTTGTAATTTACTTTAGTACATCAGTTGTACTTCTGTAAAACATGTGTTGTTTAAAATGAATATCAATGTATATATAAACTGATCTTTTACTTTACTTCAATGTTTTAATTTCATTTCAGCAAATGTAATGTGAAAATATAAAGTGATAATTGATAGAATTAGCTTAGACCGATTATTGCAGATAGGGGGAGATTGTTAGGCACAAAAAGGCCTCAGTCAAATTTGTTATACATCTTAGGGGGTGATTGTTAATCAAACCAATTTGATGCAATTGAAGGTATAATTTAAGCCCTCTTAATGCCTTATTAAAACCTAAAAAGTGATTTGCAATACAAGTCAAAGCTGCTTACCCTGTTGCATTCGTTGCAACTAAGGTAGATTATCCAAGCTGTTCTATTCCTGTTGAACAGGCTAGACATAAACTGTCAACGTTGCTCATGTCTGTTGAGCCGATTGGACCAAAACTAAGTGTTCTATTCTTTGTGAACAGAACCTGTTCTTTATGAACAGGTTATACACTTTATGGAATATGTTTCAATGTCATCATGTAGTGTCTTGGACAAGAAGATCAGTTTACAAGTCGAAGACAAAGTGGAAAATCAGAATCTGCTTTCACTTCCCAAGCTGTTCTGATACATCTAGACAAAGCAGATATTTGAAACGGGGACAGACCATTTCTTGTATCAAAATTGCTGTACTAGAAGAGGAAAGTATTAAAGTTGACATTCCTCTTTTAGGTAAAGCAGTCTGCAATGATACATCTAGACAAAGCAGATATTTGAAACGGGGACAGACCATTTCTGGTATCAAAATTGCTTTACTAGAAGAGGAAAGTATTAAAGTTGACATTCCTCTTTTAGGTAAAGCAGTCTGCAACAGAGACAAAATGAAAAATTCAAAGATTCTGCGATGTATGAACAAATGCTGTTTTGTCAGAACGTACTGAAAAGCAGTTTTCTCTTTTCGGAAAGGCACTCCGCTATCTCTGCATCTAATGAAGAAGGTTCACCAATATTCTCTGTGAGAATATAAAAGGAAGCTTCTAAGGAATGTGAGACAACCGAGAGTGAGATATTCTGAACGTGCAAAGAAGTGTGTTTTCATGCTTGAAAAGTCTGCTTAGAATAAAACAGTTAAGTGTGTCCGAGCTGTTCTTTTTCAAACTGTTTGTCTATCTTGTAAAATCAGTGAGTCCATCTTTGAGAGAGTATTCATTGTAATTGGTCTGAGTAAGTCTTAGATTAGTGGGCTACCTGTTGTTTCTTTTTATGTTAGTTGTTGGTCATGCACATTGTTGCTTGCATACATGTTATTACATTTTCTGTTTCCTTTGTTGTGCATCAACGTGACACGCGTCCGAGCTATAACTAGTAATTCGATTCTACTGAAGCTAGATGACCTGCAACTGATCCCTCTATTGTCCCAAAGGGCAGGTGTAGCATCCCTGATGGTAGCTTCTGCCTCAAGTAGCTTATTTGTTCAGTGCAATCATGCGGTGGAGTTGTAAGCTCGTATATGTGTTCGTACTTTGTGTAGGAAGGGGTGTGCGGTATTTCTCATCGGTGTAACTCGAATGTGCTACACAAAGACTTGTTGAATATGTAATCTTTGTACTCACTAAGCATCACTTACTGTTAGTTGTTTAATGTTTTTCAGAAATGCAAAATCCGTTGCTGGACCATCTAAGTAGGACAATTTCTGGAGTTATTTTAAGAATCTACTACTCCCAAGTGGTAACTGAATTAGGAAGTTTCCAATGGGATTTATTAGGTTCTTGTAATGTATTGAGTATGTAGAAGAGTTATGCATACGTAAGTGTGCACAATACCTTCCATGTATCAAACCTGAATAAGTGTTTGTCAGATGAAACACTCATTATTCCTTCGGAAGAGATTCAGCTATATGATAATTTTAGCTTCATCGAGGTGTTAGTATAATTCATGAACCGTGAGGTTAGAAGATTGAAGCACGATAGCATGCCCATTGTTAAAGTCAGATGGAATTCGAGACGTGGTCCAAAATTCACTTGGGAACGCGAAGACCAGATTAGAAAAAAATACCCTAACTTATTCTCAAATACAAAGACCCCTAAGGAAACAGGATATAATTTCGGGACAAAATTCCCTTAATAGGGGGAGACTGTAACAATCGGCACCAAATCAGGTTAGCACCTGTCATCTAGTTAATAGTAATCATTATTAAATCAATATGATTAATAAGTTCATAAGGTTTTCCCTTACAAACAAAAACAAATTCATCGGTGTGATTCTATTAAACGACAAAAAATTTATCCGATCAACTTATGACACGATAAATTCAATCCGCTAAGTTGCATGATCTAATTAAGAATAGTGACATTCATTAGGCGTCCATAAATTTTAAAACATCAATTATGAAAGACTAAAACAATTTTATTAAACTAGTGTATTAAATTCAACATGTATTTATATAAATACCTAACAATGTAAATAGACAAGAAATACATTTTAAATTCTTTATAAAAAAAATAATAATAATTTCTATTCTAAAAGGCCATATGGCCGGCACCCATAAGGTACACACACCCATTGACTTTCAATATTTTAATACAATGGCCTTGCACCATCTACATGAAAGTCTTTCAACTTTTTTCACCATGCTTGGTAAAACTTGCACTCAAGCTCCACTTTTTAGTCATTGAAAGACTTATTCTCATCTATAAATAGAGTGCATTCTTTCTTTCATCTTCACACTTGCAACTAGAAAATTCCTCTCTTCTCCCTCCCTCAAAAATCCGGCCCCTTCACACCCCTTTAAACACTTCAATTTTCTTCACTTGTTCTTCAAAGATTCAAGTAGTTTGTGTCCAACAAAATTCAAGATCTTTCCTTCTACACATTTGCTTTCTTTTCATTCCCTAAAGTAAGTGAAAAATATCCTAATTGTTTGTTTTAGTTATGTAAATTATATTCCTTGCATAATATATGATCACCAACAACGTGTTTCATCAAAAGTAAAGTTCATAAACAAGTAGTTCCTATTTTAAAGTTTGTTTCTACAAATGTGTTTATAAATGTATGAACACACATTGTAGGCATAAATATTTAGAAAAAATGTTTATAAATGTGTTTCATAAGCTTTTGTACATGTTGTTATTGAATAAACAACAAGTCACAAGTTGTTGCAAGGTTGTGAAATTTGGATTTTTCAGCAGGAACATTACGTCAACTTTGAAAAATCATACCTAGGTCAAAACTTAATGAAACGAAGTGATTCTTTTTCTAGATCTTAGATCAATCTCTTAACTAAAGATCTGGATATTTTCATAATTTAATACGAAGTTTAGAACCCCCAAATACAGTTTGCAAACCAAAAAGTCTAACAACTCATTTGTTGGTTACATATGAGTTTTCACGAACTATTTCCGTATCCTAAACACCTCAAAAAAATGACCATTTTTATCTTGAAAATTTTTCGAAGATATAGTAGTTTCATGATTTAAAATATCAAAGTCTATATCATTTTATATCTTTGTCAAAAACAACCCCAAAGTAGGACAAAAACCTTGATAAATCCTGGAAATTCTTATAAAAAAAACTTGAACTTTTAAAAGGATTAATGGACTTGTTATGTTGGATGATTAAAGTTAAAAACCGTCATGCATACACATTATCATTAAGAGACCTTATTAAGTCTTTCCGGATGTCATTACAAGTCAACTTCGTGATCATCTCATTCACTAATCACTACTACGGTGAGTTTCGTAACCCCTATTTTTACATGTTCATATTATTTTGGGTGAGAATACATGCTTAACTTTTTCTATGGACACAAGTACTTGAATCATTTTCTGTATTACATAAGGTTATACATCACGACTGCCCTCAATCATTAACCGTTAATTACATCGTAAATGTGAATGTTATGGATAGATCTATTTGGGTTGACGCCCCCATCCGGATTGGTCGCACCAATTGTAAATGGATGCATGATCATTTGACAATTCTTGGTATTATGGTGTTGGATACCACATAGGGTAATTAAAATTTAAGTTTCGGGGTCATGAGACTTATGGTAATTCTTAAAATGTTGATTCATTTATGCTTATAAACTCAACGAAATTGCGTGCTTTCCGTACGTTGTCTATATTTATCATGTAAACCTATGAGCTCACGAACATTATGTTGATGTATTTAGCATGTTATTCTCAGGACCATAAGGGGAAATTATCGAATTCATGGTTAGCTATCAAGATTTTACGAGCTTTGGAGTCATGAGGCTTTTCAAACTGTATGAAGATTTATTATCATAACTAGATCTATTTTGTCATGTATTTTAATCTCCATCATTCGTGAACTCTTTTATTTGTGTGATTGTATAATGATTGTTATAATTTATTTATTTCGAAAATGTCTCATTTAGAGGTCGTTCATTACCATTGTGACTTTGTTTCCGTGACGTCACGCCTTGTTACCAAACGGGGTATCAGGGTGTGATAGATTGGTATTAGAGCCATGGTTATAGTGAACTAGGTTGCATTAGTACCTTAGAATATAACCGTTACAAGAACGAAACCTTTTCGAGTCAGGCAACTAAAACAACTGTAAACATACGTATGGATCTTGACAACATAAACTTGTCAAACGATACGATCATCATCCTTTCTGATTCTGATGACGAGTACGCAACTATTGGCCAAGAAAGAAAAAATGATACGGAAGTATACTTTGGTTCGGAGACCCACCAAGACCCAACAACACTACGAGGAAGAAGACCCATCAGAGTACGAGGAGGGTTACTCCGACCTCGCAGCTCAATTCACCCCACCACCACAACGCATTCCACCCTATAAACATTTCCGAAGCCACCCTGGACCCTTAAGAATGTAGACCCCTAAATAGAGGTAGTTACTAGAACAACGGGAATCCATCTCAGTACCCACGCTCGAGCAAAGCCCGACAAAACGACAACGGGTGAATGCAAGGTAGTGGGTGTGGATGCCTCATACCCTACAAGAGTGGAGGAACGAGGAAGGAATCCCTAGTCAATTCCAGGTCAGTGGACCATCTACTTTACAAGTGCAGATGCTAACCTATGAACCCACTCACCTTACGGTACCCTTATTAGTGGCAAGGGCCGTCAGACCCGACCTCTCGTCCCGACAAATCCACCAAGAGGTGGGGCAGATCTTTGTGAGGATTGAGTAGGAGGAAATGCAAAACACCTGTAGGTCTCAAAATGTTTCCCTAGTATGTTGCTCTTAGCTGTAGAGGTGGGTGAATACAGCAACTTAAAAATTCAACACACTTTCCCAATGTTTGTATGTATTATCAACAAGTGTTAATTACAAACAATCCTCAACTGCGGAATGGTTCAAGCTGAGATGACAGAAACAACAGAGATTACTAATCTAAGATTCACTCAGACTAGTTACAATGAATACAATCACAAAGATGAACTCACTGATATTACAAGACAGACAGACAGACAACTTGAACAAGAACAGCTTGGACACACTTCACTGTTTTATTCAAGAAGACTTTGCATGCATGAAAACACACTTCTTTACACATTCTGAATATCAAACTCTTGGTTATCTCACATTCCTTACAAGCTTCCTTTTATACTCTCACTGAGAATCCCAGTGAAGCTTCTTCATTGGACATAGATATAGTGGAATGTCTTTCCAAAAACACAATAATACTTTTCAGCACGTTCTGACAAAGCAGTATTTGTCTTTATATTGCAGAATCTTTGTCTTTTCCTTTTTGTCTCTGTTGCAAAAGGCTTATAAAACCAGAATAGGAATGTCAACTTCAAACCTTTCATCTTCTGTTATGGCCATTTTGATATAAGAAATGGTCTGTCACCCATTTCAAATGTCCACTTTTCTTCATGTAACAAAAGAGCGTGGGCAGTCTTAGCAGCTTCTGTTTTCCCCTTTGTCTTCGACTTTGTAAACTGATCTCTTGGTCCAAGACAATACATGAGAACATGGAAACATATTCCATAATGTGTTTAGGCTGTTCACAAAGAACAGGTTATATTCACAAATAACAGAACACTTAGAATCTGTCTAAGCAGCTCAATAGGTTAGAGGCAGCGTAGACAGTTTATGTCTAGCCTGTTCAACAGAACAAAACAGCTTGGACAATTCAGCCTTAGTTGCAACAAATGCAACAGGGTAAGAAATTTTTACTTATATTGCAAATCACTTTTCAGGTTTCAATATGGCATTAACAGGCCTTAAATTATACCTTAAGTGCATCAAACGGGTTTGATTAATAATCTCCCCCTATGATGTATAACAGGTTTTACTTAGGCCTTTTTGTGCCTAACAACACCAATGTATATTGGGCCAACCAAAATATCCAGGAAATCCTACAAGACCAGATCTACGAGTTACGACATCGCCTGGCGGAGTGCGAAGCCCGCAATGCATAGCTAACACAACGACTCAACGCCCTGGAGTACGGGGAAACCCCGGAGGCGTATCATACTTAGTGCCTCCTCTATCATTTTTTTTATTTCTCTAGATATTGCTATCTAATGTATCTCAAGTTATGTAAGGCTTGAAAAGTTTTGGGAAAACCCCGACCATATCATGTATAAAATTATGTATCAAGCACTTTTAATGGAGGAATTAAGCTTTAACTATAACTCTGTGCATGATGATATGTAGTATGACTATCTGCCTTAGTAATTTCAAACTAATAGACTTCTCTTCAACACCATGTTAATTTTATTTAAACTTCAAGATCTTGGCACCAAAGAGAATGAGCTCGGCAGACATCAAACAACTTGTGGCTCAAAGAGTAACCGATGCAATCGTCGCGCACAAAAGCAATAAAAAGAATGGTTCACGAAGCAGTGGGGTAGCAGGAGGAGCTGGAAAACAACCCAAGGGGTTGTAGCATTAAAAATTTCTTAAGTTGCCAACCTAAATACTTCAATGGCATAGAAGGTGTTGTTGGCCTCACTCGCTGGCTCGAAAAGCTGGAATCTGTTTTCCGCGTCAGCAATTGGTCTGAAGAGAAGAAGGTGAAATTCGCCACTTACACCCTGTCGGATAGAGCCCTCACATGGTGGAACTCAATGTACAGTCAGTAGGAATTGATACGGCTTATCAACTCCCGTGGGCAGAGTTGAAGCAAATGATGACTGATGGGTATTTCCCGAGAAGCAAGCTACAATAGATAGACTCCGAATTCTGGAACTTGTCCATGATAGGAACTGATATCACATGATACACTAACCAAATCCACGAACTGAGCCTTTTATGCCCCGGTATTGTTACTCCTGTATACAAGCGGGTCGAACAATGCATCTGGGGACTCTCCCCCAGATCCAAGGGAATGTAACCTCCTCCAACCCAATGACGATCCAGAATGTCATTCAACTGGCAAACAACTTAATGGTACAGGTGATGTGCCAAGGGACAGTGACAACGAAGAGTGGTGACCACAAACGAAAGTAAAAAGACCACTGTAGAAGGAATGCAAGGCAACACCAAAAGAAACAACAGACGATAAAGGCTTACGTGGCGGGGTTAGAATTGAAGAAAAGTTACACTGGCAACAAGCCTTCTTCCAACAAGTGTAACAAACACCACAACGGCTAATTTACAAACCCCTGCGGCAATTGCAAAAGCCATGTTCACCCGACCAAGTATTGCAAAGTTTCCAACTCTGGGACTAACAACGGGCCCCAGCAGGGATGTTTCGAATGTGGAAATATCGGGCATTTTAGAAAGGACTGCCCAAAGTTGAGGAATAACGGAGGAGCTCAAGGAAGGGCCTTTGTCATGCGAAGTGGAGAAGCTAGATAAAACCCCGACGTGATTACGGGTACGTTCCTTCTCAACGATGCTTATGCATTTATACTGTTTAATATTGAAGCTGGTAGGAGTTTATATCTATTAAGTTTAGCAAATAGATTAATGCCACTATTACCCCATTAGATGCCACTTATGGTATAGAGGTTGCTGATGGTAAGACACTGAAAACAAATAACATAATTCGAGGATGCTCATTAGAATTAGTAGGTCAACTTTTTGAAATAGACTTGATGCCCATCAAACTGGGGAGTTGTGACGTGGTCATAGGCATGGATTGACTATCAAAAAACCGTGAGAAGATCGTGTGCGTCAAGAAGATGGTGCGCATACCCTTAGCCAATAAGAAGGTCCTGGTCGTTCAAGGTGAAAGAAGAAACACCAAAGTAAGCATCATCTCCAGCATTAGGACCCTGCATTGTCTATGATAGGCTTGTCAGGCAATCTTAGCCCACATGACTGAGAAGGAGCAGAAAGAGAAGCAGCTCGATAATTAACCTATTGCTTGTGAATACCCCAATACCTTCCCAAAAGATTTACCTACACTCTCGCCAACAAGACATGTCGAATTCCAAATTGACGAAGGGTCAGGTGCTACACTAGTGGCTCAAGCATCATACCGTTTGCCTCCATCGGAAATGCAAGAATTATCCAACCAGCTACAGGAGCTCTTAGATAAAGGGTTTATCAAACTGAGTTCCTCAGCATGGGGAGCCCCAGTCTTGTTTGTAAAGAAGAGGGATGGAACATTTAGAATGCGCATGACTACCGAGAACTAAACAAGCCAACCATAAAGAACCCACTCCCAAGAATCGATGACTTGTTTCACCAACTCCAAGGATAGAGCTTCTATTCAAAAATCGACATGAAATCTTGATTTCAATAGGTCAAGGTTCGCGAGGAAGATATTCTGAAGACAACCTTCAAAACTCGTTACGGTCATTAAGAATTCCAAGTGATGCCGTTTGGATTAACCAATGCACCAGCAGTATTCTTGAACCTTATGAATTGGGTAGGCAAGCCATACTTCGACAAATTCGTGATTGTCTACATAGATGACATCTTAATCTACTTACGAAACAAAGAAGAGCACGAGCAACACTTGAGGTTGATTTTTGAGTTATTGGACATAGAACGACTGTTATGCACAAAAAGGCCTCAGTCAAACCTGTTATACATCCTAGGGGGAATTATTAATAAGTCAAAGCTGCTTACCCAGTTGCATTTGTTGCAACTAAGGCAGATTGTCCAAGTTGTTCTATTCTGCTGAACAGGCTGGACAAAACTGTCTACGCTGCTCATACCTGTTGAGCAGCTTGGACAAATTCTAAGTGTTCTGAGCTTTGTGAACAGAACCTGTTCTTTGTGAATAGGCTAAACACTTTATGAAATGTGTTTCCATATCCTCACGTATTGTGTTGGACCAAAAGAGCAGTTTACAAATTCGATGACAATGTGGAAAAAAAGAAGCTGCTAAGACTGCCCACGCTGTTTTGTTACATGAAGACAAAGTGGATATTAGACCATTTTTTATATCAAAATGGTCATAACTGAAGATGAAAGGTTTAAAATTGACATCCCTCTTCTGGTTAAAGCCTTCTGCAACAGAGACAAAAAGGAAAAGACAAATATTCTGCAATATAGAGACAAATGTTGCTTTGTTAGAACGTGCAGAAAAGTATTTTGTCTTTTTGGAAAGACATTCCACTATCTCTACATCCTGTGAGGAAGGTTCACTGGGATTCTCTATGAGAGTATAAAAGGACTCTTCTAAGGAATGTGAGAAAACGAAGAGTGTAATATTCCAAACGTGCAAAAGGATTGTGTTTTCATGCATGCAAAGCTACTTGAATAAAATAGTTGAGTGTGTCCAAGCTGTTCTTGTTCAAGCTTCCTGTCTGTCTGTCTTGTAATATAAGTGAGTTCATCTTTGTGAGTGTATTCATTGTAATTGGTCTAAATGAGTCTTAGATTAGTAGTCTTTGTTGTTTCTGTCATCTCTGAAACACCCATCTCAACATAATATAATAGTAAAGGGGATTATATATGATTAAGGATAATTAAAAAGATTTTTAGGAAAATCAGGCATGAACCATTCCCACGGAGCCCTTATCCCTGCTTGCTCGGAAGCTAAAATTTGAAACCTACAGTATATTTACAAGATACTTCTATGTAATTTAAAATCATCATCATCATACCAAAAGACATTAGGGTATATATATTTACATAACAAAATGTGTTGGTAGGCAGCTACCTAAAATTCCTAACGTACAAGCAACTAACTTTACCAAAAGTCAAGCTTCAGAATTAGGTCCTCTCACACTCTAGGACCTGAACTGGCAATCTCTTTGCCTTTTCTAGCACTTCTTGTAATACAAGAAATGTGAGGGGTTAGCAAGTAAAATTTGCTAAGTGAGTTACTAGATCGATATGGAGTAAAAGACATACAACATGTTATGATATTAAAATGTTTATGAAATGACAAGTGCAATATCCTTTAATAAAAATGGGGTGGGCATAGCCCACAAGTTTGCATAGGTTGCGAGCATAACCCGCTAACCCGCCGTTGCCAACCAGCCAGCTTCCATGTCTAGCTGTGCAACTCCAACCGGCTTCCATGTCCGGTCACCTACTCCGTAAGCTTCCGGAAGTAGGAATTTATTCGCACAAACACGTAGTAAGACGTTGTATATAATAATAATCTGGACGTACAGTGAGGCCAATAATAATGAGCATGGCTCATAATAGGGTAATAAAATGTGATCATGTAAAGCATGAATTAAACAGTCTCCAAGTATAGCATGAAAGTGAATATATGTGATGAAAGCTACCAAGTAAGGTATACTGGCCATAGGCCATGATCAAGTAATGGACCACCAATAGGGCAGTACAATAAAGCCAGTGCAATGCATCATATAATTGGATGATGCCAATTAGATATGCAGAATGTCATAAATAAAATAAACATGTAATTATGTATGCAACACAGACATCAATGCTAGAACTCACTGATATAGGCAAAATATAGCCTTTTAATAGAAATATTGCCCCCAAAAGCTCCTTAATGTCCAAAACTGATAACCGGTGCTCCCTTCAGATCCAAACCTATCAAACAATAATATTTAAAGCATTCAAAAGCTTTTTGTATCATATTATAAGGTTTGGAATTCAATTGAACGAATTAAAGGCCTTCAGTTTAAGTTTTCAATTTTTATTGACACTGTTGCCCCACTATTGAGTTTTATACACTTTCTGGTGAAATATGGTCTTAAATTATATGTTATATATATATTCAACGAGCCAAAGTGGTTATAGTACCATTTTAGGGCTTAAAACTAGTATTTTGGGTGTACAGGGGCTCGACTCGACGAGTCAAAACTTACTGGAACTGATATTTACAAATTCTGATATCGACTCATCGAGTCAATAAGGTGACTCGACGAGTCACCTCTGCAACCAGCCCAGAAATGACGCCTTTTTTGACGTCCTGCTTGCTATTTTCTCGTTCCAAACTTTTTTCGAACCCACCAAACACGTCCAAACTTAGTTTTATGATATATATATATATATATATATATTGGTGTATATATATATATATATGGTGTATATAAACATATAAGAACATTGTGTAACATCTAAACATCATTGAATCATCAAAAATCTATACATAGAATTCCTTTTATTCACATAAAGGACTCAATTTGAGTTTTCAAGGTTTCAAGCACTTCTTGCAATAATGAAACTCCAGAAACTCTTTTTATTAGCTTCTCAATTACAACTAAACTCTAATATAACCATCCCTTTCATTCTTCATCAAATTGAAGGATTATAGGAGATGGAAGAAAAGTTAGAGCATACATAAATGATTGGTCTTAGTCACTTACCTTAAAGTTATTGGTCTTTGATTTTGGTAAAGCTTCTTCAATTTCCTTAGGTGATTTTTGCCCAATACAAGAACAGCCCTAGGTTTCTATGAAGGTGTATAAGGTGTAGCATTTTGTGAATAAGAAATGAGAACACGATTGGGGGGGTTTTTACCCCTTCAATTGGTCCAAAATTTTACATACTTAGCCCCTTGGCTTTTATCGATTTTAGTTCAGCCCCCAATATATGTTTTATTATAATTTAAATTGAAAACTCTTGGTAATAAGCTTAAGGTACTTGTACTCATGGCTTTAAGGCTTGTACATTACAAAGCATGAAGCACATAATACAAGTAAATAATGCATGTAGCTAAGATTTTAACTCAAGAAAAAAATTAAGCAACTAGATTTAATTTATTTAGCACTTTAACTAATTAGAATTAGTACCTTAATTTGAGGATGTTACAATCTCAGCTTGAATCATTCCACAGTTCAAGCTTGTTAGTAATTAACACTTGTTGATATTACATACAACCATTGAGAAAGTGTGTTAAAATTTTAAATAGTTGTATTCACCACCCCCCCTCTACAGCTTATAGCAACATACTAGGGAAACCATTTGGGACCTACAACAACTGTGTGCCAAGCTTTCAAAGTGTGACTTTTGGCTGAGAGACGTGAAATTCCTCAGTTACGTTATCAATAAGAAAGTGATCCAAGTCGACCCTACGAAGATCGAAGCTATCAAGAATTGGTCAACTCCGATAACCCCCACAGAGATACGTCAATTTCTAGGACTTGTCGGGTATTATAGGTGATGCATCGGAAACTTCTCAAAGATCGTCAGATCTTTAACAGAACTAACCCGAAAGGACATTAAGTATAATTTGGGTAATGATTAGGAGACAACATTTCAGCTACTAAAGCACAAACTGTGTAGCGCGTCTATTTTGTCTTTACCCGAAGTAAGCGAGAATATTGTAGTCTACTGCGACACTTCACACAATGGGTTGGCTTTTGTGTTGATGCATAAAGATAAGGTCGTAGCTTATGCTTCACAACAACTCAAGACTCACGAAGTGAATTACACAATCCATGATTTGGAGCTAGGAGAAGTAGTCTTTTCCCTTAAGATTTTGAGGCATTACTTGTACGGTATGAAGTGTACTGTATATACGGATCATAAGAGCCTCTAACACATCCTAAACTAGAAGGAATTGAATATGAGACAGCAACGATGGATGGAATTTTGAGTGATTATGACTGTGAGATTTGTTATCACCCGGGAAAGGCTAATGTAGTTGTCGACGCCCTAAGCCAAATGGAACGAGCTAACCCATTAAGGGTACGAGCCCTAGTCATGAACATTCAGCCAAACCTTCCTTCCCTAAATCATGATGCACAAATGGAAGTTGTTAAGGAGGAAAATGTGAAAAATGAAGCCCTGAGAGACATGGATTATAGTTTGAGATAAAGGCTATTGGAAACCAATACTTCATGAACAAAATCTGGTTATCCAACTTTGGTGGAGTAAGAAAGCTGGTCATCGATGAATGACACATGTCAAGGTATGCCGTTCATCCTGGATCCGACAAAATCTATCATGATCTCAAGGAGCTATACTTGTGGATGAACATGAAGGCTGACATTGCCACCTATGTAAGCAAGTGTTTAACATGCTCTAAGGTTAAGGGAGAACATCAGAAACCATCTACTAATTGCGGCAGCTAGAGATTGATTAGTGGAAGTGGGAACGAATAACCATGGACTTCATAACAAAACTGCCAAAGACATCCAATGTTATGCAACCATTTGGGTAATAGTCGACTGCCCGACAAATTCTGCGCATTTCCTACAAATCAAGGAGACTGACAAGATGAACAAGTTGGCTCAAATTTACCTTAAGGAAGTCGTCTCCTGACGTGGAGTGCCTGTCTCGATCATTTCAGATAGAGATAGTCAGTTTACATCCAGATTCTGGTAATCGTTACAACAAGCTTTGGTTACAAACTTATACATGAGTACCGCATATCACCTCAGACTGATGGTCAGAGTGAAAGGAAGATTCAAACCCTGTAAGATATGTTGTGAGCCTGTGTAATTGATTTTTGAAAAAGATGGGATACGCAATTGCCTTTAGTGAAGTTTTCTCAAAACAAAAACTATCACACAAGTCTTAAGGCTGCTCCATTTGAGGCACTGTACGGGCGAAAGTGTCGATCAACTCTTTGTTGGGTCAAAGTCGGGGATAGTCAACTCACTGGCCCAGAAGTCATACTCGAGACCACTGAATACATAGTGCAGATCCGGAATCGACTAAAAGCTACCCGCGAACATTAGAAGAGTTATGCATACGTAAGGAGAAAATCTGGGGAATTTCAAGAGGGAGAAAGAGTACTGTTGAAAGTCTCACAATGGAAAGGCGTATTACGATATGGGAAACGAGGAAAACTAAATCCACGTTACATTGGCCCATTCAAAGTTTTGAAGAGAATTAGTTCTGTACCATATCGTTTATAGCTACCACTGGAACTTAGCAGCGTGCAAAATACCTTCCATGTATAAAACCTGACGAAGTGTTTGTCAGATGAAACACTTGTTATTCCTTTGGAAGAGATTCAGCTAGATGATAAACTTCGCTTCATCCAGAGCCAGTAGAAATCTTGAATCGTGAGGTTAGAATAATGAAGCATGGTCGCACACCCATTGCTAAAGTCAGATGGAATTCTTGACGTGGTCCAGAATTCACTTGGGAACGCGAAGACCACATTAGAAAAAATTACCTTCACTTATTCTCAAGTACCAAGACCCCTAAGGAAACAGGATAAAATTTCAGGACGAAATTCCCTTAAGATGGGGAAACTATAACAATCGGCACCAATTAGGTTAGCACTTCTCATCTAATTAATAGTAATCATTATTAAATCAAGACGATTAACAAGTTCATAAGTATTTCCCTTACAAACAAAAACAATTTCATCGGTGTGATTCGATTAAACGACAAAGAATTAATCCGATCAACTTATGACACGATAAATTCAATCCACTAAGTTGCATGATCTAATTAAGAATAGTGAAATTCATTATGCATTAACAATTTTTAAAACTTTAATTATGCAAGACTAAAACAATTTTATTAAACTAGTGTATTCAATTCAACAAGTATCTATATAAATACATAAAAATGTAAATACACAAGAAACACATTTTAAATACTTTATAAAAAAATAATAAATAAAATTTCCATTCTGTAAGGCCATATGGCCGACCGCATAAGGTACACACCAATTGACTTTAGATATTTTAATACAATGGCCTTGCACCATCTACATGAAAGTCTTTCAACGTTTTCACCATGATTGATAAAAGTTGCACTCAACCTCAACTTTTTCGTCATGGGAAGACTTATTCTCATCTATAAATAGAGAGAATAATTACTTTCATCTTCACACTTGAAACTAGCAAAAATCCTCTCTTCTCCCTTCCTCAAAAATCCGGCCCCTTCAAAACCCCTAAAACACTTCAATATTATTCACTTGTTCTTCAAAGATTCAAGTAGTTTGTGTGCAAGAAAATTCAAGATCTTTCCTTCTACACATTTTTTTTGTTTTCTTTCAAGTAAGTGAAAATATCCTATTTACTTCTTTTATTTATCTAAATTATGTGCCTTGCATAATATATGATCACCAACAACAAGTTTCATCAAAAGTGAAGTTCATAAACAAGTAGTTTCTATTTTAAAGTTAGTTTCTTCAAATGTGTTAATAAATGTACGGACACAAAATGTAGGAATAAATATTTAGAAAAAAGGTTTATAAATGTGTTTCATAACCTTTTGTACATGTGGTTTTTGAATAAACAACAAGAATCATAAGTTGTTGCAAGGTTGTGAAATTCGGATTTTTCAGCAGAAACATTATGTCAACTTTGAAAACTCATAACTAGCTCAAAACTTAACGAAATGAGGTGATTCTTTTTCCAGAACTTAGGTCTATCTCTTAACTAAAGATTTGGATATTTTCATAATTAAATACAAAGTTTAGAACACTCAAATACCGTTTGCAAACCAAAAAGTCTAACAGCTCATTTATTGGTTACATATGAGTTTTAACATACTATTTCCCTAACCTAAAAAGCTCGAAAAATGACCGTTTTTATCTTGAAAATTTCCTAAGATATAGTAGTTTCATGATTTAATTTATCAAAGTCTAAATCTGATAAATCAATATACAACAATTCAATTCATCAATCAATCGTAACAAGGTCATAACATATCAAACTGAATGATTATTTTTGAGATGAGAGAAGATTACAGATACGGTTCTTGAATGATATTGACTTGCACAACACCCTATTCATACACTTGAAGAATACTCTTTGTAATTTCGTATCTTGCTACAGTACACCTACTTTCTATTTATACACAAAACAATTATTAAGAATTAGAAAATGACCCCTGAACTTTTACAATAAATTATTTTCATCTCTATTTATATTTGTACCCAACAATCTTCCCCTTAGAGATGAAAGCAATTTTTCAATTAAAGTTCAAATAAGGAATTTAATCATTTTCTCTTTTCTTCTCTTTGGTCTCTGAACATCTTTGTCTCTCTCTGATCTTCATATCTCTTCAACTCTGATCTTCTATTTTCTTATGAGCAAAATCTCCCCCTTCAATCATGAATAACTTTTGATTCTCTCACTTGATCAATCATAGACAAGTTTATCATCTTTCCATCTTTAAATTTTCTTCAGTTGTCACAATAGTCTTTAACAGTTGTTGCAATTGACTTCAGCAGTTATTGCCAATGTCTTCAAAGTATTCAGCAGATGTCTCTGAAATTCAGTTTTTCTCCCCCTCATGATGATCATAATAAATATGAACATCATGCAGAATCTTAAGAGACATTGATTTTATGAATTTACAATAACAAAAATACTACAGCAATTGCAACGCAGAAATATTATAAGTTGTCTCTCTCCCCCTCAAAAAGATATCCTCTCCTTCAAATATGTTCTCTCCTCCTATTCTGAAAAAAATTATCACTCCCCCTCAAATGGATACTCTCACCTTATAGAAATAAACAAGGCTTTTCAACTTGAATTGAGAAAAATGAAACACATTCATTTTTAAGTAACAGTGTCCAGGTCCACATAGGATTCATGTTTGCACATTAGACATAATCTATGTGACCTACTCTTAGCGTTGGCGTGATGTTAACACTGGTAGGATTTTCAAATAGTCATCATGAAATCCTTTGTCATGAAAGAATCACTCTTATTTGTTCCGGCTTAGTCACTTTGGACTAGCAATTTATAGTTACACAGACTGTTAGACTCGATGTCTCTTAAAAGTGTATATAATCAGCTCTAGACACAATGTGCATCATCTAAAGTCAAAGACCAGAGCAAATGTCTTCCTTGTTTCAATATCAATAGTATCCAATTGATATATAAATAACAATATGATATATCTCCGTGATTATCGAAACTAAAGTCTTTTGAGAGATAACTGAGTGATTGGTGGGGTTAAGTGCATGTGTCACTGGGTCCACGACGTCTTTTTTAATATCAAATCACCTAGGGCTTGATAGATTATGAGGATTACCCAGTCGACACAGTGTATGTAGGAATTTCTTTTCTTCAAATCCTTTCTCAACTCTCAGCTCTCAGGATTTTTCAACTCATCACTTTTCAGAAATAAACTCAGTCAGCTTGATAGAGAAAGCATTATCTGATGCACCACTATCTTCTTTAAATATACCCCTCTTATTTACATTTTACCTCAGCTCGACCCTGTCAATATCTTGTGATAACTAACACTTCTGAACTAATAGACCTAAAGAACCCTCACCTACACAAACTATAGATCGTTTGCTCCTTGGGTAGGTCTTCTGGTTCTGGTTAGACCATAGAAGCAATGTTTATGCCTATCACACAGTTAGGTGCATAATCGGAGTCAATAGAAATAATCTTAAGCATTTCAGCTCATTAGAGATCATACAAAGAATGATAAGAATTTTCAGCTCAGATGAATTAAGAAATGTAATTCAGAATGAATCTTGGAGAATGATGATTTTGGGAGTTATCATAATGAAATGAAAAATCTGATAGAAGATATGAAATGCACCATATTTTTACGAAAGAATTAGCTCATGAGATATTATGGTAAAATCCAGTATGAAGGAATAGGAAGAATTGTAACAAAGAGAATCTCAGAAGCAATGAGATTATGAAAAATCAAAGAGATTAGATCAATTAACCTCAATGATATACTCAAAGAATGAGAAATTAAGATTCTTAAAAAATTATTCTTTTTCAGCTCAAAAATCTTTGTATGTGTGCAAAAATTTTTTTTTGTGAAATATACACACAGTTTTGTAGAAAAAAAATAATGTCCTCGTCATAGTCAGTCTGAAACTCCCCCTGAAAATAAACACACAACGTTAGTCAACTCATTGAAAATAAATTACCAGCAAAAAACTGTAAAAATAAAACTCCCTCTTTGTCAATACAGCTTCAGAGTTGAATTCAAGACCGGAATTTCAAAAAGATTTGACTTTTCTGAAGTGAATAGAAGCCTTTGTTGCAGAAGGTCGGGTTTTAGTCTGAAGTAACTGAAAGCCTTTTGAATTTAAGATCGGGTTCTATACTTATGTGTACATAAACCATTTCTATTGAAGTCCGGGTTCTACTCTATTATGAGTAGAAGCCTCTGTTCTGCAGAAAAAAATCAAGATGTCTTTGGTATCCAAATCGATTTGGTTCCAGACTTGTTAGCACTTTTCGGTGTTGGTACACCCTGTGTGACGATAGCAGTCTAAGTGTACTAGCATTTTGGTACAAGTAATATTACAAAGTATTGGGTATTAACGAGTGTTTGATATATGTGTTTATATATGTTTGATAGTTATTGATTGTATGTTTGAACCTGATGTAATGTATTACAAGAAGTTCAAACATAAATTTCAAAGATAAATTCAAACATAAGTTAAAACTTAAGTTCAAATATAAAGTTAATATGTGAAATTCGAATTTAGAATAAATTCGAATTTATCATTTGATGAATTTCGAATTTGTAGTAAATTCGAATGTATCCTATAAGGCAGATTCGAGATTGTCAAGGGGACAAACTCGAATGGGCCTTGGGCCTGATTCGAGTTTGGCCCATGACAAACTCGAATGAGCCTCTATAATTAGGGATTAACTCGAATCATTAGGGGACTTTTGTAGAATTCGTGTGAGATTAAGGAAAAGGGCGATCTCGAGTTTATCAATATTGTTAGTGTTAGTTCGGAGAGAATCATTACGTAGGTTCGTTCATAGTCGACCGTACAACGTTGTGATAGTCTCCGTGTTCCGTGTGAGAGTGATATTCGTCAAGCCGTTAACGAGGATTCCGCACTCGTTGACGGTGTCGCGTCTAGATAGATCTGTTGTAGTGCAAGACCTTACAAGTGGTATCATAGCCTAAGGGGTGTTCTTCGTGTTCATAAAGATACATCCTAGGTTTCTTGACGCTTTTGGACGGTTAATCTCACTTGTTTTTAGTTTTTACGAGCTTATTAAATTGGAATCCGGGAAATACTCTGTTGTTTTTCATGTTTTGATCGAAATCAATATTTTTACTTGTAAAAATATTGATTTAATCTGAAAAACGTTAAAAACTCGAGGTATTAGCCGTTTCTCGAATTTGCGGCGCTCGAATCTGTTAGGAGTAATTAGGGTTTTGCTTACTTTCGAGTTTGACCAAAAATACGCTCCTTTCGAGTTTCCTAAAAAGTGATTTCAAGTTTAGAGGTTTCGAATTTGCTTTAGGCTTCGACTTTGGACTAAAGTCGAATAGGGAATTCGAGTTTACCTGGACTTCGATTTTGACTGTTGTTCGAGTTTAATTGGACATTCGAGTTTGGAGACCTTCGAATTTGTCACACATTTCGACTTTAATTGGATTTAAGAACTTAAATCGAATTTAATCCCAAATAGGTTTAAACTTAATTATATTCGAATTTACCTAAATTCGAAAGAATTAATTTAAATTAATTTCGAATTAAATTACTTAAGTTAAAATTCAATTACCTTTGAAACAATGACAAATCTGCAACGGTTTCATGAAATGGATCAAGAGGTCGGAAAGGCAAATACTCCGCCTAAACTGATGAAACTTGAAGACTATTACTGGTGGAAGGATCGGTGTGCCGACTTTGTGCGATTCAATGACATGCGTATGTGGATCTGTATCGACGAGGGATACATTCCACCGACAGCCGAGATAGAGGGACGACAAAAGGTTGCCACGTATTCTAAAATGAAGGACGATGACAAAAAGCTGTTTGAAGCGGAGAACCGCGCATACGCTATCATACGAATGGTGTTACCTCAGGACATACTGCACACTTTCCGAAATCAAAAGACATCGAAAGAGCTATGGGAGTCGTTGGAGAAGAGGTGTGAGGGTAACCCGAGGGTTCGGAGGAAGCGTATGGAGATGCTTAAGCAGCAGTTTGCGATCTTCAAGGCATTGAAGGATGAAAAGCTGGACGACACCATCACACGTTTCTATCATCTGCTGACTGAGCTAGAAAGTCATGATATTGAGTATAGCGACACTGAAAAGAATAATAAGCTTCTGGATGCTTTACCGGCCAAATGGGCGATGTACGTGGCCATGATTAAGCTTGATGAGGATAAATACTATACTCAATCTCTGGAGGATGTGGTGGGAACGCTGAGGGTGTATCATTTTGAGTTACTGAAGGCAGAAACGGATTATGAACAAGTCCAAAATCTAGCAATGTATTTTGGAAAATCAAAACCTTCAGTGGCAGCCGATATGAAGACAGCTACAGCCTTTTTTACGGGAGAAACGTCGTCACCAGCTGAGCCAGAAGACGCACAAAGTAGATGCCGATGACCGCTAAATGGACATCAGGCTACACCGGCATCCACCTCTCAGGGAGACTCTAAGATGCCGATGAGCGCTAAATCGGCCGAAGACCATTTGAATTTGTTGGCTTCATTTGTGGCCGCATATGGAAACTGCGTTCAAGGTAAAATCAACGATCCTGCACTCTGGGATGAGGATTACGATCAGGTAGACCCTGATGACCTTGAAGAGATGGATCTCAAATGGCAACTGGCCATGGTAACTCAACGGGTTAAGCGATTCATCAAACGCACAGGAAGAAATCTGAATATGAGTAACAAAGGGATTGGCTTCGATAAGTCCAAGGTCAAATGCTACAACTGTCAAGGCTTAGGACACTTCGCCAGAGAGTGTCAGAGACCGAAGGTAGAAAATTACCAAGGGCAGAATCAGAATCATGGACAGTATCAGAACCAATCACAACAACGATATCTTCCGAGTCCATCATCCAGTCAAGCAAACATAGCTGGTCTATTATCTAACGTCACATCAGACAGACAGCTGGACGGTACTTACGACTGGAGCACACATCCAGAATCTAACGCTAGAGCCTTTATGGCTGAAGTAACTGTGAGTGGATGTGAAGGAGCATAGCAGAACACAGGGGACAGCAGTCAACAAGAAAGCAATACAATGTGGGTGGAGAAGTCGGATGATCAGACGATTTTGGAGTTTGCCGCTCAGATGGCCAACGTTGAATCAGATCATACAAAGGTAAGTCTGAATTTCTCTCTTTTCCATGAATTGTTTGTTTTATGTGCTACTTCTAAAGATACGTTAAATTTAGTACTAGAATCACATTAAAAATATATCTGCTCAAAATGAAACATTAAAATAAGATAATGCTAGCCTGATTGATATTAAGCAAGATCTTAGGGATAAGCTTAAGGCTGATGCACAAGATGTGATTGTTCTAAAGGACAAACTGAGCGAACAGTGTGTTAGGTTAGAACTCATGTATGAACATGTTTAAGCATTAACCAAGGAGTTGAAAACCAGAGACATAGAGCTAGCCGAGTCTAAGGTGAAGGTAGCTGAGGCCAATAGTAAACTTGAAAAGTTTAGGAACTCAAGTCTTAACCTAGGGAAAGTTTTAGATGCACAACGCCAATCTAAAAAGCCGGTAGATCTAGGATTTCATGAGATTCCTCCACCATTTAATGACAACTATGTGCCTCAACCTAAGGAGAAAACTGAGAAATCCGTAGACTTAGAGGAAATACCTGCACCAGTGTCTGAGCTTGTAAAGGAAAACACACCTAAGGTGACTGATACAAATGTCATGATTAAGAAAGTCAAATTTGTGTCTTCCTCTAGCGAAACACCTGTAGGAAAACATAAAATTGATTTTAATGATCAGGATGATGAACCAGTCACTCTAGATGCACAATTAGAACCAGACAATAGTGAGACACCTAAGTCAAAGGGCACACACAAGAAGTCTATTGACAAAATGTCTTGCTTTAGATGTCACGAAAGGAGGCATGTTGCTTCTAACTGTCCGCATAGGAAAGTTGACAGTGCACCTAAGACAGGGAAGCCAGAACAAGCTAAGCCTTCAACAAGTGTGGCGAGCACAAGTAGTTCTCAGAGTACCGAGAAAACCGTGCAGGCTACACCAAAACAGGCTGTGAAACAATTACCGGTGAAAGGTGGACCAAAAGAAGTGATTAGGACTAATTCACCGAATCGAGTCATTAGTCAATCTAGGTCTGGACCTCAACAACAATATAGGAGCACAACACCTAGCAGAGCATACACTCCAGTTAGGTCACACACTCCTGTTAGACATCACACACCGGGTAGAGCTCAGGGATATCAATCTGAAATGCAATATAATCGTAATTATTCAAGAGCTCCACAGCAAATGCCTACTCAAAGGCAAAGAGTGAACTTAAATCACTCGGCACCACAACAAACTCCAGTTCAACGACCCAAGTCACCTGAAAGGCGAGATGGGTATTTGAAAGAGTTTAAGTATGTGGACGAGAATGGTATAACCAAGTCATTTATGGCTTGGGTTCCCCGCGATAACTAACCTATTTTCTTTCATGTGCAGGAGATAACCACAGGTCTAAACAACAAATGGTTCGTCGACAGTGGATGCTCCAGGCACATGACAGGGGAAAGAAGTCTACTTCAAGACTTCAAGGGTGGGAATCGGGGATTTGTATCATTCGCGGGAAATAAGGGAGGAAACATCACGGGTACTGGAGTGATCACTAATGGGACGATCAAGTTGGATCAAGTTTATCACGTTGATAAACTGGTTCACAATCTCATTAGTGTATCTCAAATCTGTGATAAGAAGAATTCAGTGCTGTTCACTGATACTGAGTGTTGGTGCTAAAACCGGGGTTCAAGATTCCTGAAGAGTGGATATTGATGAGGGCTCCAAGGAAGAATGACGTGTACATGCTCGATATGAACAAGCCGGAAACTTCGATGGGTCCAATCTGTCTCTTATCTAAAGCTTCGGAGACTGAATCGGTTTTGTGGCACAGACGCATGGCACACTTGCACCTGAGAAAGATGAATTATATTACAAAACATGGGTTAGTGCAAGGTGTGCCTATGAAGAGTTTTCAGTTCGAGGATAAGTGTCTACCATGCAAAAAGGGCAAACAACATAAGAAGGCACACAAGTCCAAGACTCAGAACTCCATCGCTACCACTTTCGATTTGTTGCATATGGACCTCTTCGGACCAATCAACAAAAGGAGAATATGTGGTAGTTGGTAATGTATAGTTATCACTGACGATTACTCATGATTTTCTTTGGTTTTCTTTCTAGGTACAAGGGACGAGACGGCTTCCAAGCTCATCGGGTTCTTAGACCAAGTGGAGAATTCCTATGGAACAAGGGTTAAAAGGATTCGTAGTGATAACGGAACTGAGTTTAAAAACACTGTAATTGGTGTATATTGACTATCAAAGGGCATAGTGCATCAATTTAGTGCACCATATGAGCCACAAAAAAATGGGGTGGCCGAACGAAAGAACAGGACATTGATTGAGGCAGCAAGGACTATGCTTTCGGATTTAAAGCTTCCTACCATGTTTTGGGGGGAGGCAATGAATACCGCATGTCATATTTTAAACCAGGTCCATACTGTCAAATCTTTGAACAAAACCTGTTATGAAATTTTGAATAAACGGCCACCTAATTTAACTGGCTTCAAACCTTTTGGGGTACCATGTACTTTATTGCGAACAAAACATCAACCTAAGTTTGGTGAAAAGGCTGACGAAGGATACTTCCTAGGTTATGTGCCAAACTCACCAAACAAACGGGTTTTTAACAAAACTAATGGTACAGTAGAGATTGTGTATAACATTGAAGTCACTAGTTATACACATGAACCCCAAACAGGTCCGGAATGGATATTTGACTATGATAAATTGTTTGAGTCATTTAACATTCCTATGGATGAAAATGCAGGTACCATCGAAAAGGACATGGCGACGTTGAATCTGAATGACGAAGGCCATACCTTTCCGAGGACTACATTTCAATCCACATCCGAGCCTACTTCAACTGAAGATGGATCTCCAGAAGTCACTGATTCAGAAGCACCCTCAAATGAGAATCAGACTCAGACAACAAATTCCAACTCTGATGAAACTGTCCACGAGGAGGAAAATGTGGAATCTGAGGTTGTTCCCCCATTAGGTGAAATAGGATCAAATTTAGGAGATAATCTGAGAGTTGACGAGATAGAGACATCAAGGATCAACAAGAACCATCCCATAGAAAGCATCATAGGAAATCTGAATGAGGGTGTGAGGACTAGGAGTAGTTAAAATAACAACACTGTGTTGTTGTCGATGATAAATGACTCCGAGGCCTTTCATACCTGCGTCTATTCTTGTTTCATCTCGCAAATAGAGCCGAGAAATGTGCAAATGGCACTAAAAGATAACTCCTAGGTTGAAGCGATGCAGGAAGAACTCTCTCAATTTTGGAAACTAGAAGTCTGGGAGTTAGTTCCATTACCTCGAGGGGAAATAGCAATAGGAACCAAATGGGTTTTTAAGTGCAAAAGACACGATCTGGGTATAGTCACTCGCAACAAGGCTAGGTTAGTTATAAAGGGTTTCAACCAAGAGGAGGGAATCGATTACAATGAGGTGTTCGCGCTAGTTGCAAGGTTGGAAGCAATTCGTTTGCATCTGACTTTTGCTTCCTTCAAGGGTTTTAAGGTTTATCAGCTAGATGTTAAGAGTGCTTTCCTTTATGGGAAAGTGAAGGAACTGGTGTATGTAGAACAGCCGCCCGGGTTTACAGATCTGAAATATCCAGACAGAGTATATCGATTAGATAAGGCTCTGTATGGATTACATCAAGCACCGAGGGCATGGTACAAGACTCTGTCCAACCATCTGTTAGAAAATGGGTTTGAAAGAGGTAGGATAGATAGTACGCTGTTCATAAAGCGAAAAGGAGATCACTTCATCTTGGTACAAGTGTACGTCGATGATATCATCTTTGGATCATCAGACGAGCAAATGTGCAAGGATTTTGAGAAGGTGATGAAGTCAAAATTCCAGATGAGTGCAATGGGTGAGTTGAATTTCTTTTTGGGTTTGCAAGTTGACCAGAAGAAGGAGGGGTTGTGTATCCATCAGACGAAGTATGTCTACGACATATTAGAGCGCTTCGGGATGGAAGGGACAAAACTGACAGCTCATTTCAGCACGCCGATTCAAGTGAATCACAAACTCGAACCGGGTACTGAAAGTGATACCGATGTGGATCCGACGTTATATCGGGCCATGATTGGATCACTTATGTATTTAACTGCTTCAAGACCCGACATTATGTTTGCTGTATGTATTTGTGCTAGGTTTCAAGCTAAACCGAAAGAGATGCACATGAAAGCTGTGAAGCGGATTCTACGATACCTCAAGTCGAAACCAAAGCTGGGACTTTGGTATCACGCGGAGGGAGATATAGAATTGGAGGCGTTCACGGATTCAGACTACGGAGGATGCAGCTTGACGCACAAGTCAACTACTGGAGGTTGTCAATTCCTTGGAGGGAGACTCGTTTCCTGGCAATGCAAGAAACAGACGTCGGTAGCCGTGTCAACGTGCGAGGCGAGGCCGAGTATGTTGCCGCTGGTAGTTGCTGTTCACAGGTTCTGTGGATACAACAGCAATAGCGGGATTACGGTTTGGCTTACACTCAAACTCCTATTAGGATAGATAACCAATCTACAATTGCTATAACAAATAATCCAGTTAAACACAGTAAAACCAAGCACATAGACATAAGACATCATTTTATATGTGATTGTGCTGAAAAGAACTTAATCAAGATGGTAAAAGTGCCAACGGATGATAATAATGCTGATTTTTTTACCAAAGCTTTTGATACGTCACGGTTTGAGTATTTGATTCAACTAAATGGAATGCGTAACCCAGAGTGAATTGACCTTAGTAGAATTTTTATTTCCTGTTATAGTAGTAGTCTTTCTTTCTTTTTATAGTAAGTTTAGTAACTTAGGATAGTGTCTATTTTTAGTAAGTTAGTAGATTATAGTATTTTCTTGCTATTACTTATGGAAAACAAAAAAAAAAGAGAGAGAAAACCATAAAAAATTCAAAAAAAGAGAATATCGGAAAAAGAGTTAAAGTCTTAGATGCATAGGTTCAAAGTAACGAAAATAGCACAGTCGTTACAAACTCTAAGCGATTAGGCTTTCACACATAATGCACCTAAAATTCTAAGTGTTGTACATTATCTAGTTTGATATGTTGGTAGGCATAATACATATAGGGAGTCTCAAGGCTAATAAAATATTCAAGAAAAAGTCAAACGTGTCACTAACTTAGATGTATGACCAACTGGTCTTAATTTTTATGTTAGAGACATACAGACATTGATTCTAAATGAGGTATGCAAACTTTCTGGGAATGTATAGCAACATAAAATACATCTTAAAATGGAAAGCATAGAAAAATCATACTGAATTGAGAGTCAAAACAAGTAACTCTGTTGTACGTAAGTACAGACCTGTTGCCTCTATTTTGATTCGGGTTAGCAAGATAAGTCGCTTTGTTGTACGTCGGTACAGACCTGTCACCGCTGTCTTGCTAGCTTTAAAAATAAACCTTAAGACAAACTAAGACACTTTGTTGTATGTAAATACAGACCTGTGTCCGATGTTTGCCTTTTAAAGAAAGTTTGCAATACCAAAAAGTTATAATCATTGTGTGTATGCCTTGATCATAAAAGTATGTCTATGTATGAGTCACGTAAGATAATTTCATGATAAATAAAAAGGCCAAGGGATATTCCGAAATGTAACATGTTTAAATGGACAATAATACCAACAATCGGCTAGAAATGTATGTCACGACAAACAATCAAAGGAATCAAAAATTCCTAAGTGTGAAAGTTTAAATACTGGAAGTGCGTATTTGACACCGCTATCTGATTGAACCTTTCTATGACTATACTCGTCAAAAATATTCTGTTAAGTTTTTAGTATAGGTTGTAAATTTTAAATAATATAGTTTAGTCTAAGTTTAATTTTTGTTCGAAATTTTAACTTTAATTTATTTTAATTTTAATTTTTATCTTTATTTTTATTTTATTTTATTTTTATTTTTACTTAGGAAAAACGTCAAAATTTACTGAGGGTGCATTCCTAGTTGAATAAAATAAACATTGCGTGAAACTCTTGTGCTTAGGGTAAAAGATTTGGCATAGTTTATTCTGTTACACGAAAAGATTGAAAAAGTTGAAAAAGTTGAATTTATTTGAAAAATATTCGAAATTTTCAAAAGTTTCAGATTGAATTCGAGTCTAAGCCAAACTCGAATGTGGCAGGGCCTCGAGTTTGGCAATAAACTCGAAAGTGGCCACAAACTCGAATGTTGTTGGTATAAATAGGTCAGCAGTGATGGTCATAAATCATCTACTTTCGAATCTATTCCTTCGAGTTTATCTGCGCGATTTCGAGTTTGTTTGTCGAGTTTGCCGTTTTCGAGATACCTACTACTTGTCGAGTTTTTGTTCGTTTGGGTTCGATTCTACTAGTAGATCTAGGTATAACCAAGTGTATTATACAAGATTTAGGTAGTTTTATACTCCATTTAGGCCAAAATTATTGGATGTTGAAGTTTTATTGGTAGAAAATTTGTTTTTCAAAATTACAAACTTTGAACCGGTGAAAAGTCAAATTGACTACAAATATCATTGATTAGAACCTAGTAGGACTAGTAGATGTGATTTTCTAAGTTTAACAAGGTTAAAATCTTGGATTTTTGTGATGATAGTGGCCGACTCCTTCGAGTTTGTTCTTGGCCAGTTTCGAGTTTGTCACTAAACTCGAAAAGGTCATTAAACTCGAATGAGTGTTCATTCGAATCTGTTGTTCGAATTTGACATTATATTTGATTTATTTAATTAAAATTTTAATTAAACTAGTAGAAATTCATAAGTGTTGGATTTTGTCCTTATACAAGTTCAAAATAAAACATATTTGAATTTACACAAGTTTATTGCTTTTTAATAATTCTAATATTTTATTTACTATATTGTGCAGACATGGCTGACAGAATTTTTGTTCCGAAGCGTGACATGGTAATTTCTCCTGACCATGCTATTCCTGAGGCTCAAGGTTTTCGCCAGATGGTGGATTTTTTGGTGGGATCCAGGATTTCGTACGCGCTATCTCACAATATTCAAATTGTTATCCCTTACGTGCGTCAATTTTATGATCACCTGCAAGTGGATTGTATTGTTACCCCAACAGTTTTGAGGACAAGCATTGCTGGGCATCCTTTGGTATTTTCAGCCGACATGCTACGCCAAGTGCTACAGCTAGGCACTCAAGAGCAGGAGAACGGGCCGATAGATTTCCCATTAGCCATTAGGCAAGCAGCTTTTGTGAGAATGGGATATAGTCTGGATGTCACGAAGTCGTCATATATGAAAAGTGGGCTTATTGGACAATGGAGATATTTAGCGCATGTCTTCATGGTATATTTTGCGGCAAAGAAGGCCGGTTTTGATTATATTGTGTCAAAGATCCAGTCGGGGATGATTGCGTTAGTTTACAATAAAAAATTCAGCTTTTCGGAAATGTTCTTTTCTGAGTTCGTTCATCAAATAACAGCTCTAGAAAGAGAAAGATTTTTGTTATATCCACGCTTCGTGATGATGCTAATCAGGCACTTCTTGCCAAATCTGCCACAGCTCAATGAAATTCAGAGCGTTGCGGTCATCGACAAAAGAATATTTGCCGATTGTTCATCTCATCGAGGAAGGTTGGCTATTCAAGTGGAGGGACCATTGTTTGGTGCTGTAATCGATCCTAATTTTGTAGTCCCTGAAGATGCCAACTGGGCAGGGGATGTGCAGGTTCAACAGCAACAACAACAGCAACCACAGCAACATCGACAGCAACAACCAAGGCCTCAACAACAGAGGAGAAGACAAAGGCCATCCGCGAGACAAAATCAGGCAGATAGGCCTTCTACAAGCCAAGCTCAAGAGCCGGAAGAGGCTAGCCCTTCGAGTGCACCATCCGTATCTGATCCGACATTTCAAACGTTGGAAGAGATGTGGGCAGCCGGTCCCAATGCAAATGAGGAAATCACTGCTGAGCTCGTGGGAGACATTCTAGAGCCTCCAGAAGGAGAAGTGGATATCTTTACACAGATAGATGAATATCAACCTGAGCCACAAGGCGAAGCCATTTCCACTTCTGAATCTGAAGAAACTGAGGAGATTGAAGTTGAGGCCCCAGACACTGTAACTGCAAATCCGTCCATTCAAATAGGGACATATGGCTCACGTTTAGTTGTGACTGAGAAAGAAGTTAGGAGGAAAAGAGCTTCAGAGGAGTCAGATGACTCAGATTATGAAGAAGAGGAGGTAGTGCCTTTGGTACATCGACAAAGAGCCAAACGGCATAGGTTCATGCAGGGAGCTTCCTCGGCCTCTGCTTCTGCGCCAGAAATTCCTCAACCTCCACCCGTTCAAACAACCACTCCACCACCACCACCACCTGTTGAACCATACATTCCCTCGCCAATCATTCCAACTCCCATACAATCCATAACATCCACATCATCCACTTTCACGGACAATCAACGGTTTCCTGAGCTAAAAAGCAAGGTCGACTTCCAACAAGTCCAAATCTTTGGTCTGACTAAAGCTCTCGGTGAAATTCAAGCTGATAATGCAAAAATAGACAACGAGAATGCTGAATTGAAGAAAGTTGTGGGCAAGATCGAGGAAGAAAATTTAGAGCTTAAAACCTTGGTTTCTGATCAGGCGGCCGAGATTCGATCAATGCCATCCCTTATTGAGCAATTATTGAAAAATCTAAAGGCTGAGGGGGAGACGAGTTGTCGGGATCAGGAGGAGCTACCAAGGGATGGAGATGATGACGGCAATGATCCTAGTGCACAAAAAGATAATGAGCCAGTAGATTTTTCTGCTGCTCAGCATGCTGAGGTTCAGGGGGAGCCGAGTCAGTCGGGACCTGCAGGAGGTGAGGCTAGTTCCTCAAAAGTCACAGAGTCTGAGATACATGAAATGATTGAAGCATTAATGGATATCGATGAAGACCCTCTAGACTTTGGTTTTGATTTTGAAGATGAAATGGAAGACCTGGAAGAGGGGGAGTTTGTGCCCGAGGATACTGTTGATTGGCAATCTGACGACGAAGTGATAGAAGACGAGGGCGATAATGTCAACGAGGTGATCATAAATTCACAACCTATCACGGAGTTGTATGTGCGCAATAATCACAATGTGATTGATATAGACGAGATCAAGATAGCCTCGGTTGAAGATTCTCAATTTGAAAGAGTAGAAAAAGAGTCGTCCAGGGCCGACTTACTGAATCTATGGTTCAAGAAGGAACAAAAGAAGGAAAAGCCGAAAATGAAGAAGAAGATGAGGGTTCCCGGTGCAGAAAATCTCTCTGGAGGCATTATAAGCTGGTTCTTTGACCGAGAACTGCAGCTGTTCATATTAAAAAGGAGAGATGGTCTACAATACCTAAGGCGAACGCTTAAAGTTTTCAATACTTTGCCGAAGGTTGAAGTGAAAGAATTGGCATGGAAAGAGCTGATAAATATTGGTGACGACCTTTATGCTAAAGTAATTGCAAGAATTATTAGGAAAGAGGGTCGGTCAGGGAAATTTGTAAGGCTCAAGCCAAGAACTGGGAAGAGAGTCGAGGACGCATCAAGAATAGATCCTCATACAGGTAGACCATGGGCTAGAATGGTATACAAGCCTGTAAGATGTTTGAAGAGAGTGCCAATGAAGACAATGCCACAGGATGTTTTGAACAACATGAAGTGGTGGTACATTGATAATGAAACTGCTGAAGCAATCATGGAGGATCAAGACGAGAAGGTAATTTTGAAGGTATATGATCCACTGCATTTGATAAATCTATCGAAGGACGACCTACAGAAGCTGAATGATCAGCCTATCTTCTTTCATGAAGGTTGGAGATCTGATGCTAGGAAGTTCCAGAAGGTAGTGAAAGTATGTATAGATGCAGGTTTGTATGCAAGTAGTAGTATATATAGTTCTAGTACTTAATCAAAATATAAATAGTTAGTTAGAAGCTATCGTCAAGGGGGAGTCTGTTATTACACCCTATGTGACGATAGCAGTCTAAGTGTACTAGCATTTTGGTCCAAGTAATATTACAAAGTATTGGGTATTAACGAGTGTTTGATATATGTGTTTATATATGTTTGATAGTTATTGATTGTATGTTTGAAGCTGATGTAATGTATTACAAGAAGTTCAAACATAAAGTTCAAAGATACATTCAAACATAAGTTAAAACATAAGTTCAAATATAAAGTTAATATGTGAAATTCGAATTTAGAATAAATTCGAATTTGTCATTTGATGAATTTCGAATTTGTAGTAAATTCGAATGTATCCTATAAGGCAGATTCGAGATTGTCAAGGGGACAAACTCGAATGGGCCTTGGGCCTGATTCGAGTTTGGCCCATGACAAACTCGAATGAGCCTCTATAATTAGGGATTAACTCGAATCATTAGGGGACTTTTGCAGAATTCGTGTGAGATTAAGCAAAAGGGCGATCTCGAGTTTATCAGTATTGTTAGTGTTAGTTTGGAGAGAATCATTGCGTAGGTTCGTTCGTAGTCGACCGTACAGCGTTGTGATAGTCTCCGTGTTCCGTGTGACAGTGATATCCGTCAAGCCGTTAACGAGGATTCAGCACTCGTTGACGGTGTCGCGTCTAGATAGATCTGTTGTAGTGCAAGACCTTACATTTGGTACCCATTTTAAAACGGGTTTTGGTACCCATTGGTACTTTGGTTTAGGTACCCATCGCAGAATATATTTCTTATCTTCTCTCTCAAAGTCAGAAAGTAAATTTCTTTTTGTATGATGAAATTGGATATCTAAATTATAGAAGAAACTTGAATTTGAAGAATCAGAATTTTGCAATCTCTTCTTTCTAAAAAAATGTCAGGTGCTCTACTATTTCTGATAATAATTGGTGTTTTTCTGTGAAGAAGTTTTCTGATAAGAATAATCAGTATTTTCTGATTCTTTTGAAAACTTTGATTTTGAAGATTCACCAGGGTAAATCTTGACCGGCAGTTTTTCAATTATTTTATCTTTGCCTTTGTTTATCTTTAAAAGATACTTAAGTTTAAGATCTGAAGTTGAATCAATGTCACGAATTTCAGCTAGATTCTTAACACTTTATCAAGATAAATCAGATTGATCAACTTTATATTTTAAGCAATCTGAAGAACCTTAACCTCTGATTTATTTGAAGAAGGGGAAACAATAAATTGTTTCGAAAGATGAAAGATTTGATCTTCTAACACTTTAATTTTGACAAATATGAATTTCTTTCATCTTTAAACAATTTAAGTTTTTCTTTGAAATCTTGTTTTTTAAGTAAGAACTCACTACTTTCCTTCTCAAATACATCGTTAGTTAACGAAAACTCCTTTTCAAGAGCAAAAAATTCTTCAGATTTGTTTGAAACATAGATTTGATCATAATTATTTGTCTTTGAAAGTATCGCTTCAAGATTTTAACTTTCTTGTAAAGATCAGATCGTTCAGGCAAAACATATTTTCAGTTGAGTTACATTCTAAAAATTCACTTGTTTAGTATCGTCAAGTTCTTTTGATAATTCAGATATTCTCAATTTAAGCATATGAATCTTAGAATTCAATACTTTATGGTTCTCTTCAAAATTTGAAACTTGTTCTTTCAATCTTTTGATATCATGTAAAGCAACGACTTTATCTTTATTTAATTGAACAAGAATATCAAAATTGTTCTTACGAATCTGTTAAGATTCAGTAACTTGACAATCAGCTCAGACATTGTAACATTCAAAAACTGATTATGATCATTTGTCATTCTGAATTGCTGATATTAAATCTTGCCAGATCTTTTATTGACTGAAGAGTGATATACTGATTGAAACTCTGAAAGATGTACTATGAATGATTACTTGTAGAAAATCAGCTCTGAATTGAGTTTTTGACGTTGAATTCCAGCTTTTCTACAGAAAAATGTATGTAACTCTTTTTGGAGTCGAATTAGGCCTTGCAAAATTGCCTAAACCGGAAAATCCGGTTCAAGAAATCGTAGATCATGGTTCAAGCTTCGATTTGACGTAAGGTAGGCATCGTAACGATGTTCTAGTGAAAAGTTATGCCCAAATTAAGCAGCAAAGGTCTTACAGTCAAAGGTTAGAATGAAACTCGAATGATTAATGATGAAACTCGAATGAATAAGTATCAAACTCGGATGATTTCGAATGAATAAGTATCAAACTCGGATGATTAAGGATGAAACTCAGATGATTAAGTATTAAACTCGATTGATGAAGGATCAAACTCGAGTGAAGCTTGATCAATATGTGACAGAACTCAGTCAATACATCTTACAACTTGATCAATACATCCCAAAACTCGATCACTACATCGCAAAACTCGATCAATACATCACAAAACTCGATTAATACGTCATACAACTCGAATAAATCAGAACTTTCAACATGACCCGAGATTTAACAGTTTTGAATATTTCCAACTTCAGATTTCAAAATTTTCAACCAAAATTGAAGAATAGAACTCAGTTTAACAATGAAGATGCGTTTTCCACACAGATACACTTTTTGTGGAGTGTTTTTGGTTAATATCATATTAAAGTCTCAAATTTTGTCAAAAACATTAAGAACACGACTTCTCTAAAAAAATTCAAAAAAATCCAGATTTATTTATGTATGATTAGAGTTCAGATTCGAATCTTATACCAATCATTTGATTCTGAAAAACTCTACTTTCAATCTAAATATCACATCATTTCATCCACTTAAGCAAAAACCCAAGATGATTTTCTAATTTCCAAAATTTTAGATGAAACAGTACTTCGAAACCTATATTTTCAGATTTAAAAATCACTAGATTTTTGCCAACCTATCTGTGATACCAATTGATAATTCAATATACAATATTTCAATTAAACAATCAATCATAACACATCAAACTGGATGATTATTATCGAGATGAGAGATGATTACAGATACGTTTCTTGAATGATCTTGACTTGCACAGCACCCTATTCGTACACTTGAAGAATACTCTCTGTAATTTCGTATCTTGCTACAGTTTACCTACAATCTAATTATACACAAAACAATTATTAAGAAATTACATAATGACCCCTGAACTTTTACAATAATTTGTTTTCATCTCTATTTATATTTGTACCCAACAAAATCATTTTATAGCTATGTTAAAAACAACACCAAAGTAGGACTAAAACCTTGATAAATCCCGGAAATTCTTATAAAAAAATATGAACTTTTAAAAGGATTAATGGACTTGTTACGTTGGTTGATTAAATTTAAAAACGCTCATGCATACACATTATCTTTTAGAGATCTTGTTAAGTCTCTCATACCATTTAGGACTCTATAAAGTCTTTTCGGACCTCATTACAAGTCAACTTCCTGATCATCTCATTCACTAATCACTACTACGGTGATTTTCGTAGCCCCTATTTTTACATGTTCATATTATTTGGGGTGAGAAATACATGCTCAACTTTATCTATGGACACAGGTACTTGAATCATTTGTGTATTACATAAGGTTATACTTCACCACCGCCCTCAATAATGAACCGTTAATTACATCGCAAACGTAAATGTTATGCGTAGATCTATATGGGTTGATGCCCCCATCCGGGTTGGTCACAACAATTGTAAACGGATGCATAATCATTTGAAAATTCTTAGTATTATGGTGTTGGATACCACATAGGACAATCAAAAGTTAAGTTTCGGGGTCATGAGACTTATGGTAACACTTAAACTGTTGATTCATTTAGGCTTATAAACTCAATGAAATCTTGTGCTTTCCGTACGTTGTCTATATTTATCGTGTAAACCTATGAGCTCACCAACTATATGTTGACGTATTTAGCATGTTATTCCGAAGACCATAAGGGGAAATTATCACATTCATGGTTGGCCATCATGATTTTAGGAGCTTTTGGAGTCACATGGCTTTTCAAACTTCATTGAGATTTATTTGCCTAGGTAGATCTATTTTGTCATGTATTTTAATAACCATCATTCCTGAACTCTTTTATTTTTGTGATTGTAAAACGACGGTTGTAATTTATTTATTTCGAAAACGTCCCATTTAGAGGTCCTTCATTATGATTGTGACTTTATTTCCGTGATATCACGCCTCGTTGCAAAACGGGGTATCGAGGTGTGACAATGTGTATGTTGTTATGTGACAAAGGTGTCACATGGAATGATATCAGAGCAGTAGTTTGAGATCTCAAGTGTCCATGAGGACTTGGTCTCAAACATAGGTGATGACATTATAGTGATAATAAGTGATGATCTATACTAAGATAGGATACAATATAATAATTATTGGTAATTGATTTTTCATAAGCTACAAATGGGTGTGGTACTTAAATAAGTAATGTGATTACTAAACAATTTACGTATTTTAATTTCAAATAATGGTTGGAGAACGAATGACTCCATAAGAAATGATGCAGATTATGCAATCGATGATTGTTGAACAAAATCAGATGATCCATGAACAGTTTCAGGCTCGAGATGAGGCTGAAGCAAAAAGGAAAGAATATAAAACGAAGAATAATAAAAATCCAGATGGTGATGATGAGGATCAAGATGTCAACAATGGGTCATCAAGTAGGCCCAGGGGTTGTATATTCAAGGATTTTATGGGTAATGGAGCTGTAGAATTTGATGGGCTGAGACACGTCGTGGCTACTTTATATTGGGTTACTGCTACCTAAATGACCTTCCAAATCAGTGATTGTGTTAAAAAGTACAAGGTCAGATTTGCTACCGCTATATATGTTCACCAGGGATGCGATTATGTGGTGGAACTGTGTGGTCAATGCCTTTTCCTTGGAAAAGGTATTTGTTATGACCTTGGCTGAGTTCACGAAGCTATTTACTCAGTAGGAGTGTCCTACTGATGAACATCGAAGATTGGAAGCCAAGTTCAAGACACTGATGCAAGGAACTAAATCAGTGTCATAGTATGTTGTGGAATTCATGAGGCTAATTCTGTTTGCGCCTCATCAAGTTGAAACCGAGGAATGAAATTGAATTAGATTTAACGTTGGTTTAGATTTCAATATCTGAAGGGTCATGAGCAATGTCTGATACCCTACATTCGCTGGCTTACTAGAAGCGGCTAGGAATGCCGAACAGAATTTGATAATGTCTAGTTGTGTGTTCGGGTCTGCAACTACTACAGTTAATCCTCCTCAGCCTTCATCGCCAAAACGTCATCGTATAAGAGGTTATTCAGGATCTTCACGACCATCCTAGTATTCGCCATAGCAATCGTTTCGTTGACCCTATGCTTCTCCACACTGGGCACATGCATTCTCTATTATTATAAAACTGAAATATTGTAAAAATTGTCAGCTCTCACACTACAGTGGTGCATATATTGATGCCATTATTTTTGTTGCGGGAATTGGGGCATTATCAGAATGAATGTCTGAAAAAAGATGATGCTTGTCATAAGTGTGGTAAATGAGGGCATTATAGTCAAAATCATAGGAAAGAAACCTCTGTTGCTCCATCTTCAACACGTTCTTCTATAGGATCTAGTGGTGGTTTAGTTAACCGCAGGAAATAGCCACATACGGCACCGGCTCGTGCATTTTAGAACACTACAGAAGAGGCTAAGGAAAACCCCAAGGTGGTTACGGGTATGTTTATTGTAAGTTCTATTTCTAGACGGGTGTTATTTATCTAGTGCGAATAGCTCGTTTATGTCTACTAAATCTACTCAACAGCTGTCGATGCATGTGTCATAGTTATAAGTTGTACTAGATATTGAAACTGCTAATACTACTCTTTTTAAAGTAGACCAAGTTTATCGTAATTGTACCTTAGTAATTGAAGATGCAGTCTTCAATCTTGATTTGATTCCGATTGAGTTTGGAGAATTTGTATTAATAGTTCGGATGGATTGGCTGGTTGAGAATGATGCTCATATAGTCTGTAAGAAAAGGATGATAAAGATAACAACTCCTGAAGGACGAGAGATTTGTATATACGGTGATAGGAGGAGGTGGGATCTATGTCTAGTTAATGTTGTTAAGGCCCGAACGCTGGTTGCTAGGGGCAGTGAATTATTTCTAGCTTATGTGATTAATGCAAAAGCTGAGAAGAAAATTCTGGTTGATGTGCCTGTTGTATCTGATTTCCTGGATGAGTTTTTGGAGGACTTGTCTGGTGTTCCACTTGATAGGCAAGTTGAATTTTGAATCAATTTGTTCCAGGAGCTGCACCGATAGCTCATTCTCCTTCTCATCTTGCACCAACAGAGACGCAAGAAATGATGAAGCAACTTAAGGAATTACTCAACAAAGATTTTATTCATCCAAGCACCATTGGGAGCACCTGTTTTGTTCAGTAAATGAAAGATGGCATAATGAGAATGTGCATCGATTATCAGGAGTTGAACAAAGTAACAATCAAGTATACATTCCGATTACCATGAATTGATGATCTCTTCGATCAACTGCTGGGTGCAAGTTATTTTTAAAAGATTGGTTTACGGTCGGGTTACCATTAGTTGAATGGGCATAAGGAGCATGTACCAAAGACGGCGTTTAGGACTCATTACGAGCACTATGAATTTCTGGTTGTGTCATTTGGTCTAACAAATGCCCCGACTGCTTTTTGGGAACTTACGAACAGGGTGTGTAGACCAATGTTGGACAAGTCTTTGATAGTATTTATAGATGATATACTAGTGTATTCCAAATCCAAAGCTGAACACGCAGTGCTCTAAAGGAATTGTTGGAGATTTTGAGAAAGGAAAGCTTGTATGCTAAATTCTACAAGTGTGAGTTTTGACTGCAACTGATTCAATTTTTGGGGCATGGGATTTCGGGTGCTAGAGTTTTGATGGATCTAGCCAAAGTTGAAGCAATAAAGAATTGGGAGCCCCCCCATATTGCTACTGAAATCAGAAGTTTATTGGTCTTAGTTGGTTATTAACGTAGGTTTATGAAGGACTTCATGAAGATTGCGGTTCCTTTGACTGCATTGAATAAGAAAAACCTGTCGTTTGTATGGGAGGCAGAACAACAAGAAGCATTCAACATTTTGAAGATGAATTTGAGTGAAGCTCCTGTATTGGCCCTACTAGAGGGTAGTGAAGACTTTGTGGTTAATACGGATGCCTCTGGATTAGGATTGCGGGTTGTACTTATGCAAAGAGGAAAGTTCATTGCTTATGCCTCGAGACAATTAAAACAGCATGAGAAGGATTATTCAACTCATGATATGGAGTTGATTGTTGTTACTTTTGCATTAGAATTGTGGAGACACTACTTGTATGGAACTAAGTGTCAGTTGTACACGGGCCATAAGAGTTTGAAATACATATTTAGCCAGAAGGAGCTCAACATGAGATCCTTACCATCCGGGTAAAGCAATTGTTGTAGTCGATGCCTTAAGTCGGAAAGCTTACTCCACATACTGCTGTTATGTGTGGACTTCTACCATGTTGACCTCCACGATTATTGATGATGTCAGAACCACGCAAAGAAAAGCCTTGAGAGAGGAGAATGTAGATGCTTATGATATAAGTGTGCGAAAGAAGTTTATGGATTCAGATGAAACTGGGTTGAAAACATTTTATGGAAGGATTTGGGTGCCGAAATTTGGGGGCATGAGAAAAGTTATATAGAGGGAAACCCATCAGTTAATTTTTTTGTGCACTCTGGGAGCACAAAGATGTATAACGATTTGAGGGCTGATTTCTAGTGGCCGGTTCTAAAAAAGGATATCAGGAGGTATATAAAATGATGCGGAATGTGTAGACTAGTAAAAGTAGAGCACCAGCAACCATATGGTAGTCTGCAACCACTTCCGGTTCCTCAGTGAAAGTGGGAGAACATTACTATAGATTTTGTCACTAAGTTACCGTACAATATGCGAGAACATGATGCTGTTTGGGTAATCATGGATAGATTGACCAGGTATGTCCATTTCATACCAAATCGGGAAAGTTATTCGTTGGAAAGGTTAGCACAAATTTATATGACTGAGATTATTGCTCTCCACGAAGTTCCAAAGTCGATAATATCTGATCGAGATAGTCGATTCACTTCCAATTTCTGGTCTGTGATACAAGACGGACTAGGCACATGCATAGCTATGAGTACATTCTACCGACCATAAATAGATAGGCCAAAGTGAAAGGATCATCCTCTCTATGTATGATATGACGCAGTCTTCTATTATTGATCTTGGTGGCAATTGGAATGATCACTTACCATAATAGTTATCATGACACTTACCATGATGCAGCTTCATACAATAATAGTTACCTTGTCACGATCAAAAAAAGCACCATTCGAAGCTTTGTTTGGGAGGAGATGTAGGACTCCTCCATGTTGGAGGGAGACTAATATTTATATAATTTATATGGTTTCTGAGTCATATTATGATCATTTTAAGCACCAATACTTCATAAAATCCATATTATTACTCCAAGTTCGTGTTTCAGGGCCAAGATGTTAAAAAGAAGCAGTCCGAGGGAATTCAGAGCAAACCGAGCTAAAGGGGGTGCAGGCCTGCGCCACCCTGCGCTCCACAAGGAGTCCCAACTGTCCAGATACGTTCCAGCGCATGCCAGCTAAACCCTAGCCGCATCCGGGCGTAAGGGGGGGGGGCGCAGGCCTGTGCCTGGCCTGCGCTAGTCTGGCGCAAAAACGCGTTTTACAGCCTGTAGAACCCTAATCTCGACCTCCCTATAAATACAAGTCGAGGGGTAGCTTTGGAGAGAGTCCCGACGTGTGTGAAAGTGTGCCGAAGCCCTGCCGTAGTGGATCTACGATACGAGAATGAAGACGGTGATTCGCAAGCTACCCACTGGCTCAGATCTATGATTGTGATGAGCATACGATGAGCAGCTAATCACATTAGCCGTTTGCAGAGGATCTACGACTAAGTTTACTCTACTTTAATTTCTCGTGCTTTGATGTATTTGTATTAAATGAGATTATTATGTTTATGCAAATGATAAGCATTCGACTATGATTATGATTGTATGTTTTGATTGGTAAAAGCAAGATAGTTTATCATGGTACTATTATTTGTGCCGAGTCCATTAGCTTAATTAAGTTTTTAATCTTTAGTAGTATTTTATTTAGTGTATGCACGCACGTCGATCGGCTAAAGGATTGCCGCTACAATTCGAACCTGAGATCGAAAAAGTAGCGAGATCAAACTGAAAGACTGTCAGGATTCAAAATCAACAATTAATCACAGAGAATTTAAACGCACAAGATGAAGAAATTCCTGATTTAGAAATTCCCAATTCAGAGATTCCTAATTTAGAAAGCCCTCCGATTTCTCCGCGAAATTGTGATCAATAAGAACCTGAGCGCATAGCTGCTAGAATGGGTGATCAACCGAGACGTACGGTTGAGTCGCATTACCGCCCAGGTGATGTGCCCGACCCGTCTCCAATTCGTTATCCTGAAAACGAGAACGAACCTGAAGTTCGTCCTCAATTATTCCATATTCTTCCGATCTTTCGAGGAATGCCAAGTGAGGAACCCTACGAACATCTAGCTGACTTCACAGCTATTTGTAAAGCCAACCATGTTCGAGGTATAACCACCGACGGTTTAAAACTTTGATTATTTCCTTTCTCGTTAAAAGAGAAAGCGAAGAATTGGTTCGTATCCTTACCAACCAACAACATTACAACATGGGATCAATTGAAGTGAGAATTCCTTAATGAATATTACCCCATTAGCAAAACAACCGAGAAAAGAAAGGAAATTGTCGGATTTAAACAAAAACCGGGCGAACAATTCTACGAAGCGTTCGATTGTATGACCGAATTACTGAGAGCTTGTCCACACCACGAGGTACCCAAGTGGATGCTTATCAAAATATTCTTTGATGGTGTGAGTCAAGAAAGTCCTAATATGATTATAGCTTCCAAAGGAGGCACATTTTTATGTAAAAAAGACGATGAAACTTGGGAGTTGCTTAGTCAACTAGGTAAAGGTCTTAAAGTCCAAGCTGGTTCTGAAAATAGCATAGGTGTCCAAGTTATGGGCATAGATTATGCCTGGAAACGTCAGGTTAAAAGTGAGATTTCAGAATTAGGAATGAATATGGATCAATTGATGAAGGGTCTTTCAAACCCTAGCGTATCAATTAATTGTGTTATATGCAGAGATCCATTGCATCATTCCGGAGCATGTCCTCAAGTGCAATCCACTAAGGAATTCTCTAATGAAGTTTACGGATTTAGAGCTCATCGAGAGAGGGATAATCCATATTCGGAAACGTACAATCCGTGATTGAGAAACCATCCGAACATTCGATGGAAAAATGATCAGCCTACCGATTATTGATCCGAACCACCAAAGAGAGAATATCAATATGGTTCAACTTCAGCAGCTAAGGATGAGTGATATTATAAGTCAAATGATCCTGATCAACCACAATTCCAAGTGGAAACAAATATGACTTCTGCGCAATTCGCAGAGTTTGCTGAATTTATGAAACAACAATCAGCTATGAGTACTAAGACCATGGAGATGTTAACTCGCCAGATGGGTCAGAAAGCTGAGTCGCTTACTACCCGTGAGGAGGGCAAGCCTCCTAGCAATACTGTTCCCAATCCTTCACACGCTCATCATCATAACAAAGATAAGAAACATGAGATTAACGAAGTGAATGAAGTAGCTAAGATTCCCACATTAAGGAGTGGAAGAGAGATAGACAATAAAATTGAGATGCCTAAAGAGAGAGAGGCAGAAGAAGACGCCGACACTGAAGTCGTGTATGACGAGAAAGAGGATCCAAAGAAGAAGGAGGTTCCTAAGAAGGTTTCTTTTAAAGAGCCAATTAAAGCAGATATTCCAACGCCTAAAGTTGGGGAGGCGGATAAGAGTCAGGACACTCCAATTCCTCCTCCTTATCCTGCTGCTTTAGAAAATAAAATCTTCTCCTTACGGCCAAAGAGGCTGTAACAGCCCGTAATTTATTAAATATAAATTACAGCATCAGACTTTTGATAATAAAGCAATTTTATCCAAATATTAGTAATTAACTGAAAACATGAATCTTAAAATAGTTAATTATATTAAGTTATAATTAATTATGAAAAGTTGCCCAAAATTAGCTGAAATAAAATTAATAATTAAAATTCAGCTAAATGACAAATTAAAGACTGAAAATGACGAAACGGACTAAAATGAATAAAAAAAATGTGACTAAAAGTCAAATATGCAGATCGGATTGTTGGGAATAAAAGATGGTCAATTCCGGAAAATTCAGTAGAAAATCTGATTTTCCCTATTTTCCTATAAATATGAGCTCCCCTCCTCACTTCTTAAGTTTGGAAACTTGGGCTCTCCTCCTTCTCTCTCTAAGATTGTCCTTCTCTCTAGCATTTCTCCTAATCGAACCGTCGGATTCTCGTGATTCATACGCCATCGGATAGAGATCGTCGAGCTCTTCACGAATCTACCATTACATGTTTGATTTCGTCCGGATTTGAGGTAAGATCGACCCCTTTTCTGTCTTTTGGTTCGGTTTTGAAAGAGCAATTTCGAGTTTGCTCATTTTCCCTTCATTTGAAGCTGATTTGCTTCCGTTTAGGACCTGGTTTTGCTTGGAAATCGTCTGTAGTCGAAGGATATAGCTTGGACGAAGGTTAGTAACTACTTTTCCATCAATTATGTTCATATTAAGATGATAAAACCTGGAAAACCGTTGAACTTGTAGAACAAACTCGAGTTATTCATGTGTTCGAATCTAATCACTTAGACTCGAGGTTGTGTAGTTCGAATCTACTCCCCTTAGAATCTAATTTATGTGTCTCGAATCTGTTTAGCTAGATTCGAATATGTGTGTTTCGAATCTGACCTTCCCTAGACTCGAATGTAGGCCTTCGAATCTGTCTAGCCCATCTCGAATGTATGCATGGAACTATGTATGCCTTCGAATCTAAGTGTGTGTTTCGAATCTATAGATTCGAAATAGGTGTGGTTCGAATCTAACTTCCTTAATTCGAATCTGTGTTTGTTCCTAGCCAAAGTTAAATTCCTAAAATCAGATTAAGTAATTAATCAACCTATTGTAATTAAAAGTATAATATGATTATGATAAAACTCACAAGTTCAAGTTGTATATCTATTTTATGCACAAATGAATTAACAGACTCTGTACGAACCCTTAGAATGTGTATGACCTGTTCAACTTGTTAAGTAATACGATTGGCTTTGTTTCAAGGCCACACATCTGTAATTAGATGAATCGTATTAATCTGATAAGAATAGACTCACCTTGGGACGATAGGAACTACCTCAGACTCGACAGCCAGAACTGACAATAACCTGAATATGTAACTAGGGTTATATAGATTATGTCACAGACTTGACATTAATATGCCAGACTTGAAACTGAAATGCAGGAACCCGTTGATTTGACAGAGTAAACTGAACCGCTTAATTCGTTAAGCATTATCTGACTACGGACCACTGTGAGTGACAGATTTCATTAATTACTTGCATATATTTCGATACTTATTGGTGAATGTATTGACTGTATGGAAACTTCTGATTGTTGCTGCATGTTTCTTTAATACTATATTGTATCATAGAAACGTACTTTTGACATTACTGAAGCTAGACACTTGAATTGCCTTGATTGCATGTTCACTTTTACATTTTATGTAAATACGTATCATGCATATTGCTTACTTGACTGTATAAATATTTGCCGCTGCATATTGCATTATCCGACAGGACCGATTGTGAGATCTCCATTCACAGGAGGGAATTCTGCAGATTCCTTTCCTATTTGACTTGTTTCCATACACTTCCCGTAGGGCTTCGGCCTTACACATGGGAATACCGACTGGGTTGTCTCCCAACCTTTTTGACGTCTCTGACGTATTGCCGACAGGAACTGATTGTATGTTATATGTGTGTGGTAACTAATTGAACTCTGTTAACTCACTAAGCTTTGTTAGCTTACTCTGTCATGACAACTCCTTTTCAGGAAAAGCTGATAAAGGCAAGACCATAGCAGGTAGTTCGTCCCAGGCTAAGTGAATCTGGACTTTGATGAATAGCAGACTTATGGATTTGATGACGCCTATTTTTTTGAAAAGATGTTGCGGTCTCGGGTAGCTTGTTCAGTCTTCCGCACTCTGATTGAAGATTTAGAAGCTAGTTAGACCACCATTTGATTTTAATATATTGTTGTAATTAAGTATTCATGCTGATGGACCTGTGGTATCAAACAATTAGTAATATTTATTACTTAATGAAATGAAATATTATGACGTGTACTGTTTGTGGATACTTGGATGTTACAAAGTTGGTATCAGAGCAGCAGTTTAATCATCGGATTGGCCACCCGATACTTAAACTACTGGTATGGTATGGACTATGTGACTCTGAATTCCCGAACAAGTCACCGAGGCCTAGGGTAACCTAATTAGTAAAGGACTACCCACACAACTTGACCTAAGATAGGCAAATGATGACTGATAGGATGGGGGAGGGATTGACTGCTTGATACTGACTTGACTTTGACTTGACTTTGTGCCAGCCTGATTGACTGACTGCCTTCATATCTATGAATTTAGATGTGATTATCTGACGTAGGAATTATGACTCGAATTGTGCTTATTTGAATCAGGAAATAATAGCTATTTCCTTTATATTTTCAGCCAATGGCTGATAAGAATCCGACTGTTGCCGGTTCCTCAAGGGTTGATAAAGCTGCTGATGCTGCAGCTGATCAACACAAAGAATCTGTTCATGTAGAGGACTTAGGCACTGACCCCGAAAATACTGCTAATGACTCAAGCAGTACTGCTACGCCTGTGCCTCCCCAGCAGGCTCAATTGATTGACCTCGTTCATAAGTTGAATGAGGATAACCGTAGGCAGATGCAGCTTATGATGGATAGAAATCGATTACAGACTGATATGGCAGTTGAAGACCGATTTAGGGAGATTAAGTATTCGTTGACCAAGGGTAAAGCAGTGATGCAGACTGACGAAGTAAACCAGCGTGAAATGGAATTTAAGCGCCGTGAAGAAGAACTTAGGTTGCGAGAACTTAAGTTACAGGAATTAGAACTGAAGCATAGGGAAGAAATGTTAGCGAAGCCGAAGAAGGACAGGAAGAGGAAACATAGACATGTGTCCTCTGATGAAAGTGAGACTGACTCTTCCGACCATCACGTTAAGGTGGGACGAGAGTGTACATTTGTTGACTTTAAGAAATGTGGGGCTCGTACATTTGCGGGGTCATCTGATCCTGTTAAAGCTATGGACTGGGTCGCGAATGTGGAGAAAGCGTTTAAACTCTCCAAGTGTAATGAAGAAGATAAGGTGACATTTGCGACGGGAATGTTGGAAGATGGAGCTGGCCGTTGGTGGAAGTCACATACGAATCCCATGTCTGAAGCAATGGAGAAATCCATTACTTGGGATCAATTTAAGATTCATCTGAAAGAAAAATACTGCCCCCAGGATGTTAAGCGCCAGATGGAGAAAACCCTGCTATCTTTTCAGCAAGGTACAAGATCCGTGACGGACTATGAGCTGGAATTTACCAGGCTCTCGCTATTATCTGATCACCCTGTTGATACCGACGAAAGGAGAAGAGATTTGTTTGTGGATGGTTTGGATCGAGAAATCCGGAAGTTTGTGAAATCTGGCAGACCGAGAAGTTATATTGAGGCAGTGGAAATTGCTAGGGTAGGTGAGATTGAAATCTATCCTGAGCGCGCATGTCCTTTTATTGCTAAATCTAATAAGAAAGAAAAATCTGAGAGAGCTGAAAGGAAGAATGAAAGTTTGAAGAAGGGAGATAAGCAGTCTTCCAAGAAAGCTAAGTCGTATGCTGTGACCTCGACGCCAAAGCCTGCTTGTCCTCGCTGCAAGCAAACTCATGAAGGGAAATGCGATCCTGCGTTCGTTAGATGTTACTGCTGTAGACAGAATGGTCATGATCGGTCAGAATGTCCCAGGCGCAATGAGGCTTGCAGAAACTGCATTACGTTGGGGCATCATGCTAAAGACTGTACCCGACCCCGATTTGTTCCTCCGCCTACATCTTCACCTCAGCAATCAGTCAAAGGTTCTTCTGCCCCGAGGAATCAACCGAGATCTTTCCAGATGACAGCCGAAGAGGCAAAAGAGACTGCTGACGTCGTCACGGGTACATTTCTTGTTAATGATATGCCTGCCTTAATCTTATTTGACTCTGGCTCTAATCTGTCGTATGTGTCTGAAAAGTTTGCTAAACAGTTTGATTTTGCTCCTGTGATGTTACGTGCACCCTTAGACATAGAAACTGCTAACTCGAATTTTGTGACTGTGAATAGAGTCTTTCGTTCCTGTAAGCTAGTGATTGATGACCTCTCCTCGGACGTTGACCTGATACCGATGTGGATTAGAGAATTCGATGTTATTATAGGAATGGATTGGCTTATGACGAATAATGCTGAAATCCTTTGTGCTAAAAGGATGATTAGAATTAGAACCCCCGAAGGAAGTGAACGTTATGTTTATGGCGATAGAAAGACTCAAAATTTAGGTCTCATCTCTGTAATGAAAGCCCGAAAGTGCCTAACCAAAGGTTGTTCCGCCTATCTAGCCTATGCCATAGATGCTAAAGAAGTTAAAAAGACCGTGTCTGATGTACCTGTAGTTCGAGAATTCCCTGATGTATTCCCGGATGACATCTCTGGATTGCCACCAGATCGTCAAATTGAATTCCATATTGACCTTGTACCGGGTGCTGCTCCTATCGCGAAATCCCCTTACCGTCTTGCTCCGAATGAAATGAAGGAAATGATGAGTCAGTTGCAGGAATTATTGGAAAAAGGGTTTATTCGTCCGAGTACTTCTCCTTGGGGTGCTCCGGTTCTTTTCGTTAAGAAGAAGGATGGTACCTTTCGCATGTGTATCGATTATCGGGAGTTAAATAAGGTAACTATTAAGAACCGATACCCTCTGCCTAGAATTGATGACTTGTTTGATCAACTGCAAGGGGCTAGCTACTTCTCAAAGATCGATCTCCGATCTGGATATCATCAACTCAAAGTATTTGAGTCTGACGTACCGAAGACTGCATTTCGTACTCGATACGGCCATTTTGAGTTTCTAGTAATGTCGTTCGGTCTCACAAATGCCCCGGCCGCATTTATGGACCTCATGAATAGGGTATGTAGACCAATGCTGAATCTGATCATGCGATGCATTTGCGAGAATTGCTAGAATTGTTACGGAAGGAGCGACTCTATGCAAAATTCTCCAAATGTGAATTCTGGTTACGCCAGGTGCAGTTTTTAGGACATATTGTCTCGGGTGAGGGAATAGCCGTAGATCCATCAAAGGTTGATGCGGTTCAGAAGTGGGAAGCACCGAAAAACGTATCTGAAGTTCGGAGTTTCTTGGGTTTAGCGGGCTATTACCGAAGATTTATCCGTGATTTCTCCAAGATTGCGGTGCCTTTAACCAGTCTGACGAAGAAAGAAGTTAAGTTTGAATGGAATGAATCTCAAGATCGAGCCTTTGAGACTTTGAAGCGTAAGTTAATTGAAGCACCGGTTTTGGCCTTACCTGAGGGTAATGATGATTTTGTAGTCTATAGTGATGCTTCTAAGATGGGATTAGGCTGTGTGCTGATGCAAAGGGATAAAGTAATTGCCTACGCATCAAGGCAGCTAAAGGCGCATGAAAAGAATTACCCGACGCATGACTTGGAGCTTGCAGCCGTGACTTTTGCACTGAAGATTTGGCGGCATTATCTGTATGGGACTAGATGCAAGTTATATACCGATCACAAAAGTCTGAAGTATATATTTGACCAGAAAGAGCTGAATATGCGACAAAGGCGATCTATGGAATTGATTAAAGACTATGACTGTGAGATCCTTTACCATCCAGGTAAAGCAAACATTGTAGCAGATGCCCTAAGCCACAAAACCGGACAAGACCATTATACCCGATGCTATGCTTTGACTCCTGTTGTTTTGGAGTCTGCCTTGCCTGAGTCGATTATTGCCGCTCAGACCGAAGCCATTCGGGATGAGAACTTGAAATCTGAACGTATGGTTACATATGTGACTCAGCTGACCCTCGATAACCATGGTCTTAGACGGTTCTTGGATAGAATATGGGTTCCCAGACTAGGAGGTATTCGGGATCAAATTCTGTCGGAAGCTCATATGTCGAAATTTTCGATACACCCTGGTTCTACTAAAATGTATCAAGATTTGAGGACGGAATATTGGTGGCCTGGAATGAAGAAGGACGTGGGACGATATGTAGAAAATTGCATGACTTGTTTACAAGTCAAATCTGAACATCAGAAGCCGTATGGGGAACTGCAACCATTGCCAATCCCGGAATGGAAGTGGGACCATATAACCATGGACTTTGTGACGAAGCTGCCCTGGACAAAGCGGAATCATGACTCTATATGGGTAATAGTGGATCGACTTACTAAGTCAGCCCATTTTCTACCCATACGTGAAGATGAACGCCTCGAAAAGTTAGCGGAATTGTACGTAAAGGAAATCGTGTCTAGACATGGTGTGCCATTGTCTATAGTATCGGACCGTGACAGCAGATTTACTTCTCGTTTTTGGAAGGCTTTTCAGAATGGACTAGGAACTGAACTTAAGATGAGCACCGCTTATCATCCAGAAACTGACGGGCAAAGTGAGAGAACGATTTTGACCTTAGAAGATATGTTACGTGCCTGTGTGATTGATCTCGGTGGAAGTTGGGATACTCACCTGCCGTTTGTGGAGTTTGTTTATAACAATAGTTATCACTCGACTATTGGAATGCCTCCATATCAGCTTTTGTACGGACGTCGATGCAGAACTCCAACCTGTTGGAGGGAAACAGGTGAACGGCCGATCTCTGGACCAGCGATTTTGCAAGAAGCCCATGACCAACTACAGTTGATTCGACAGCGGATTCAGACCTCTCAGGACAGACAAAAGAAATATCATGATCGAAGACGTAAACCAATTGCGTTTGAAGTTGGAGATAAAGTGTTGTTGAAGGTCTCGCCAAGAAAAGGGATAGTAAGGTTCGGCAAACGGGGGAAGTTGAGCCCTCGATTTGTGGGTCCTTTTGAAATTCTCGAGCGTATAGGATTGCAAGCCTACAGATTAAAGCTGCCTGCCGAAATGACTGGGATTCATGATGTATTTCATGTGAGTAATCTTCGAAAGTGTTTAGCTGACGCTGAAGCTGTGATTCCTTGGAAAGACGTACAAATTGATGAGCAGTTGCGATACGAAGAAGAGCCCGAGCGTATAATCGATCATAAGGTTTCGAAATTGCGCAACAAGGAAATTCCAATGGTGTTAGTTCAATGGAAATACCATAAGGGATCTGCGCAAACTTGGGAACGAGAAGACGAGATTAGGCAGAAGTATCCGAAGTTATTTCTGTCTTAGTCGATTCCGAGGACGGAATCAATTTAACGGGGGAAGATTGTAACAGCCCGTAATTTATTAAATATAAATTACAGCATCAGACTTTTGATAATAAAGCAATTTTATCCAAATATTAGTAATTAACTGAAAACATGAATCTTAAAATAGTTAATTATATTAAGTTATAATTAATTATGAAAAGTTGCCCAAAATTAGCTGAAATAAAATTAATAATTAAAATTCAGCTAAATGACAAATTAAAGACTGAAAATGACGAAACGGACTAAAATGAATAAAAAACTAAAAGTGACTAGTCAAATATGATGATCAGATTGATGGGAATAAAAGTTGGTCAATTCCGGAAAATTCAGTAGAAAATCTGATTTTCCCTATTTTCCTATAAATATGAGCTCCCCTCCTCACTTCTTAAGTTTGGAAACTTGGGCTCTCCTCCTTCTCTCTCTAAGATTGTCCTTCTCTCTAGCATTTCTCCTAATCGAACCGTCGGATTCTCGTGATTCATACGCCATCGGATAGAGATCGTCGAGCTCTTCACGAATCTACCATTACATGTTTGATTTCGTCCGGATTTGAGGTAAGATCGACCCCTTTTCTGTCTTTTGGTTCGGTTTTGAAAGAGCAATTTCGAGTTTGCTCATTTTCCCTTCATTTGAAGCTGATTTGCTTCCGTTTAGGACCTGTTTTTGCTTGGAAATCGTCTATAGTCGAAGGATATAGCTTGGACGAAGGTTAGTAACTACTTTTCCATCAATTATGTTCATATTAAGATGATAAAACCTGGAAAACCGTTGAACTTGTAGAACAAACTCGAGTTATTCATGTGTTTCGAATCTAATCACTTAGACTCGAGGTTGTGTAGTTCGAATCTATCCCCTTAGAATCTAATTTATGTGTCTCGAATCAGTCTAATTTCGAATGCTTGTCTCGAAGTGTGTTTTCCTCTAGATTCGAATATGTGCCTTCGAATCTATCTCCATCTCGAATGTATGCATGGAACTATGTATGCCTTCGAATCTAAGTGTGTGTTTCGAATCTATAGATTCGAAATAGGTGTGGTTCGAATCTAACTTCCTTAATTCGAATCTGTGTTTGTTCCTAGCCAAAGTTAAATTCCTAAAATCAGATTAAGTAATTAATCAACCTATTGTAATTAAAAGTATAATATGATTATGATAAAACTCACAAGTTCAAGTTGTATATCTATTTTATGCACAAATGAATTAACAGACTCTGTACGAACCCTTAGAATGTGTATGACCTGTTCAACTTGTTAAGTAATACGATTGGCTTTGTTTCAAGGCCACACATCTGTAATTAGATGAATCGTATTAATCTGATAAGAATAGACTCACCTTGGGACGATAGGAACTACCTCAGACTCGACAGCCAGAACTGACAATAACCTGAATATGTAACTAGGGTTATATAGATTATGTCACAGACTTGACATTAATATGCCAGACTTGAAACTGAAATGCAGGAACCCGTTGATTTGACAGAGTAAACTGAACCGCTTAATTCGTTAAGCATTATCTGACTACGGACCACTGTGAGTGACAGATTTCATTAATTACTTGCATATATTTCGATACTTATTGGTGAATGTATTGACTGTATGGAAACTTCTGATTGTTGCTGCATGTTTCTTTAATACTATATTGTATCATAGAAACGTACTTTTGACATTACTGAAGCTAGACACTTGAATTGCCTTGATTGCATGTTCACTTTTACATTTTATGTAAATACGTATCATGCTTACTGCTTACTTGACTGTTATATACTTGCCGCTGCATACTGCATTATCCGACAGGACCGAATGTGAGATCTCCATTCACAGGAGGGAATTCTGCAGATTCCTTTCCTATTTGACTTGTTTCCATACACCTCCCGTAGGGCTTCGGCCTTACACATGGGATTACCGACTGGGTTGTCTCCCAACCTTTTTGACGTCTCTGACGTATTGCCGACAGGAACTGATAGTATGTTATATGTGTGTGGTAACTAATGGAACTCTGTTAACTCACTAAGCTTTGTTAGCTTACTCTGTCATGACAACTCCTTTTCAGGAAAAGCTGATAAAGGCAAGACCATAGCAGGTAGTTCGTCCCAGGCTAAGTGAATCTGGACTTTGATGAATAGCAGACTTATGGATTTGATGACGCCTATTTTTTTTGAAAAGATGTTGCGGTCTCGGGTAGCTTGTTCAGTCTTCCGCACTCTGATTGAAGATTTAGAAGCTAGTTAGACCACCATTTGATTTTAATATATTGTTGTAATTAAGTATTCATGCTGATGGACCTATGGTATCAAACAATTAGTAATATTTATTACTTAATGAAATGAAATATTATGACGTGTACTGTTTGTGGATACTTGGATGTTACAGAGGCCCACAACCAGAGGATCTTTGGGACATATTCAATCAAGTTAAGATCAATATTCCTCTGATAAAGGCCATTCAACAGGTTCCATCTTATGCCAAATTTTTGGAAGATCTCTGTACTCAGAATAGAAAGTATAAGGTCTCGCTCCCAAAGTAGATCAATCTTACTAATCAGTTGAGTGCAGCAGTTTCTAGTTCTCTAACTCCTAAGCTGAAAGATCCTGGATCACCATTGATTCCAGTGACAATAGGCAATGTGCAGATTAAGAAGGCACTGCTTGATCTTGGAGCTAGTGTCAACATTTTACCTGGAAACATGTTTTATTAACATGATCTAGGTCAGTTACAGACAACTGATATTATCTTACAGCTGGCAGATCGGTCAACCAAGTGCCCAAGAGGTATTTTATCAGATGTCATAGTAAAAGTTGTAGATTTTTCCTATCCAGTTGATTTCCTAGTATTGGAAACCAAAAGTTCAATAGGAAATAATCAACCGACTATTATCCTTGGCAGAACTTTCTTTGCCATGATTAATGCACAAATTAATTGTAGGACAGGAGCAGTGGATATTGCCTTTGGTAATAGGAAATTAAGACTGAATGTGTTTAATGCTTCAAGTGTCTCTGCTATTGATTCAGAATGTTATCTTATAGACATGGTGGACGAACTTGCACAGCAGCATAGTTTGTTAATCAACACCAAGGATGCTACTAAGTTATTTTTTGCTGAGAATGAGTTATCCAGGTTAAATCCTACAGAGTGCGATAAGCTTGAAGTAGGCATGGAATCCACATTAGAATCAAAACAACCACCATGGACCCATAGGACTGAAAAATTACCTACTGATTTACCTAAGTCAGCCAAACCTTCAATAGAGCAACCACCTATTCTAGAATTGAAGGAGCTGCCATCTCATTTAAAATATGCTTTTCTAGGTCAGAATGACACCTTGCCTGTCATAATTTCATCAGATCTGACTGAAGAACAAGAGAAAGCTCTACTGTAAGTA
>JAANYP010002475.1:3529-46445 GCA_020465985.1 Centrapalus pauciflorus
CTGCCATAAGTCCCTTTTGGCGATTGGAAGACACTGAGTTTTCCAATTTCCTCAGCTTAGCCATGGCCATAAGGTACTTAACCCTATAGCCATCATCCTTGTTAGTCTTGTTGGGTTTGGATGACTGACCAACAGCTTTTGACACACAGTCAGCAGCTATGTGACCAGTTTTGCCACACTTGAATCACTCAGCTTTGGATTTGTCAAACGCCTTCTTTTTGCCAGCACTTGAACCTCCTTGCAGCATGTTTCTTCCAAACCTTTTCTTGTTGAACCTTTTGACAAGCATGGCTATCATTTGCTCATCATCTTGTTCAGCAAGATCTGCAGCATCTTCTTCGTCTGACACCTCCTCCTTTTCATCATCCTGTTGATCAGGTTGAATGAACACATCACTCACCTGATTTACAGGCTGTCTCACATTAGCCACAAAGGTTGCACCTCTTCTGGACATTTCCAAGGCATTTCTCTTTTGTTGCCTTGACTGTTCATCATTCAGTAAGGATCCATACAGATTGACCAGATCCATACTTCTGATAGTACCTGAGTTCCTTAGGATTGTTGAAAAGTAGTTCCACTCTTCAGGTAAAATGTCCATAAATTTATTCACCAGGGTAAGACTGTCCTTGGTGATCCCAACAGCTTTGAGATCATTCACTAGAGCAGTAAACCTGGTGTAGGTTTCAGTGAGAGTCTCCTTTGGTTTAGCAAAGAAGAGTTCATACTGTCTAACAAGATTGTTGATCCTGTTGTCCAGTGTGATTGTGGGTCCATCATAGACGGTACACAAAGTATCCCACATCTCCTTTGCTGTCTTCATTTTCTCAACCTGCTTGAACACATCATCAGGGAGAGCAATGACCAGGTTGTTTCTGGCCTTTGCATCCAGAGCCACCAATCTCTTGTCTTCATCAGACCATCTGGCTTGCTTTCTCAAAGCTCCTGATTTCAGGAGCAGCTCCTTCAACCGATGGAGTTTATGGTAGTACAGAGGTTGGACACATAGGGACCCTCCATCACTATCTCTGGCAGTTGTACATCCAGATTCTCTAAATAGAGCATCATTCTGCACTTCCAACCAGAGAAGTTTTTTAATGATTAAATTTGGGAGGTTTGCCCATAGAGCCATTGTCATAGTAAGAAGAATTTGCAGCACTGTTGTCCATGGAAACTTGGGAGAATGAGAGATCTAGAATGACACACACTCTAAACTGCTCTGATACCAGTTGTAGGTCCCGAGAGGTTCCCAAAGTATATAGTTATAAGCTGTAGAGGGGGGGTGAATACATCAATTTAAAAAACTAGACACTCTTTTCTCAATGTTTGTATGTATTATCAACAATTTGTTAATTACAAACAAGCTTGAATGCGGAATAGTTCAAGCTGAGATGACAGATACAACAGTATGCTTACTAGTCTAAGACAGACTCAAACTAGTATACAATGAATACACTCACTAAGAAGCACTCACTGGGTTTTACAAGACTTAAAGGAACGGCTTATGTAGAACAGCTTATACACACAGATGCTGGTTTACACAGAAGGTTTGCATGCATGAAAATCACACTTGCACGTTCACTCTTGGGTTTCAGCACTTAGCTTTCTTCACACTTCTTTCTGTCTTTAGAAGCTTCCTTTTATACTCACCTAGAGGATCTAAGAGAAACATCTTCATTGGACGGAATGAAAAAGGAGAAGCCTTGTTGAAAAGACAACATAACCTTTTCTGCACTTTTTCTGAAAAGCAGACTTGTCTTCATATGTGCAGAACTTTTGTCTTTTTACTTTGTCTACTGTTGCATTGCCTTTAACTAATTTAGGAATGTCAACTTTGCGTCTTTCTTCCTTGTAAAGGCCTATTTTGATATAAGAAAAAGGTCTGTCACCCTTTTTCAAATAACCTTTTGTCTTCATGTTACAGAACAGCTTGGGCAGGCTGAGCAGTTCTGTTTTCCACTTTGTCTTTGACTTTGTAAACTGATCTTGTAGTCAAAAACAATACATGATGACTTGGAAACATATTCCATAAAGTGTTTAGCCTGTTCACAAAGAACAGGTTCTGTTCACAAAGAACAGAACACTTTAAAATTGCCCAAGCTGCTCAACAGTGTAGAGCAGCGTAGACAGTTTATGTCCAGCCTGTTCAGCAGACAGAGCAGCTTGGACAAACTGTCTTAGTTGCAACACATGCAACATATAGAACAGCTTTAGACTGATATTGCAAATCATTTTCAGGTTTCAATAAGGAATATAACAGGCCTTAAATTCAACCTTCAAATGCATCAACAGGTTTGATTATAAATCTCCCCCTCAGATGTAGAACAGGTTTGACTGAGGGCTTTTTGTGCCTAACAAACATAATATCAGTTCTACTTGCAGTTATATACATTAATGACTCAATAATTCCTCGATAATGTGTTACATCTACAGGTTTCTCATCGAGTTTGGATTTGGAATCCGGCGCCATGAGAGTTTTCATAGGAATACTATTGACCATGTTAAATTTCTTTAGCATGTCCTGAATATATTTGCACTGATTAATGAAAATTCCATCAGTCTGTTGTTTTACTTGTAATCCTAAGAAAAAATTGATTTCTCACATCATGGTCATTTCAAATTTCTGGGACATTAAGAATGTGAATTTCTTGCAAAATTCAGGATTAGTAGACCCAAATATTATATCATCTACATATATTTGAATTACTATAATATCTGGCCCCTGACGTTTTATAAACAGGGTTGTATCCACTGCACCTTTGTTAAATCCACATTTCAACAAGTATGTTGAAAGTGCATCATAACAAGCACGAGGTGCTTGTTTAAGGCCATACATGGATTTATCCAAAATATATACATGATCAGGCTTCGAAGGATCTGTAAACCCTTCGGGCTGATATGTATATACTTCATCTGTAAGTGCCCCATTTCAAAATGCAGTTTTTACATCCATTTGATAAACTGTAAAGTTTTTATGAGCTGCAAAAGCCAAATACATCCTAATAGCTTCTATTCTGGCATCTGGAGCGACAGTTTCATCGTAATCAATCCCTTCTTGCTGACTGTATCCTTTGGCGACGAGGCGAGCCTTGTTACGAATGATGACACCATGTTCATCCTTCTTATTTTTGAAAATCCACCTCGTGCCAATGATTGATTTATCTTTTGGTCGCTCCACAAATCTCCAGACCTTCAACCTTTCAAATTGGTTCAGCTCTTCTTGCATTTCCACAATCCAATCAGCATCCAGAAGAGCTTCTTTAACATTCTTTGGCTCAATTTTGCTTAGAAAGTTTGAAAATAAGCACTCATTGATGGTTTCTCTTCTGGTTTTGACTGAAGCTGAAGGATCACCGGGTGATTCCTTGTCCATTTAAAGGTATGTGGAAAGGGTTGAATTCAATCTTGATTTGAATTTAAGTCTAGATAGGGAATTCGGGGGTTAGCTTCTGAAGTTGATGGTATATTATCTGAGATCGGGGTTTCTCAGTTTTTAGATGGTACGGGGTTTCAAAAGTTACTGGAGGTTGAATGGGTTGTACTCTATCAGCAGGTAAGTTCACATCTGTTGTTGAGGCCTCTCCAGTTTCTTCTGAAACGGGTTGATGAGAATAGTCCGAGACTACGACTGGATCTTTAGGAATCCTGTCAGACACCAAATTTGAAACATTAGTTTTGGGCTTTTCAAAGTAGTCTTCATAGAAATTCTCGAACAGTTTATTTAAATCAGAATTATTAGCACTCTGTTAAGATGACTTCATAGAAGTCTGCTTGTTATGATCGGGTCCTGAACTGATATGTTCAGAAGCCATTAAATGCCTTCATCAAATCTGACATTTATGCTTTCATTGATTGTCTTGGTCCGCTTATTGTAGACTCGAAAGGCTACAGACTCCTTCGAATAACCAATGAAGATGCCTTCATCAGCTTTTTGACTAAATTTTCCCAGATTGTCTTTGTCATTTAATATGAAACACCTGCATCCAAAGACATGGAAAATTTTGACGTTAGGTACTCGTTTGTTTATTAATTCGTACGGAGTCTTTCCGAATCTTTTGTTGATTATTGATCTGTTCTACGTGAAACAAGCTGTTGCTACAGCTTCAGCCCAAAGGAATAACGGAAGATTGTAATATGCCAGCATCGTTCTTGCAGATTCCACTAGTGTGCGATTTCTTCGTTCAACTACACTATTTTGCTGTGGAGTACGAGCTGCTGAGATTTGATGTGTTATTCCCACAGAATTCGAAAACGACTCAAGAGATTTGTTCTTAAATTCTGTCCCATTATCTGATCTGATGGTTTGAACTGAGAGCTGCAACTTGACTTGAATTCTACGGATGAAGTCGATTACTATCTCGGTAGCATCAGATTTGGAACGGAGGAAAAATTCCCATGTGTATCTGGAGTAGTCATCGACTATTACCAAAACATATCATTTCTTGTTTATAGTCTGTACTCTCATTGGTCCACACAAGTCCATATGAAGCAGTTCCAATGCTCTCGTTGATGAGTGTTCAGTGTTGGACTTGTGAGATGCTCTAACCATCTTTCCTTTTTCACAAGCTGCACACAACTGCCCTTTTTGAAATCTGAGAGTTGGTAGCCCTTTGACTAACCCACCTTTTGCAAGGTTGGTTAACTTTTTGAAATTCAGGTGAGAAAGGCGACGATGCCATAGCCAAGAAATTTTAGATGTTGCTTTTGACATTAAGCACACATCCTTTTTCAGATTAATTGAGGATAGGTCTATTGAGTACAGATTAGTTTTCCTATTCCCTGCAAGGATTTCTTTTCCTTCTCCAGATCTTATGATGCACCGATTTGCTTTTAAGTTGACCTCTAATCCTTTGTCGCAGAGTTGTCCAATGCTGAAAAGATTGTGACCGAGATCGTCAACGTAGAAGACTTTCTGAATTGTTATCTTATCGTACGCAAGACTCCCATATCATTTGATCGGACAGAATTGATCATTCCCGAATCGGACCGTCCCACAAAACTTATCAACAAAGTTAGTGAGGGTTTCTTTCTGTCCGGTCATGTGCTTTGAGCGTCCGGAGTCAAGGTACCACACATGATTTACCTATATAACGAAATAAAACATGAGATACCCACTTATAGTTGGATACTTTTGATTTCGGTAAATCATGTGGTTTGATACTGATCTTCTCATCTGATATATCTTTTATTTTAGGAATCCACTTTTTAACAGTACATTTCGGTATCCATTTTTGTACAGTTCGATGTGGAACTATTTTTGAAAGTTGCTGCTTTGGAACCTTTGTCTGTCTAAAATATGGATCCTTTTTCTTTGGTAGCCACACAAACTAATCAGATTTAACATGCATTGATTTACAAGAAGCAGGTTTAAAGCAATTAAGGCAGTCCTAGAGTATTGAGTACAACATTTATCAGTAAGTTTATTATTACAGACAGATTTTTTTAAATTTTCTAATCCTATCTGTAACAACAGTCTCTTTTACTCTCCACTCTTGTCTTATACTCTTGTTTTTCTTTTCTCTCTGCTTCTTTCTACATTCTTGCTTCCGAGAACCTTTCACAATATTATCTGACATACAAGAAACACGAGAATTAGTCGTTTTAGAAACTCGTTTCTTTTGTAAAAGTCTCTTTCCTTTGGAATATTGAACCTTTTGTGCAATAGAGTCCTTCGAGGAAGATGATTCACCCTTTTCATAAGTAGGAGTTACAAAATGAACTTTTGTTTCTCCTTTTTCTGTGTTAAATTTGGTGAATTTTCTGATGAATTCTTCGAATCTGTAGATATTCTTTTCAGAATTCTAACAGGTTCTTTAGAATCATCAAGTTGTTTGTTATGTAATGGTTTTACAAAGTCATCTATTTTAACAAACATTTCTTCCAATGAGTAAAATCCTAGTTCGTATACAGATCAAAATCTTTTTCAGAATTAATAGAATCAAGTTGAATTGAAGGTGGTTGATCGGATTTTGATTTTTTTTTCAGGCTGTTGTTGCAACTTTTGTTCCAAAGATTTCAGTTCAGCCTTAAGATTTTGATTTTCTGTCTCAAAAGTTTTGATTTGCAATTCAAGATCAGAGTTCATCTTATCAAGAATTGAAGTTGGTAAATATAGCTTTTGAAAATAAGTAGTATTTTCAGATAAATCCTTGTCAGGATATGTATGAATATACTCCTCATTAATGCAAGAATTTTGATTAAATTCATTGATTCTGTTATAATCAACAGAATTTTGAATTTTATCAGATCTTAGACTCTTTGAATCTTCACTTGATTCTATTTCATCTGATGCTTTCATAAATGTCATTTGTAATCCTAAATTCATGTATCTGACATCATATAAAGTAGGTGAATTTGAAATAGCCTTTGTCAGATATTTAGGATTATTCCAACCTATACCAGATTTACAATTATAAACTTCTGTGTCTTTAGTTTGATTTAAATATATTGTTTGATTTGTTTGTCCTCGTTTGATAAACTTATCTTCCAATGATTTTATTTTCTCGTAAAGTTTTGTTCGTTCATCAAAAATGGCATGATATTTTACAGAATAACTTATGCTTCTGATTCAGCCAAATTCAGTTTTTCTTTTAAGTCAGATATATTGCTATTCAGTTCTTGGATTTTACTTTGAAGATCATTTGTTTTATCTTGTAATTCTGATACAGCTTGTAGTGCTAATGCCTTATCCTTGGAAAAATCCAACACTAACGCATGTTCTTGATTTAGCTTGTTTTCCAAGGAATGAGGATTTTTCTTTTCGGCTTTTAAAGATTTTTCAAATTTCTTTAGCATGAAAGCAAATGTGTTAGTTTTTGTTCAAGCATACAGGAGTTATCATTTTCAGATTCAGAGGTAGATTGTACCTCAGGTGTCTCTAAACTCTCCGATTTATCTGAATCTGATTCATCACTTTCTCTATCCTTGCTGCCTCTAGCATCTCCTGTTGTCATCATTGCTACCTCTTCAGTTAGTTCCTCATCAGACTCTTCCTTTTCTTCATTCTCTTCATCCGTCAACCCTACCCATACTTCATTTTCTGCAACCATTGCTGACTCTCTCAGTTCTGATTCGTTAAACACCTCTGACTTTAAGAAGATATGTGCATCTTCATCTAAGATGTCTTCATCCTCAGATAGTTGCAGCCAATGACCATCTTCAGCCATTAGAGCTTTTCCAACTTCTTTTTCTTTTGCTAGAAGTTCCTTTCTTGTGTAGTATTCTGAGTTTTTCACTACAGGCATTCTGCACTCTCGGGCATAGTGTCCTGGCTTGCCACAGTTGTAGCATTTTTGCTATGTGTCTTTCTTAGCTGACTTTTCAGATTTATCATGTTTATCACCTTTCTTTCCCCTGCTTTCACTTGACTTGTCATATCTCTCCTTATCAAACTTTCGTGAGCCAGTTTTGTATCTCATCTTGTTATTGGTGGGTTTTCGGTAAAACTTCTTCTGAAATGCCTTAGTCCATAAGGCCATTTGTTTCTTCATTTCTTCTATTTCAGAATCTGATGAGTCTGATTCAGATGAACTGCTGCTTATGACTACACGTTTTTCCTTCTTTAGCTTATACTTGTATTTCTTGTTTGCCAATAATGCTAAAGGATCAACGGTATCTTTTTCTGCTTTCTTCTTTCCGGACATTTTCCTTAAAACAACTTCCTGATAGTTGTTAAGGTTTTCGAAGACCATATGGAAATCCATGTCCTCAATATCTTTTGTCTGTTGAATGATCATTGCGTACTTTTCCCATTCTGGATTAAGTACGTTCAGAAATTTAACATTGATGTCTAAGTTGGACTTAGTGACATCGTTCCTCTTCATCTCACTTACTAAGCTGACAAACCTCAAGTACGTATTCTCCAACAATTCCCCCTCTCTAGCTCTTAAATTTTCAAACATCATTAAGATGTTCCGTGCTCTGTTTGTAGCTGTCCTGTCTGATCCCCACATCAACTTACACACCTCATCCCAGATGGATTTGGCTGTTTTAGTGTTTGTCAGGCAGGTGTATATGTCATTTGGGATGGATATCAGCAACAACTTTCTTGCTGTCTTGTCCCCCAGTTTTCTCCGCTTTTGTGCCTCTGTTAGGTTAGTTACCTCAACAGTTCTTTCCGGTATTGGAGGGTTACCGGTGGGTACAACAGGAATTGTTTCCAGGAACACAGCTGATCCATCAGTAAGTGAGTTTAACATTTCTTCAGATAGGTCGTGAAAACTGATGAACTCCAGAAATCTTTCCCTCCATTGTACATATTCTCCTCGGTAAAGAATTGGAGGTTTTGTTTCCGACCCCATTGCAAGTGCATATTTGGACATGATGATTGAATTACAGGAATCTTCCAATATCTTTAAAATGATATTTTGATTGAATTTGAAAATTTGATCAACCGAATAAAAATTGATCAAACTCGAATAATGAAGGTAAAAAACTCGAACAATGAATAGATCAACTTGATCAAAGAGTGTAACAAACTCGAACAATGAAGTACTCAACTCGAATCTAGAAAAATCAACTAAGTTAGAAGAATAATGCAACTCGAATTGGTCTTCTATACAACTCGAATCAAATGTGATTCAACTCGATTCACACGATAGTCAACTCGGATAAAAAAAGGAGCCAACTCGAATCAACTATCAATAAACTCGAAAGAATGTAAGTGTAAGCTCGAATTAAGATTGAAAAATTCACACTTGTTTTCTAAAACTCGATTGAAACTTTTTTCCAACTCGAATGGAACTTCAAGTCAACTCGAATGAACTTCAAGTCAACTCGAATGAAATTCAAGTCAACTTGAATGAAAAGAATGATCAACTCGATTATCAAGTCTTTCAACTCGATTAACAAGTGCTGTCAACTCAAGTAACAATAGCTGTTAACTCGATTGACACTAGAACAATGTTATAATCGAGTTTTCTGAGTTTTTCAAAAATTTTAAGTCTGGAATTCAATTAATTTTGTAAAAATGCCTTAATTGATCCCAATTTGATATCGAAGGTGAGGTTTTCAATTTCAAACACTTTTTCTGAAGTCACTTAGACCAAATACAGATTAAAACCCTTGTTTTTCAATAGAACAGTGAAGATCAAGTTTATTTTCGAATTTTCTGAAAAATCAAAGGATCTTTTTTGGTGTTTGGAATTTCAGTTTAAGTTTATGATCAATGTGATCGATTTTCAAAAACTTTCCTTCGATCCAAGAATCAAGAACAAAGATCAACAGAATCAAAACCCTAGTTGATTTTTCAATTTTTTGAAAAAGATGATAAAACAGTGACGGTTTTCAATATTTTCAATCAAAAATCATCCATAAAAGCTCTGATACCAATAATTCCTATGATTTCAATCAACAATTAAGCACAAACAATTAAGAACAAGATTAGAAACACTAACCGAATGATTTGATTAAGATCAAATGATTACAGAGATGTGTGAAATGAAGAACAACCACTGTAGCCCTAAATGCTCCCAAATATTTCCGTGCAAAAATATACAAATTGATATGTCAGATCTGATTTCTACAAAAAGTCAAAATACTATTTATATTTCATTTACAACTATTGCCTATTTACACTTTATACCCTTTGACTTAATTTATTTCATCAATCAAAATTAGTTCTAACACTCGTTGCCCAAGAAGACTATTGGGATGATGCGGATACTGATGAAAAAGATGACAAGGGCAAGAATTTCTACATGGCGGATCGTAGTGGATTGGCTGACTACGCTACAACGTCCGATTCTGATTCAGACACTGCTGCTGAGGGGGATACACCGCAAAATCCACCAGCATGTCTAATGGCCAGATCTGTAACATCCGACATTAAACCAGGTTAGCAACTATGACCTAATCAGTATTTACTAGCCATTTATAACCTAATCTGTGGTCATTAGTAATTAATCAAAGGTATTAACAATGTTCACAAGGAAATTCAACTCAATTAGAATCAAATTCATCAGTGCGAAGAATCGGGAAATCAATTAATCCGATCGATTTACGATATGAAGGATTAATTCAACTAAGTACATAATTAAATTATGATTAGTGACACTAATCATACACTAATACAATCACTTAACATTAATTATGCAAGACTAAAACAACTCATTAAAACAAAACATCCAAAAGTATTTATGAAATTACAAGAAAAGGGAAATACAATACATTTCTAAATACTTTTATACAAAAAAAAATGAAAATACATCAATAATACCCATATAGGGCCGGCCATAGGGAAGGACACAAGGACCTTGAAATATAATTTTTTTTACTCAACATATTAAAATCAAATCCTCCTCTTTCAATTCAAACAAGATCTCACACTCCACCTCCATATCCTTCATCATTTCACCATCTTTTCAAGATCCAATTTTCTCTATAAATAAAGAGCTTTTCTTTCATTTTTTTTCACACCAAAAATCTCTTTTTCCCTCTCTAGAAACCGGCCACACACACACATATACTCCACACAATTTTTTTCTTTCAAGTGTTCTTCATATCTTGAAGTGTTATTGGTGCAACCTTTGAAGATCCAACCTTCTACTCATTTTCATTCTTCTAAAACATCAAACTAAGTAAATACTAACTTATAACATCTTATATTTATGTTTATATAAGTCTTGCAAAATATATATAATCACCAACAACAACAAGTTTCATAAAAACTCAAGTTTATAAATCACTAGTTTATGTTTTTAAGTTGTTTTCTTCAAATGTGTTTATAAATATATAAACACATCATGTAAGTGTAAATATTAAGAAAACAATTTATATAAATGTGTTTTATAACTTTTATACGAGTAGTCTTTGAAACCACAAGAATCACAAGTTATTTCAAGTTTATGACATACGGAAATTCGGCAGAAAAGTTGCATCAACTTTGAAAAATCATAACTAATTCATAACTTAACAAAATGAGTTGATTCTTGTCTCAAAAGTTAGATCTATGTCTTAACTAAAAATCTGGAAGTTTTCATAATTTATTATGGAGTTTAGAACCCCCAGATATTGTTTGGGAACCTGAAAGTTTGACAGCTCAAAAATGGCCAACATAGAGTTTTTAACGAGCTTTTTCCCTAACCTAAAAACCTAGAAAAATGGTTGTTCTTGATTTTAAAAATTCTTTGTATATAGTAGTTTAATGTTTAATAAAATCAAAGCCTAAATCGTTTTGGAGCTTAGTCAAAAACAGCCTCAAATTTGGCCGAAAAGCCTTCAAAAAGCTGGAAAATTATATATATATATATATATATATATATATATATATATATATATATATATATATATATATATATATATATATATATATGTATAAACTTGACGTTTTAAGTGGGTTTTATTTATAAACTTGTAATGTTGGGTGATTTAAGACATAAAAACCTTTATATATATACATATTATCATATATGGGAGATTATTAAGTCTTATATCATTTAGGGCTTGGTTAATCACATCCGGATTATCACCCATCAATCAACGTAAACTTGCATTTTTCGCGCATATTTTGTCATCACACTCTCAGTGAGTCTTCATAGCCCCTATTTTCACACTGTTATGTTTTGGGGTTGAAATACATGCTACGTTTTCATATCGACACGGAAACTACTTCATTTCTATTATGTATTACACATGTGGTTCCATCAGCCCTCAAATCATGAACCGTTAGTTACATTTATTTGTAAGCGCGAATATATTGTGGATAGATCTATCGGGAGTCATGTCCCCCATTCGGGTTAGTCTTACCGGCTAACGGCGGAATGCATATATATTTAACATTACGGTATTACGTATGGGAATACTGCACAGGGCAAACTCATAATTAAGTTTCGGTTGCATGATGGTTTATATGTAATATACAACATGGAATTTATGATTTTATAAATTCAAACTCAACTGTTGATGTCCATACAAGTCATATTTACGTGTAAACCTATGAGCTCACCAACAATTTTGTTGACGTATTTTAGTGTGTATTTTCAGGAAATTAAGGCAAGTGCACTGCACCAGAAGTATTTTCAAGGCTTCCGTACATTTGGAGTCGCATTAATTTTCAAACTCACGGAGATTTATTTGCATTATTTTTGGTTACTTTAATTATTTATTTAAATCTCTGTAATTTGCGAACTACTTACACTTGATGTTGGTTATGTAAAACATTTCTATATTTTAAAGTTATATCAATGTATTTTTGAAAACGTCCATAGAGTGAAAGTTCGTTATGATTATGGTTACGCTTCCGCGACGTCACGCTTCGTTGCCAACCGGGGTAACGGGGTGTGACAAGATCCGAGGATCCAGAATGTTCTTCATCAGATTCTGAGGCACCTGAGGTATATTCCAATTACATTCCAAAGCATGTAAATAATTTATTTGTTCATAGTGAATGTAACCTGCACACACATATACTTGATTTTGAAGCTAGATAAAATGGTGTAACAAAAAAGTGTGTCAAGGCTGAACATCTAGCCCAAACATTAAAAGAGTCATATGAGGTATATCAAAAGATATGGTGAACTAATCATAACGTGATAAAACAGATGCTAATTGAAAAGGTAAATGTTCAGGATAGGAATACGTATCTAGAATCTTGTATGGATAGGTTATCAAATGAAAAGCACTCATTAAAATCAGAAATATTTGTTCTATCAAAACAATTAGAGACGTTAAGCATGGAAAACATAGATAGCTTAGAAAAATACAAACTGATAGAAGAAGAAAGAATAAGTTTGTACTCTCGGATAAAGACCCTTGATGATGAATTTTTAAAACGGGGTCAAACAGAACAAACTACTCATTTGAACCAGCCCAAAGAGACTAGGTTTTACCATTTTAAACAAGGAATTGGTTTTAAAAATCCTAAGTATTTGGAAAAGGCTCAACAAGTTTTACCTCTCTTTTATGAAATGAATTACATGGGTGCTGGGCTTAAATCTTTCTTTTTCGAATCATCAAAAGACGTCTTAACCCAAGAGGACGAGAAACGTTGTGAAAATAAAGAAAAAGAAATATCTTTTAAATATGAATAACTAAACGAGAGTTATCCTTATCGAGTACCCACTCTAGAGGAAGATTTCTTGTCTACTTATTCTGAAGCTGAAATGAAAGCAGAACCAGTCAAACCAATCCCTCATCTTTACATTCCTACAAAAGTTCTTCAACACAAAATTAAAGTTTTAGAAAAGGAATTAAAGTCAACTCGGAAGAAAGCTATTGATTTTCAAGAAGTTTTTCTTAAGTGTGAGGAAAAATTGATAAATCAAATTTTTCAACAGTCTGTAGAATTAACTGTCTACAAAGAAAATTTTGACATGGTTTCTCAAAGCTTAAATGATCATTTAAAAGAGCCAAATGTTTCTCGTCCTGTCAAAATCCCACACGTGTCATCTGTAGGTCCAAAAAGGTTTCCCAAGAGTATTGTTCTAAGCTGTAGAGGGGGGGGGGGGGGGGGTGAATACAGCTAATAAAAATTTCAACACTCTTTTCTCAATGTTTGTGTATACTATTAACAAATGTTAATTACAAACAAGCTTAACTACGGAAAGGTTCAGGCTGAGATGAGAGATACAACAGTTGTTTCAACTAATCTAAGACACACTCAGACTAGATACAATGAATACACTCACTTAGATGAACTCACTGTTTTTAGAAGACACAGATGGACAGCTTGAGTATGAACAGCTTAGACACACATACTGTTATATTCAAGCAGACTTGCATGCATGAAAAACACACTTTAATGCACAAATGGATTTCTCACTCTTGGATGTCTCACAATCCTTAGAAGCTTCCTTTTATACTCTCACTGAGAATCTCAGTGAAGCTTCTTCATTGGACAATGAGAAAGTGGGATGTCTTTCCAAAAAGACAAAACACCTTTTCTGCACATGTTGATAAAGCAGACTTGTCTTCATGTGGCAGGATCTTTGTCTTTTTCTTTTTGTCACTGTTGCATAAGGATTTAACCAAAAGAGGAATGTCAACTTTGCATATTTCTTCTTTTGTTATGGCCATTTTGATATAAGAAAAGGTCTGTCACCCTCTTCAGATATCCGTTTGTCTTCATGTAACAGACCAGCGTAGGCAGGCTTTTGCAGTTACTGTTTTCCACTTTGTCTTCGACTTGTAAACTGATCTTGTAGCCAAAAACAATACATGATGACTTGGAAACATATTCCATAAAGTGTTTAGCCTGTTCACAAAGAACAGATTCTGTTACAAAGAACAGAACACTTAGAATCTGTCCAAGCTGCTCAACAGAACAGAGCAGCGTTGACAGTTTATGTCCAGCCTGTTCAGCAGACAGAACAGCTTGGATAATCTGCCTTTGTTGCAACGAATGCAACAGGGTAAACAACTTTGGTTGATATTGCAATCACTTTTCAGGTTTCAATAAGGCATAAACAGGCCTTAAATTATACCTTCAAGTGCATCAAACAGGTTTGATTAAAAATCTCCCGCTAAGATGTAGAGCAGGTTTGACTGAGGCCTTTTTGTGCCTAACAATCTCCCCCTATTTGCAATAATCAGTCTGAGCTGGTTTTATCAATAATCACTATACATTTTTATAATACACCTTGCTGAAATGAAATTACAACATTAACGTAAAGTAAAAGATCAGTTTATATATATATAGATTTTTTATTACATAAACAACATATGTTTTTACAAAAGTACAACTGATGTACTAGTGTATATTACAACTGATGTAAACATAGAAATAAAAGTTACAACTTATGTAACAAAGTACAACTAATGTACAGAAAAATTCAACACTTTGGACTGTTGATGATGGGAGCAAATAATGGCAAGCCTATCCAACAGATGGACAGCTTCCGTTCTTCACCTACTCAGACAGTACGTGGACTTCAAGACAGTGGTGGTGGCAATCCTTCTTCAAATATTCTTTCAAGCTCATCCCTGGTTTCCTCCAAATCTTGTATTTCAACTCTGAGGAACATGGCTGCTCTCCACTTACTAGATTTCGTGCAGGAGTTTTCAAGTCTGAATGCTACAAGCTGTTTGAGACCAACTTTGTGTAGGTCTGATGCTCTTTGTCAGAGGATCTACAAAAAATGCCCCCAACTCAGGTTCTTCAATCAGCTTGCCTTCTTCAAATTCTACTCCATTCAGCAGGCTGTGGTCAACTCCTTTGATCTCTACTGCATAGTCACCTTGTTCAATCAAGATCAGGAGTTCCTCCAGTTCTGAATTTTTTTTGTTCCTCTTGGCCTTTATTTTGGGATAAGTCACTGAGACACCCTTACTTAAATCTTCTGAGATCAGGCCAAGGTCTTTCACTCTTTCCATCAGCTTTTTGACATATGCCCTGATAGTCTTAGCCGTTTCAGACTTAGACTGGCTTAGGGCAACTGCCAACTCCACCCATTCTCTGTACCCCATCTGTGCAACATCAGTGTAGTCATATGATTCCAGTTCTAGGCCTGTTGCACCCATTCTGGTTATTTGTAGCTTCCACTGTTTGCCTTTTCTTGAAATAGGTACAGCTTTGACAATAGCTTCCTTGGCAAGTCTTCTATCAGCAACATCAAAGAACTTTTTCCATGCCAAGTTGTCAAAGTGTATCTGGGCTCTTGCAGAGGATGCTTGTTTGGACTTGGTCACAGAGACCTGAACATCCTTTTCCTTACCACCTTCCTTTTCACCCGCTGACTCTCTAGCAGCTTCAAGCAGTTTTCTTTGCACATCTAAAGAAGGCATTTTAATTTTTCTTGCCTCTTTGAATGCAAGAGATATGGCAGCTTTGGCTGAGGCTTTTTCTTTTCTTAGTGTTTCCAGGGCATGGAGCTGTTCATCTCTGAGTTCATAGTATTTCTCCATAGAAACACCCAATTCCTTAGCCCTTGCCTTATCAAACTTTAGCTGCGCTGCTCTTTGATGGTCAGGGTCAAAAGCTGCTTTCTTCTTTCCTTTGGCTGTCGTAGTTTGAACAACTTCAACAATCTCTTCCTCCTCCTCTTCTTCTTCTTCCAAAATTAGATGCCTCCTGCATGGCCTGTTCTCAGGAATGGATTCCTCCCCCTTAGTTTGTGCAGGGTCTGGAGATCCAGCCTGAGTAGGCTGAGCAGATTTAGTGTGATGGGAGACATCTGCAGCTGGACCTGTTCCTGATGCACCTGCTACTTGACCAACAGATGCTGATTTCTCCTTAGAAGGAGAATAAGTTTTCTCCCCCTTAGACATAGTCTTTGAGGCAGACAACTTCTCCCCCTTTGAAGGAGATGGACCAGCACCTTCAACAACTGGTCTGCCTGGAGAAACAAATTCAGCAGGTTTGGCAGCAGTTTTGGTGCCAACAAGGCTATGCACTAAGAAAGCCAGGTTGTCCTTAACCTCTGCAAATTGGGTAAGGCAGGTTTGAAGAGAAGAGGATTAGGAATTAGCAATTGAGGACAGCTTGACTAGATTTTCTCTGTCAGAAGCTGTGAACAGCAAACTTTGAAGTTGTGCAAGATGTAACTCAAGAGAGTCCTGCACATCATCAAGATTTGTTGACACAGAATTAGACAGAGAAACAATTAGGGAGTTCAAGCTGGCCAATGTAGTAGGAAGGGTTGTGGTGCAAGTGGTGAGGAGAGTTGACAGCTGTTGGGATATGGCTGTCATGGAGGGCACAAACCTGTTGATGTGAAAGAATAGAGGAGAGTGAAGTGGAGATGTTTTGCAGCTGTGTAGTGAGTGCAAGCATCTTTGAGGACTGGTCAGGTTGTGGAGTGGCTGGAAAGGAATTCTTGAACAAATCAAAGAATCCTTGGAGTTGGGCAGACACAGAGTCTGATATTATTGTTGGTAGGGAAGTCATGGAACTTTCCAAAGATCCAACTTTGTTGGTCAGCAAAGAAAGCTGATCCTTCAAAGGAAGATCTTTTGGAGATGAGGAGTATGGGTAGACTGTTTGGATTATGTAGAGGGGGAAGAATGAGATGAGGATGAGGCATGTGTTTGGGGATGTGATGGAGAAGGAAGGGTGACTCTGGACAGAAGCTCCATAGCCTGGGCAAAAGTAATATGGCCCAGCTTGGAGGGGTCAATGGGTCCCTCAGCAGTGGCTGTATCTGCTTCATCAGGAGTAGGGGTAAAGGATGGCAGCCTTTCAGATGCTGCGTGTGTTGCATCACCTTCATTAAGGCCAGGGGTTGTTCCCTCTACAACACCTTGGTCTAAAGATGCCTCATCATAGGGAGATGGGATGTGCATTTCAACATCTGCAGTGGTGAAACCTGCTGATGGAGTTTGCATATGAGGTACAGCCTCACTAGAGGGATGGTATGTTCCCTGAGGTTCATCAGCTTGGGATGTTAGTCCTTCAGCAGCTGTTGGGTGTAGAACAGCTGTATCATGAGGAGCAGAAGTTTGATGCTAATCTACTGGATGGTCTAATCCAGCAGGTTTGGCACCTCGTGCAGACTCAGGTTGTGTAAGAGAAGTATGGGGTGGAGACTGTGTGGACTCAGTATGGAGTGGAGTGAACTCCTGTCTTTCAATATTCTCAGCCTGTTGGGAGGCTGGAATAGTTGATGTGGTAGTCTCCTTATGTACAACTTGCTCCTGTTGTGAGGAACCAGAGGGCATATGCTGACTCAGGGTAGACTCTTGTTGAAGTGAAGCCTGCTCCGAATGTGCTGAACCGTCTCCCAAAATAGGAGAAGCAGCAGGGGTTGCTTGTTTTTCAACTGAAGCCTGTTGAGAGGGATCAGAGGGGCTAGATGGGTTGGTTGTTTTCTTTTTGGCTAAGCTTTTGCGTCTGTATAGTCTGAGAGATGATGTGGAGGATGGCTGTTGTGGAGAAGAGGTGAGGGGATCTGTTTGGACTGGTGGAGAGACTGGGTCAGAAACAGTTGGGTTGACCTGTTCCATAGTCTCAGGTGCCACAGAGGCACCAGCCACAAAGGCTTCAGGTTCAACAGATGAACCAGGGTGAGAAGTCTGCTCCCCTTCAGCCATAGAGGCTGATGGGGCAGACTTGGACTTGCCTGTTTTAGCCTTCTTGCGGACAGGGTCAGCTTCAGTCGTTTCCAGGGTCCTTTTAACAAATTTGACCCTAGATTTGGATTTTCCCTTGGGAGCAGTCTCTGGATCCACCCTCACATCAGAGGGTCCTTCCACCATTCCTAGCAATCTCCTCATTGGTGTTGACAGAGGAGATTCATTTGGGAGTACATGAGTGTAGAAAACTCTATTCCCTATTACAGGGAATGCAGTAGTACGAAGTAGAGGCTGAGAGTTATAGAGTTGCTCACCACAGATGTGCTTGAAAATGAGACTCAAAAACCTGGATATCGAACAGCAAGTGGACGTGTTTCCTGCTGCACCAGGTTCCTCAAGTTCATGAAAATCCATCTTGCCATGTTGATTGTAGTCCCATCCACAAGCTGTAGGACTATTGGAATCTCATCACGGCTGAGTTGGTCGAATGAACCAACTTTACTGCTGAAGCACATCACCACTGAGGCAAACAAGAAACTGTAGGTTGGAGACAAATCCTTCCTAAACAGTGTAGCTCCAACTTTGGGTTCTGCTACACCAAAAAAACATAGCAGATTCCCCATCTGGTCATTTTCAGGCTGTGGCTGATCATAAGTTTCAGCCACAGTGAGACGAAGAGCTTCCCTGATCAGACCTGTGGTAATCTCAATGGTCTGAGTCCCATTAAGTATGGTTACCCTGATGATTTTGGTAGATGGATCATAAGAACAGGTGTACCAAAATTCATATACCATCTCCTGGTACAGGACACCAGGAGATGCAGTCATTGCGTAGTTCAATGGGTGAACCTTCAAAAACTCCACCATGTCTTCATATCCTTTTCCCAAATAATTTTTTAGGATGGTTAGGTTTGCAAGGTAGTTGGTAGGTTTCAATGTCAGCATCGTGGTAACAGACGAGTGTTTGTGCACATCGTTACCAACGAAAACTGGAAGAAAGGGGTTGTTCTTGTGAGCCATTTGGAAAGTAGTTGAAGAATTAGCACAGGACACTTAGTCGAAGTTAGGGTTCTTTGGAAGTTATAGAAGCAGTAAGGAAAATGAAGATGACACAGTAGATGGGTATTTATAGGTTTTGAATGTGAGTGGGTATGAGAGAGAAAAACTTTGGGCGGTTGATTTGAAATGTTCGTTAACGGAAAACGGAACGGTTGTCCATGTCAGAACGGTTGTCAGACCATTTGAGCCCTTTTTAGTCACTAACACACGTTAACCCACATTATCCGCAGTAATTAAGTTAAACAAAAACAAAAATTAAGTAACTTAATTGTGAAGAAAGGTAATTAAAACTGATGGTCTAAGCTGTTGGTCAAACCTGTGATGAGCAGGGTCATCACAAGTTGTTCATTCTTCAGGCTGTTGTTTCAACCTGTTCAGCTGTGTAAGAACAGGTTATGTTCAATAGCTGATCAGGTTACAAGACGATGTCTTGTATGACAGATTGAGAGAGTGAGATGGTTGGAGGTTTGAACATCAGACGAGGTTTGAAATGAAAGCTGATATTGTCAAACCTGTTATACGCTCAAGCTGTTCAAACTTTCAAAAATTGGCTAAGTATAGAACATGCATAACCTGTTTAGTCTAAGCTATTCTGAGACACTTGAGCAGTGTGAGACATATAATGACTTAGAACATTTATGACACTTAGTCACATTTATTTAACATGCGCAGCTTGCTTACAAGATAATTAAATCTATTTTCATCAAGAGGCTTGGTGAAAATATCTGCAAGCTGTTCATCTGTGGAAATAAAACTTACCTCCACATTAGCTTTCTGGATGTGATCCCTGATGAAGTGATGTCTGACCTCTATATGCTTTGTTCTGGAATGAAATATTGGATTGTTGGAGATAGCTATGACACTTGTATTATCACACAGAATAGGAGTTTTCCTATATACAAGTCCATAGTCTTCAAGCTGATGCTGCATCCATAGAATCTGCCCACAGCAGCTTCCTGCAGCAATATACTCAGCTTCAACAGTAGAAGTAGACACTGAGCTCTGCTTCTTGCTACACCAACATATCAACTTACCACCAAGGAGTAGACATCCACCTGTTGTGCTTTTTCTGTCTAGCCTGCAGCCTGAAAAATCTGAATCTGAATATCCTGTTAGCTCAAGGCTTGAGTCTTTGGGATACCAAAGACCCAAACCTGGTGTACCCTTAAGGTATCTGAAGATTCTTTTTACAGCAGCTAGATGTGATTCCTTAGGATCAGCTTGAAACCTAGCACATAAACAGGTAGCAAACATAATATCTGGTCTGCTGGCAGTTAAGTATAGCAAGCTCCCAATCATCCCTCTCTAAGCTGTTACTGAAAGAGCTTTGCCACTGGCATCTGCATCCAACTTTACATTGGTTGCCATTGGGGTTTTGATAGGAGAAGTTTGATCAAATTTAAACTTTTTCAAAAGATCTAAAGTATACATTCTTTGATTTATGAAAATACCATTTGAGGTTTGTATAACCTGTAATCCTAAACAGAAAGTAAGTTCTCCCATCATACTCATTTCATATTTTGAGTTCATGAGTAGTGAAAATTTTTTGCATAACTGTTCATTAGTAGAACCAAATATTATGTCATCCACATAAATTTGAACAAGCAAAATATCAGACTTCACATTCTTTATGAACAGTGTGGTATCCACTTTACCTCTGGAATAACCATTGCTCATAAGGAAATCAGTTAGAGTGTCATACCAGGCTCTAGGGGCTTGTTTTAGACAATAGAGGGCTTTGTCCAACTTATAGACAAAACCTGGATGATGTTCATTTTCAAAACCTGGAGGCTGCTTGACATAGACTTCTTCTTGCAGCTTACCATTCAAAAATGCACTCTTCACGTCCATTTGAAATACGTTCATGCTCTTATGAGCAGCGTAGGCCAGAAACAAACGAATTGACTCTAACCTGGCCACAGGAGCAAATGTTTCATCATAGTAAATGCCTTCTTCCTATATATAGCCTTGAGCAACTAGTCTTGCCTTATTTCTAATGACATGACCTTGCTCATCCATCTTGTTCCTGAAAACCTATTTGGTGCCAATTATTGTTTTCCTTTAGGAGCAGGGACCAGCTTCCATACTTTGTTTTTCTCAAACTGATTGAGTTCTTCTTGCATGGCAGTGATCCAATTGGCATCTTTAAGTGCTTCATCCACTTTCTTAGGCTCCATTGGGGACACAAAGCTAGAAAACATACAAAAGTTTCCTAAGCTGTCCCATCTTGTTTGCACCCCTTTGTTGATGTCACCAATTATTTGATCATTTAGGTGACACCTGATCCACTTAGGATCTTGCTTCAATGAGGATTCTCCTGAGTTATTTGTATCTTCAACAGGTCCTGTTGAGCAGCTTTCAAGATATTCAGACACACTGATATCTTGAGCATGTTCACTTGTTGAACATGACTCTCCATTGTTGAACATATCAGCAAAGGATCTAGGAAAGTCAGCGTTGATTGGTTCAGGACATGAAGTTGTAATTATGTCAGTACACTTATTCACACAGAGTGTATCAACATAATCATCATCAGGCCCATCATGATTAGCAGGTTCCACTCTGGATGTAGTGGAAGCTTTTGAGTCATTTTCTTCACTGATGGAATGCATAAGATCATCAAAGCTGAATTCTTCTGAAACTGATTCAGGATCAGCTTTGGTGGAGGCACTCCAACCTCTTCAAAGGTGACATTGATAGATTCATCTATCACTTTTCTCTTGTTGTTGTATACTCTGTAAGCTTTGGAGATAGCAGAATATCCAACAAACACACCTTCATCAGCTTTGGGTTCAAACTTTGCCAGTTGGTCCCTTTGATTCAGAATGAAGCAGGGACATCCGAACACATGGAAGTAGATAATGTTTGGCCTCCTACCTTTGAGTAATTCATAGGGAGTCTTGTTGAACCTTTTCACCACCAATGATCTATTTTGGGTGAAGCAAGCAGTGTTGACAGCTTCAGCCCAGAATGATGAAGGTAAACCTGATGCTCACAACATGGTTCTAGCAGCTTAAATGAGGGTTATGTTTCTCCTTTCAGCAACTCCATTTTGTTGTGGAGTTCTTACTGCTGAAAAGTTCTGTGAGATCCCTCTTTCTTCATAGGAGTCTTCAAGAGTACTATTTCTGAACTCAGTACCATGATCACTTCTAAGCTGCTTTACTTGAGCAAAGTTCAACATCTCCATTTTCTTGATAAATCCAATGATTTCTCTAGCAGCCTCTCCTTTGCTCTTCAAAAAGATCACCCATGTAAACCTGGAGAACTCATCAACCATTACTAGAGTGTATCTTCTTCCTCCTAGACTTGGGACACTGACTAGTCCAAAGAAGTCCATGTGGATTAAGAAGAGAGGAGTATCAATAGAGAAATTGTGCTTAGATTTAAAAGATGATTTTCTCTGCTTGCCTTTCTCACAAGCTGTGCAGAGTTTATCCTTAACAAAGGTTATAGAAGGCAAACCTGTTACCAACTCTTTCTTACAGAGTTTGTTGATATTCTTGAAGTTCAGGTGTGATAGACTTTTGTGCTATAACCAGTTCAGGTCTGCATTGCTTCTTGAGATAAAGCAGGTTTCAGTTGTGGGATCAGCAGATTTCATATCCACAACATATACACCTTTCTTCCGTTGTGCACACAGCACAACTTTGCCTTGGAGATCCAATATGTAACGCATGTGCTCATCAAAGTTAACCTTGTAGCCAGCATCACACAGTTGACTTATGCTCACAAGATTATGTTTCAGCCTAACCACATAGGCTACCCTTTTGATTACTGCAGCACCAGCTTGAAGAGTTCCATACCCTTCTGTGGATCCCTGTACATTGTCACCAAATGTGACTTTTGGCCCTTTTTCAGGCCTGAGATCACTCAGCAGGTCCTTGGAACCTGTCATATGTCCTGAGCAGCCACTGTCCAAGTACCAAACCTGGGATGGTTGTTTGTTCTGCAGAGTGTCATGAGAAAATATTAGTTATTTTTAGGGGAACTCATCATAGGGATGAGTTCTCCTACTTCATCAACCTTTGTTGATGGACCAGTGATATCCATACTAATATTTCCTATTTGGATGGTATTAGCTTGAATACTATCCTCATTGACTATGTTATTTCCAACACTGCTTGTTTTTGCAATGATGGAACTAGCAGAGTCAACAGGCCTCATGTCCTCAGTTTCAAGACAGTCTTTGGCCATATTTTTCTTCTTCCCACACTTATAGCATTTTCTCTTTTTAGCCTTTTTGGAAGAAGAACCTCCAGAAACATATTCTGAATTATTTTTGTTGATTCTGTCAGCAGGTTTAGCAAACTTATTAATATTTTTAGATGAATCAACAGTTTGGGTGGAAGGCACAATAGCAACAGCTTTGCCTGTTTCTTCTTTCCTCTTTTTGGGAGGACAGATATCAAACACAGGAAGCTTGATTAGCTCTTGACCTTCCATAGGTTTGGGAAACTTATTTCCAAATTTCTCAGGCTGAGCAATGGCTTTGCCTTTGCCTTTGCCTTTACTGAGATGTTATTGATGTTTCCTATCAACATGATCACTGCTTTTGGTTCTGAAAGACTTCACTTCATTTATAACCAATTTTCCACTACGATTTAAAAACTTATTTGAAACCACATCAGATTTGCTTTCAACATGAGACTTACCCTTGTTGAAAGCAGGCTGCTTACCTTTTGAAAACTTTTTTCTCAAAATGATTAGCATCAAAAGGATTAACAGATCTCTTACCATCAGCTTTGGACCCAGAGCCTGTTTTGTCAACAGGTTTAGTGTCCACAGCTGCAGTTTGAGCATGTTTTCCTTTCTTTTGCTTGTGTGAATCAGCAAAGCACTTAGCAAGCTGATTTGATGGAGAACATATTCCATCATCAGCTTTTGGAGCTTTTTCACACAAGCTGTCAGTATTTTGAGGCCTGACAAACCTGTTTGTTGAGACTAGCTTACCATTTACTTTCTGAATGAAAGTGCTAGGAAGCTCACCAAGAGTGGATAAGTCATCTTTCAGATTATTTATCTCAACAATAGAAGCTGCTTTGTCAAGATCCCCTCCAAGATAGGCTTGGATTTGTACAGGGATCTGTTAACTAATGCAATGGCTGACTTTTTGTGCAGATTGGCACCAAGAGTCAACTATCTTTTGAAGCTTTGCATGTTATACATCTGTCTCTCTCTTTTCTTCTAGTAAAATGGAGTTGATGTGTTTTAATTCATCAAGCTCAGTTTCCAACTTATGGAAACTGTCCAGTTTACTGGATTTTATGTCAAGATCATTTTTAAGCTTAGAGATTTCAGACAGTAAAAAATTGTGCTTCTCAACAGCAGCTTTTAAATCAACAAGCATGTATTCACACATTTTTACTTTTTCATCAGAACTGTAAGCCATGAAGTTTTCTACCTTGTACATCATTGTGGGATTCCAGTTCTCTAAGCTGCTGAAAGCTTCAGCTTCAGCTTCAGCCAGATCCTGTTTGAAGTTGCTAGTTGATGGGACATTAGTGTTGGCCATCAGACAGTTTTTATCTTCTTCATCTGAAGATGAATCAGATTCCTCCCAATCACATGTCTCAGCCATGAGTCCCTTTTGTTTGTTGGAAGCCACTGAGTTTTCCAACTTTTTCAGCTTAGCCATGGCCATAAGGTACTTAACCCTGTAGCCATCGTCCCTGTTTGTCTTGAATGGTTTGGATGACTGACCAATAGCTTTTGACACACAGTCAGCAGCTATGTGGCCAATCTTGCCACATTTAAAGCACTCAGGCTTACATTCATTAAATGCCTTCGTTTTGACTGCATTTGAGTTCCCCAACAGCATTCTTCTACCAAACCTTTTCTTGTTGAACCTTTTGACAAGCATTGCAATCATTTGCTCATCATCAAGTTTAGCAAGATCTTCATCGTCTTCCTCTTCAGACATCTCTTCCCTTTCATCATCAGCCTGTTGATCAGGTTGTGTGAACACATCACATAACTGACCAACAGGTTGTCTCACGCTGGCCACTAAGTCAGCACCACTCTTAGACATTTCCAAGGCATTTCTTTTCTGTTGCCTTGACTGCTCATCATTCAGTAGGGATCCATATAAGTTTACAAGATCCATACATGTGATGGTGCCTGAATTTCTCAAGATGGTAGAAAAGTAGTTCCATTCTTCAGTCAGGCTGTCCAAGAACTTGTTCACCAGAGTCAGGCTGTCCTTTGTGATCCCAACAGCTTTGATATCATTGATAAGAGCAGTGTACCTGGTGTAGGTTTCTGTGAGTGACTCATTTGGTTTTGCAAAAAAGAGTTCATACTGTCTAACAAGATTGTTAATCCTGTTATCCAGTGTGATTGTGGGACCATCATAGACGGTACACAAAGTATCCCACATCTCCTTTGCAGTATTCATCTTCTCAACTTGTTTGAACACATCATTAGGAAGAGAAATGACCAGGTTATTCCTGGCTTTTGCATCCATAGCAACAAGTCTTTTGTCTTCATCAGAACATTGTGCTTTGGCCTTCTCAAAGGTTCTGATTTCAGGGGCAGCTCCTTCAATAGCAGGAGTGATAGTAGTAACAGAATTTGGCACATAGGGACCTTCCATTACTATCTTTGGCAGTTGTACATCCAGATTCTCTAAATAGAGCATCATTCTGCACTTCCAACCAGAGAAGTTTTGATGATTGAACTTGGGGGGGTTTGGCCATTGAACCATTGTCATAGTAATAGGAGGAACTTGCAGCACTGTTGTCCATGGGAAAGTACGGAGAATGAGAGATCCAGAGATGACACACACTCTATCTGCTCTTATACCAGTTGTAGGTCCCAAAAGGTTTCCCTAGAGTATTATTCTAAGCTGTAGCCGAGGGGGGGTGAATACAGCTAATAAAAATTTCAACACTCTTTTCTCAATGTTTGTGTATACTATTAACAAATGTTAACTACAAACAAGCTTGACTGCGGAAAGGTTCAAGCTGAGATGGTAGATACAACAGTTGTTTCAACTAATCTAAGACACACTCTGACTAGATACAATGAATACACTCACTTAGATGAACTCACTGTTTTTACAAGACACAAATGGACAACTTGAGTATGAATAGCTTAGACACACGTGCTGTTATATTCAAGAAAACTTGCATGCATGAAAAACACACTTTAATGCACGATCTGATTTCTCACTCTTGGATGTCTCACAATCCTTAGAAGCTTCCTTTTATACTCTCACTAAGAATCCCAGTGAAGCTTCTTGATTGGAAAATGAGAAAGTGGGATGTCTATCCAAAAAGACAAAACACCTTTTCTGCACATGTTGATAAAGCAGACTTGTCTACATGTGGCAGAATCTTTGTCTTTTTCTTTTTGTCACTGTTGCATAAGCCTTTAACCAAAAGAGGAATGTCAACTTTGCATATTTTTTCTTTTGTTAAGGCCAATTTGATATAAGAAAAGGTCTGTCACCCTTTTCAGATATCCGTTTGTCTTCATGTAACAGGACAGCGTAGGCAGGCTTTTGCAGTTATTGTTTTCCACTTTGTCTTCGACTTGTAAACTGATCTTGTAGCCAAAAACAATACATGATGACTTGGAAAGATATTCCATAAAGTGTTTAGCCTGTTCAAAAAGAACAGGTTCTGTTCACAAAGAACAAAACACTTAGAATCTGTCCAAGCTGCTCAATAGAACAGAGCAGCGTAGAGAGTTTATGTCCAACCTGTTCAGCAGATAGAACAGCTTGGACAATCTGCCTTTGTTGCAACGAATGCAACAGGGTAAACAGCTTTGGCTAATATTGCAAATCACTTTTTCAGGTTTCAATAAGGCATAAATAGGCCTTAAATTATACCTTCAAGTGCCTCAAATAGGTTTGATTAAAAATCTCCCCCTAAGATGTAGAGCAGGTTTGACTGAGGCCTTTTTGTGCCTAACATCATCTAACAAAAGTGAAACTAAAATTGAAAATTCTCCTATCAGTTTTAAAGGTGGGTCCTCAAAACATTTCAAAGCTGAGGATTCAAAGAAGGCTCAGATTCAATGCAACTCTTCTAAGAAACCCACTCACAAAGAAAAAGAAAAATCTCCAAAATCTAAGTCTTCCATGCGTACTGACTCTCGTTGTTTTGTTCCTACAGATCATGCGAGAAGAGTGCCAAAAACAACCATACAAGATTTTACAAGTTTTTTGTGAAGAAGGCTGTTATGCCAAAAGATTTTGTTTCTAGAGATAGGGTACATGTAATCTCTGAAAACAATGATTGTAATGATGTAACAAATTCTATTTCCTGTTTGAAGTATTCATTTAGTGACTTGTTTAAATTATGTCCAACTCGTTTTAGACGTCAAGTACCTGAAATGAATGCTTTTGTGTCTTATCCTGATAAGAGAATTCGCAAAAAGAAAATAAAAAATGTTGCATCATCGGCCATCACAAAAAAAAATGAGACTTGTACTTTGCCTAGGCCCAAAACCAAAGCAAAAGTCAAACAAGTCTCAAAAAGTCAAAAACCGAAGGTAATTTCATCGCCTAAGGTTCCAAAGCCTGTTAAATCCAATTATCAATGGATTCCAAATGGCTATGCATCTGGTCCACACATAACTGCAAAATGGGTTCCTAAAACTGCAAACGTGCCATATTCACCTGGAACTCCTAACCAAAAAGGACCCATGTTAAGATGGGTACCCAAAGTTGTGTGATCTTAATGAAGATGGTTCTTGGTTACTTCAGATCAAGACCCGTACTTCAATGAATTGGCTTCTAGTTATCATAGACTAGGACCCGTTCTTCTGCTTGTCGGTTGTGCTTAAACTGACATGTTTGGCTTCTGTGCACACAGCTCAGGACTCGGTCTAATATCATCATGTTTTCTAAACATCTCGGTTCAGAACACGGTTTGATTGTTAATTTAAGATGGATCTGTTTGAATGCTTATAGATTTTCATTATATGTATTTATTTGTTTTTCAAGCAAAGTCCATCTGGTATATGGATTCGGGTTGTTCCAAGCACATGACTGGGAGAAGAGAATTGTTTTTCAATATAGTAGAACAATACTGTGGGACAGTCAAATTCGGGAACAGTCACCATGCTCACATAAAAGGATACGGGGATTTAGTCTTAAATAATCTAGTCATCAATGATGTTGACTATGTTGAGGGATTACCACATAATCTGTTTAGCATAGGTCAGCTCTGTGATAAAGGATTAGATGTTACGTTTAAGGCTAAGAACTGTTGTGTTAAGAGTATGGATGGTAAAGAAATTTATCTGGTTCCCGTAACTCTAACTTTTACACCATAGATGTAGCTAAGCTTATGGTAAGGATAGCATCTGCCTTCTGTCAAAAGCCTCGTCAAAAGACTCTTGGTTGTGGCATCGTAGGCTATCCCACTTAAACTTAGAGAACATCAACAAGCTGGCTGCTAAACAACTGGTGAAAGGACTTCCAGAACTGAGATATGAAAAAGACCATCTGTGTGGAGCATGTGAGAAGGGAAAGATGAAAAGATCTTCTCACAAACCAAAACCCGAACCATCATCGTAGAGGGTGGTGGAGTTACTACATATGGACTTTTCCGGACCAATGCGAACCCAAAGCATAAATGGAAAGCGATATGTGTTGGTTATCGTTGACGATTACTCACGATATACTTGGGTTAAATTCTTTCAATCCAAGGATGAGACAGCTCAAGAAAATATCGATTTTATAAAGAGTGTCGAAACCCAACAGCAGCTGTCTTCAATCAATCCGATCTGACAATGGCACGGAATTCAAGAATTCGGTAGTAGAGGGCTTCCTTCGATCCAATGTATTCAGCATCAATATTCTGCTGCTAGAACACCTCAACAAAATGGAGTAATAGAAAGGCGTAACCGTACTCTTGTGGAAGCTGCATGTACAATGCTGACTTATTCAAAACTACCTCCATTCTTGTGGGCCGAAGCCGTGTCAACAGCTTGCTACACGCAGAATCGCTCCATAATCCATAAGCGTTTCAATAAAACTTCATACCAACTCTTTCTAAATAAAGTACCTTTTATCAAGTACTTACGTGTATTTGGTTGCAGGTGCTACGTGCTTAATGACAAAGACAACCTCGAGAAATTCAACGAGAAAGTGGATGAAGCGATCTACATTGGATACTCATCCAACTCGAACGCATATCGTGCATTCAACACTCGCACCAGGACAGTCAATGAAAGTGTGCATGTCACATTTGACGAATTGGCAGAACTGGCACCCGAAGTTGATCAATCAGGACCACGCATTACACCAATGCCTGGAGTCTCTTCTTCTCAATCTACTTCTTTTTCACCTTCTGATTTAGTTAATTTATTTGATCCTTTTTACGTAGAATTCTTTGGTCCTAGTTCTAATGTTTCGAATGTTTCTTCTTCTATAGGTAACATATCCAACAATTCAACTGCACCACAAATTCTATCTGATCCATCTTCATCCACTTCATACCCACACCCATCAAATTCATCCACTGATACATCTGCAGCTGAATCTACTCCAGAAGTACCCTCACACATCATGCCGAACATCCTTCATTCACCTGAACATATTGAACCCGAATCCGAACCAGTGGTACCTTCACTAGAAACCATTGACCATGAATCATCCTCCATTCCCACTCTCACCACTGAGATTCCATCTCGTTCACCCCTTCCATACAAGACAAAATGGAGCCGAAGTCACCCAACCGATCAAATCATTGGTGATGTCTCAACCGGTGTCCAAACCCGAAGAGCGTCTACTAATGAATGTCTCTTTGCGTCATGTCTTAGTATGATAGAGCCTGCTCGTGTGGATGAAGCCTTAAAAGATCCGAACTGGATTGTTGCAGTGCAAGAAGAGCTCAACCAGTTTGAACAGCTCCGAGTATGACGGTTAGTTCCCAAGCCCAAAGACCGAACAATTATCGGAACGAAGTGGATCTACAAGAACAAACGAGATGAAAATAGCATCGTGATAAGAAACAAAGCGAGACTTGTCGCGGAAGGCTAGCGGTAACAAGAAGGGATAGATTATGACGAGACCTTCACTCCAGTTGCATGGATTGAAGCTATCAGAATCTTCTTGGCGTATGCGGCACACAAAGACTTCAAAGTGTACCAGATGGACGTCAAGACAGCCTTTCTTAACGGTGAACTTAACGAAGAGGTGTACGTTGAACAACCACAAGGATTTGTTGATGCACATAAACCTGACCATGTTTATGTGCTAGACAAAGCCCTCTATGGTTTGAAACAAGCACCTCACGCATGGTATGACAGCCTCTCTAACTTTCTTATCTCAGCTGGTTTCAGAAAAGGTGTGGTGGACACAACATTGTTCACAAAAAGGGATGACCCACACATAATGCTAGTTCAAATATATGTCGACGACATTATATTTGGATCTACCGACAGTAATTTCTGTAAGGATTTTTCATCTCTAATGGAGTCCAGGTTCGAGATGAGTATGATGGGGGGAAATGAACTTTTCCTCGGATTACAATTCAAACAACTTGAAAATGAGATTTTTGTGAACCAGTCGAAATATACTATTGATATTCTCAAAAAGTATAAGTTAGAATCTTGTAAGTTAGACACTGATCCGTCTGGGAAAAGTGTCGATAATACAACTTACAGAGGGATGATAGGATCCTTACTGTATCTGACTGCTAGTAGACCTTATATAATGTTTTCAACATGTCTTTGTGCTCGTTTTCAGGCCGACCCGAAAGAATCACACCTAGCTGCGGTAAAACGCATTTTTCGTTATCTTAAGGGTACACCCGATCTTGGTCTCTGGTATCCAAAGGGAACCGATTTTGATCTTACTGCCTTTTCAGATGCTGATTTTGAAGGTTGTAGAGTTGACAGGAAAAGCACATCAGGTGGAATACAGTTTTTGGGAGACAGACCGGTGAGTTGGTCCTCCAAAAAGCAAAATTTTGTTCTAACATCCACAGCGGAAGCTGAGTATGTAGCAGCTGCAAGTTGTTGCTCTCAAGTGTTGAGTGATTATGAATTCTCGCTCACTAACATCCCAATCTACTGCGATTCTTGAAGTACGATTGCTATCTCTTGCAATCTCGTGCAGCACTCACGAACAAAACATATAGATATCAGGTATCATTCTATTAAAGATCATGTAGAAAAGGGAACAATTGAGTTATATTTTGTAGGCACGGAATATCAACTTGCTGATAGTTTTACTAAAGCTTTAGACGAACTTCGTTTTCAGTTTTTAGTATCACATATCGGTATGTTGAATCCACCTTCTAGTTAAATATCAGACATTGTCTAAAATAATTCTATTTCCAACATTCATGTTTGAAATTCCTTTATTTTAGAAAATATCTGTTATTTAAATTTAAGGGGTGTGTCGCAAAATTAAATTTCAATATTTCCTTATCTATGTACATCTTTAATAATTAAGGATCCTGACAAATTGCTATATGAATTGTTCATCACTGAGTGGGACGCAAATTTTTCCTGGTTTGTCTGTATCTTAAAGGTTGAAAAGGTTCAAGAAATTTATTCGAAACAGAAAAGAAAAAGGATAGGTGTTTATTTGAGGTGGAGTATAATTAGGATGTTAGTCTATATTTTTTGTTACTTTTAATGTCTCTATAACTTTAAGTTTTAGTTTACTTAATTTTTAAATTTTAGGTTTAATATAATATGTCACGAAAATAACAAAAAGATTTTATTTTTTAAAATATATCAAAAAGCCAAAAGTATTTTTATTCTTTATTTTATTTTATCATTCTAATTTTCTTTTGGTCTCAATTTATTTCACAAAAATATTTTCCTTAACTAATTTGTTTTTCAAAGAAAATTCTGTAAAATCGAAAAAGATTTTTTTTTCTTTTCTTGGGCTTATTTTTTTCTTTTTTGTTCTGTTTCCTTTAGTAAATTTTTTTATTAAGTTTAGGTTTGGCCCAACTTTGTTTTAAACGATTTTTTTAATCCGGATGGCCCATTTCACTCTATTTTGGCGCGGATCTTTAATCCTGACCCGACCCGCCCTTAATTTAAATAGGCGGGTCAACAGTCAACCCACCCACTTCCTTCTTGTTTAAGATTTCTTCTTCCTTCTCTCTCTCGACCGTCGCTCTACCCACCACCGTTCCACCATTACCGATCAATCAAGCTCATCAAGCCATCTTCTTTCTTCATTTTTATTGCATTTTCAGACTTCGGCACCACCAGGTATCATCTTTTTAACTTTATGTCAGTATTTAACTACCTAATTAGTGTGTTTGATTTTCAAATCTTTAAAGTTTCTTAGTTTCGGTTTTTGCATATTTTAGGACATTTAATCTGTTATTTTTAGCATAGTGTAGTTAAGTAAAATGTTCATTGAATGTTTTTAGACTAGGATCTGCATTTTCATGCATTTTTGTACATTTTTGAACTGTTCACGTTGCATGTGTGCATGAACATCAACTACTGAAACTTTTCTAAGTGTCGATTTTGGACCATCCGGATTTCAGACCATCCGGATTTCGGTTGAAATTACTTAGAAAATTTCAAAGATCTCAACTGTTTCATCCGAATTCGGACCACTGTGCATCCGAATTCGGACCACTGTTCATCCAAATCCGGACCACTGTGTGTTCGAATTCGGTCCATATCAGCATTGTTCAAATTTTCAATTATTTTTCTAAGCTTCCTTTACCATTCACTGTGCATCCGAATTCGGATCTAACTCGAATTCGGTCCCCATCCGAATTCTGCTTCCATCCGAATTCGGTCATCTTCCTTACATTTCCATGAATTATTATCCGAATTCCGTACTGAAACCGAATTCGGATTACTGTTCATCCGAATTTAGGCTCATCCGAAATTCATCACTTAGCATTTTTTTTTTAATTTTTTACAATTTTGAATTTTTCATCCAAAATAAAAAATCCAAAAATATTTCAAGTCCTTTGCACCATTGGTTAGAGTTAGGATCAGTGTTTGAGTGAAAATGTGTGTTCTAACATTGGTTTCTTAATGATTGACTTTGGACTTTATTCAGTAGAATTTTCATTCTACTGATAAAGACCTGATGCTTTAAACAGAACAGAGAGTTTCTATTTCACACTTATCCCAGACTTAGTATCAATGTCGTATTCTGTTAAGTCTTCTATTCTAACTCTGATGGATTTCTACAGGACTAATGGAACCCGCTGTCATTCTAACCATGCCTCATTCACCAATCCCTAACAATAATGCCCAACTCCTAGAAGAGTCCATCCTACCCCAATCACAATTCGTCGAGTTTTTCACCCATAACTGGCAACTTGACGTATCCACCTTACATCGTGAAGCCGAGAATATCTCATTTGATATTCTCAAAAGCCACCCACTATATTACTCCTTATCCACCGCCATGTTCGTACCCCAAATATACCTCCAACAGTTCTGGCGTCACCTCAAGTTTTTGTCTGATGCCGAACCCTACTTCACCTCTACAATTAACTGCGTTCCAGTCAAAATCACAACCGCAGCCATCCGCCACATTCTCTGCCTCCCAGCTGAAGCCTTTTCACTATCCCGACTTACCTTTGCCCCAATCCCTTCTCTACTGGAGACCCTGGAAGAAATTAAGGCTCTAGGATATGATGGCCCTCTCACAAAGCCGTCAGATTTCCGAATGAAGAACCTTCAAGCTCATTGGAGGGTTCTTTTCGACATCATCAACAAATGTTTCACCGTGAAACATTCTGGCCATGATTCGGCGTCCATTCAAGTACTATCAGTGTTTGCAGCGTTCGCTTACGATCGTCACTACGATTATGCAGCATTCTTTTTTGTAGTGTTAAAAAGGGTCAATCTGGAGAGAGGAACCAAGCGAGGACGCAAATACATACCTCTTCAGAGATTTCTTCAGCTAATCATTCAATACGCGATGGATAATGATGTTGATATCCATGAGAGACCAGAGGCTGATGTCTACATGACCGCTACCATTCAAAAGCTGAATCTTCCAAAGGGAAATCTCATAGTTCTGGTAATGCCTATTCCTCTATCTCTACTACAAAGAGCAGTATAAACAGAAAGGGTTAGGGAATATCTCAGGGAGTTTTATCCGGATGAGGCTCAGTCGGTTCTGAAGGTGAGGCTCGAGTGAGTAAGTCCGAGGGAGATAAGGAGGAAGTACAACAATCAATGGGTTTGGGTGAGCAGCAGACGTTCGAGGTGAGAGAGGGAGAAGTCGGTGAGGAAGCAGAGGCGGCGGATTCTAAAAGGACCGTCTCTGTCATGAGAGGGCTCGAGGTAACATCCGAGGCCCAATAAGCTGGACAACCCCTCATAAGACCATCAGTCCAATGGTCGAAACAACCCCAACCACCCACTTAATGTCATCTCAAAAGGACATTACTTCATTCCACGGGGAATTAGCACATACCCCATCACCCTCTCACTCGAAGAGTCGTGGTGTTGAAATCGGTCACATATCGCCCCCAGTGACCACACTTCCTTCGACCACAGCTCACTCACCACCCCACACACTCAGCACGACGCCTTCGTGGTGTCCCCAAATGAACGAGTTGCCTTCGTGGCAGCTCCACAAACTTCCAAATATGAGCATCCCGTAGTGGAGCCAGAAGTGATGGAAGGAACACCTGAAGTTGCATCTCAAATGCCGTCAACTTTAGGCCATCCCAAGATTAATCTCGAGATGCTAGCAGCAGATTTACGTGCTGCTAGAGTTGTCACCCGGGCTGACCTGGACGCCTAGAAGGAGGCTGCTGAAGAAAGACATACCGCCTTTCTCTCATTTATTAAGGGTAAGGGTGTCGCTTCTGAGGATCTGCCTCCACCAAGAACCCGTTCAGTCCAATCACAGCTTTTTTATCTTTCCGACAAGATAGACGCGCTCACAAGGTTAATTCTACAAGTCCAGGAGCAGCTCAACTCCCGTATGGACCGTATTGAGTCGGCAGTAATAGAGCTTTAGTGCCATGAGGGGGAGAAATGATGAAAAATTCAGTCTGAGGACCCGATCATGATTGTAGGGGGAGCCAAATCTCAGGGAACATATATCCAAGGGTCGGGGGAACAGAGGTTTGGGGCTCAAGAAATGATAGAAGACGAGCCGTTGATTGAAGGTCCAGCTCCATTGAACCCAATGTCAGCAATGGTGGAGTATGAGCCCGTACATGAAAAAGTCGAAATCATATTGATGTCTGATTCAGACTCTGATATTGATGACGACTATCCTTTACTCACTCCAAAGCCTGAGCCCGAGTCACCGCAGAAATCCTCCTCATCCTTCGAATTCCTAAAATCCCCGCCCATGTGCCACAACAAGAGATTCTACCATCAATCCAAGCTCCCTCCATTCTCAAAGAATCCCTATTAATCCAAAGCCCTCCCATAATCCAAAGTCCTCCCCAAGTCCAATCTATACCTCAACCTCAAGCCCAGGAACCAGAGCCTCAAGATCTAAACTTGTACATTGTTTTGATGAGACACCTGAAGAGCCTGATATCCACGACGACAGTGTCTTATATTGGGTAAGCTGGTACACAAAAGGTGGGGTACACTCTCTACCAAAGGAACTGAAAGAAGAAATTAGGCAAGAACGAAGGGGAAAATCTTTAAATTACTTGAAGCCCAGAAGGCTGAAATAGAAGATCCCCCCGTTCAAGGTCTAAAAGAATTTTAAAAAGTTTCCGATCGAGCAGTTCCAGAATCCATTCCTGGAAGAAAGATTTAAGATGGTTTTCAAGAAGAAAGCTGGGTCGTTCAGCAGGCACTTATTGATGGAGCTTACTAATGTTTCGAAAGCTGAACAGGCCGAGTATAACCAAATGATGCTTAGGGAGAAAAGGTCAAGGGACAAATACTGGTCAAAGTCGAAGATTAAAAAGCTTCACACTATCACCATGTGCAAAAGAGCTAGAGTGTTCTATCCTGCTTTTCAGGTGGAAAGAGAAGATGGAACTGTACAGGAGTTTTATGAGAACGATCTTGACTATGTGAATGTGGACGACGTTGAGTTTTTGCACGAGAAATTGAAACACAGAATCAAAAAACGTCTGTCTCACATGACCGCTGTAACCGCACTTACTCGAAGTATGAACCACCGCTCCATTATCATGTGCTTAAGAGACTTTCAAATGGCAATTGAGAGCGCGCTGGTAAAAGTCGGTTTAAAAGCCCCTGAGCAAGACAACTTCCTGTTAGATCATCACCCTGCTTATAAAGTTGTGCTGAGAGGTCAGCCAGGAGTTATATTTTTGAACCAAAAAGGACAGAAACGATTCATGCTCTTTGAGGACCTCCCTTGTTACTCCGATGGAACAATCAGATTAGTCAGAGTTGAACTCACAAATATAATACAAGAATTTGATGCTCAGACAAATCATGATCTTAGACGCTCACCCAAGGAGATTCAAGAGACCCTCAGCGGCATAGAATATCTGAATGAAAGGCTACATATCAGGCAAGTGACAAGACGATTCGACGTCATCCTTGGCCTCCGAGAAACAACAGATCATGCTAGAGTTCCTCCACAATGATCGAAAAGGGGTAGATTGTTATATATTTAATTTCGATCTTGTGGGTTTATTTTGTAATAAATATTTCTAGTTTGTTTACTTGTAATTTATTTCTACTCTTAGTTTAATTAGCTTCTTTGTTATTAAAGTTCAGGGGTCAAAGTGTAATTCTTTTATAGTTGCTTTTATTCTCCTAGGTATTTAATGACCTAGGGTTTTGTGTAAAAGTAGAAGTTGACATTATTGAGAATACACGGACATTTACAGCCGCCGCATTTCTGGATTTTAGAAAAGTTTTTTGTTCTTCACTGTTTTTGACAAAATTTGGGGTTTTAATCGAAAATTAGCCAATGTTGTTTCGCAAAAGTTGTTTCTGTATGAAAACCGATTACTTGAGTGTAACTTGAATTCATTTGGTGATTTTTGATTAATAAGATTGATTTTGAACCTGATTTTTGAAGTAATCTGTGAAAACTCGAACAAAGTTAACATCCAAGTGTTAATCGAGTTTTATTAGAAAGCAATCGACTTTCATTTATATGTTATTCGAGTTGCATGCTTTTATGATCGAGTTTGGTATAGTTTTATTCGAGTTTTAAGCTTTCATTGTTCGAGTTTTATAAAGAAGAAATCGAGTTGGTCAAGTGCTTTAATCGAGTTGATCAAAGAGTTATTCGAGAAAGATTATGTTCCATTCGAGTTGATCATAGGTTTATTTCGAGTTGAATCAAGTTCATTCGAGTTTAATTCACTGTGCATTCGAGTTGGAACATTCTTCATCCGAGTTTCATTGTTCATTATCCGGGTTTCTTATAGAGTAATTCGAGTTGGATTACAAGTTCATTCGAGTTTTATTCAATTCAAATTCGAGTTGATTCAAGCTTATTCGAGTTTCATTCTCTTTCAATCGAGTTCGATAGTGTTTCAATCGAGTTTCACACTTAACCATCCGAGTTTAATTCTTCATCATTCGAGTTTCATTACTCTTCATTCGAGTTGAGTCCTTATTCATTCGAGTATCAACATACTTTTGATTGTTTGACCTTTGCTGTTTAAATTGGTCATAACTTTTGATTGGAACATCGTTAGAAGGCCTACCATACGTCAAATCGAAGCTTGAACAGAGATCTTTGATTTTTAGAATGGGCGAAGCCAGTTCGGTAAATTTTCGAGGCCCAATTAATTCCACTCCAGAAAAAAAAGTTACGAGCAACAGAAAAACTGAAATTTCAAAGTCAAAAAGTCAATTTAGAGCTGATTTTCAAACAAGATATCGTTCACAGATTCATTTTTCAGAGCTTTAATCAGAATTCACTCATCAGTCCATAAAAGATCTTGGAAATTCAATTTCAAGTAATTCTAAATGGCATATGAACAATATTCAAAGTCTGAGCTAATTGTAAAACTTACTAATTCTGAAAAGATTCGTAAGAACAATTAGGGCTAAAGTCGTACAATAGCAGTGTACTTTTTAAGGTGTATCGATATAGTACGTGTACTTTTTATATTGTTAATATGATACCTTTACTTTTTATGACTGGTTATTTCGTCTAGCTTTGCGCAGTTGTGGGAGAATCGTCGGTACGAACTTGTTCACCGTTGGATCTGCGTGAAATTTGAGGAGAAGCTTCGCAACACATAGTTCTTCGATCTGGACGACGGAGATCGTCATTGGAGATTTCTATAGAGGTCTGTAGGTGTTTGAAGTTGACTGTGCTGTGTGATTTCTCCTACCAGGTTATCACAAGGGCGAGAAAGTGTATTTGATGCTTCAATTATGGAAATTTGAACATTAATAAAAAGAGAAAGTCCACTATTAACAGGTATAGCCAGTAACCAGTTACCAAAGGTATCATATTGGTATGAAAAAATATAGTACACGTATCAAATTTGAACGATTCAGAAAGTACACGTGTAATATGAATAATTAAAATAGTACACGTATCATATCGATACATTTTAAAAAGTACACAACTATTCTACGACTTTAACCCGAACAATTATGACATTCTTGTTCAGTTAAATACTGATAAAGCTCTTGCTTTACGTGATGTATTAATACTGAAGGAAGAAATTGTGGTTTTACAAGAAAAACAAAAGGATTGAATTTTGAGAATATTACTCATAAATTGAAAATATCTGAATTAAATGAAGAACTTGATGAGTTGAAACGAGAGAATTTTATTACTACATTTCAAATGAAACATCTTTTTCCTGAAAGATCTGAGCTACATAAGAAAGTTAAAGATCTTGAAAAATTAGTTTCCAAGACAAATCAGACTGATCAAAATTGTACTTTAAACAAATCTGAAGAATTTTTTGCTCTTGAAAAAGAGTTGTCTTTAACTAAAGATTCACTTAGGATTGTTATTTGGTCATTATCAAAGAACAAGGAAAGACATGAGTTCTTACTGAAAGAACAAGATTTTAAAGCTAAATCTAAATTGTTTGAAGATGAAAGAAAGATGTTTTTAATCAAAGAACAATTTTTTAAAACTAATTACCAATCATCAGATATTCTTATTTGGTCATTATCAAAGGATTAAAAGATCATATATTCATCTCACCAAATAATTGAAGGATTCTCCTTCTTCAAAAAAATTAGAGGTTATAGATCCTTCAGTTTGTTCAAAATCTAAAGTCGATCACTCTGATTTATCCACAGAAAGTGAAAAGAATCCAACTGAATTCTCTAAGTTTGATTCATCTTCAGATCTCAAACTTAAGTATCTGTTAAAGATACACAAAGGCAAAGATAAAAAATTTGAACAACTTCCGGTTAAGATTCACACTGGTGAATTTTCAAAGTCAAATTTTCCTAAAGTTTCTGAAAATACTAGTCATTCTTATCAGAAAACATTTTCACAGAAAAAACACCAAGTATTATCAGAAACAGGCAAGAACCGGACAATTTTTTAAAAAGAAGAGTTCGCAAAATTCTGATCATTCAAGTTCAAGTTTCTTTAGAAATTCAGATATTCAATTTTCTAATACTCAAAGAAATTCATTTTCTGCTTTTGAGAGAGAAGCTGAAAGATATAATCTGCAATGGGTACCTAAACCCAAGTTTAAGTGGGTCCCAAAACCCGTTTTGAGATGGGTACCCAAAAGTGCTAACAAGTCTGGATCCAAATCAGTTTGGATACCAAAGACATCTTGATTTTGCAAGTTTAAAAGGTTTCTAGTCATATCAGACTAGAACCCGGGCTTCATCTCACAAAGGTTCCTGTTCAAATCAGTTCAGAACTTGTTCTTTACTTTATTAGGCTCTTGATTACTTCAGATCAAGACCCGTGCTTCAACTCAAAATGGTTTTTAGTCAATTCAGACTAGAACAAGGTCTTCATTGGAAATGTAGTTTGTACTTTTTAGTACACAACCCAAGCTAAAGGCTTTCATATACTTCTGACTGAAACCCGAGCTTCTGTGACATATGGCTTCTAATCATTTCAGATTAGAACCCAAGTATGAGAGACAAATCTTACTGGAATTCCTACTCTGAATTCAACTCTGAAGCTGAATTGACAAAGAGGGAGTTTTATTTTCATAATTTTTTGCTCCTGTTATACTTTACATGAGTTGACTAATTTGTTTGTGCTTATTTCCAGGAGGAGTTTCAGATACTTTGACAATGACATTTTTTAAAAACTATGTGTGATTTTCACTAGAATATTTGATATACACATAAAAAGAAGTTTTGAGCTGAAAATAAATATTTGTCTGATTATCTGAATATATCATTGAGATTAATTGATCTAATCTCTTTGATTTTCATAATCTCATTTCTTCTGAGATTCTCTTTGTTATAATGCTTCCAATTCATACTGGATTCTCCCATTATCTCCCAATTGCTAATTCTTTCAAGAAAATTTGATTCTTTTCATATAATATATCAGATTTTCCATTTCATTCTGATATCTTACAAATTATCTGAATATAATCTCCGATATCACATAATCTCCTAGGCATATATATATATATATATATATATATATATATATATATATATATATATATATATATATATATATATCGTTCCTATGGTCTAAACCAGAGCCGGAAGACCTACCCAAGGAGCAAACCACTTTAGTTTGTGTGAGTAAGGGTTCTTAGGTCAATTAGTTGAGGAGTGTTAGTTACCACAGGGTACTAGCAGGGTCGAGCATAGATAAAATGCAAATGAGAGGGTTTATCGAAAGGATATGTGGTGCATCATGAGCTAAAAGTTAGCCGATGAGAGTACAGTTGAAAAATGACTAGAGCTGAGGGGTGAGAAAGGATTAAAAGAAAAGATAAATCCTACCAACACCGTGTCAGTCTACTGGGTTTCCTACATCTGCTACCAAATTCCATGTGTTGGAATTAGGTATTGAACAAGACGTCATGGACCCAGTTACGCATGCACCTAACCTCCCTAGCTACTCAGTTGTCTCTTAAAAGACTTCTGTTTCAATTCACACGGAGTTATATCACATACTCTATCGACATATCATTTGGATATTGTTGATATTGAAACAAGGAAGACATCCTCTCCGGTCTCCGACTTCAGTTGATGCACATTGAGTCTAGAGCTTAATGTTATACACTTTTAGGACACATGGAGTCTACAGTCTGCGTGACTATAAACAACTTGTCTATTGAGACAAAGCCGGAACAAATATGAGTGATTCTTTCATGATAAAGGATTTCACGATGATTATTTGGAGATCCTACCAGTGTTAATGTCACGCCAGCGCTGAACGTAGGTCACATAGACTTAGTCTATTGTGCAAACAGAACTCCTATGTGGAACTGGAATGTTACTTACAAATGATTTCATTTCTCTTTTATTTGTTCAGGTTGCAAAGCCATGAATGGATTTTATGATATAAATGTTTATATTCTGTTATTGAGGGGGAGAGTTAATGATTGAGTTTGTAACATGAGAGATAAGTATTTCTGTGTCTGTAATGTTCTTAAATGTAATATTTTCTTTCTGAGTCTGTAATCATCTATTTCAATGAAGAAAGAAGATTTGAAGACACATTGAGGTTGTTCATTTGAAGGGGAGAGCTGAAGTGATTGCATGATGATCATAATTCTCATGATCATCATCAGGGGGAGAATGTTCTAAAAAAGAGTTGAAATGTTTTGAAAGACCTACTAAACGCAAGGGGAGAGTCACCGATCTGAAACATTTAAGGGGAGAGTCATCTGAAGAAGATCAATGATATCTTCAAAAGTTCAGAGATCAGAGTTACTTCAAAGATCAGAGATCAGAGTTTACAGCCCAAGACTTCAGAAGAATACAAGCGTTGATTACAAGAAGGGGGAGATTGTTAGAAATTTTATTTCTTGTAATTCAGGCTTGTGTAATTGCGCTTAATTGTAAATATTTAATTATACACTAAAGGGGAGATTGTTAGCCCTAAAATAGTATATAATTGTTAGGCACAAAAAGGCCTCAGTCAAAACCTGTTCTACATCTGAGGGGGAGATTTATAATCAAACCTGGTGATGCATTTGAAGGTTGAATTTAAGGCCTGTAATATGCCTTATTGAAACCTGAAAATGATTTGCAATATCAGTCTAAAGCTGTTCTATATGTTGCATGTGTTGCAACTAAGACAGTTTGTCCAAGCTGCTCTGTCTGCTGAACAGGCTGGACATAAACTGTCTACGCTACTCTACACTGTTGAGCAGCTTGGGCATTTTTAAAGTGTTCTGTTCTTTGTGAACAGAAGCTGTTCTTTGTGAACAGGCTAAACACTTTATGGAATATGTTTCCAAGTCATCATGTATTGTTTTTGACTACAAGATCAGTTTACAAAGTCGAAGACAAAGTGGAAAACAGAACTGCTCAGCCTGCCCAAGTTGTTCTGTAACATGAAGACAAAAGGTTATTTGAAAAAGGGTGACAGACCTTTTTCTTATATCAAAATAGGCCTTTACAAGGAAGAAAGACGCAAAGTTGACATTCCTAAATTAGTTAAAGGCAATGCAACAGTAGACAAAGTAAAAAGACAAAAGTTCTGCACATATGAAGACAAGTCTGCTTTTCAGAAAAGTGCAGAAAAGGTTCTGTTGTCTTTTCAACAAGACTTCTCCTTTTTCATTCCGTCCAATGAAGATGTTTTCTCATAGATCCTCTGAGTGAGTATAAAAGGAAGCTTCTAAGGTCAGAAAGAAGTGTGAAGAAAGCTAAGTGCTGAAACCAAGAGTGAACGTGCAAGTGTGATTTTCATGCATGCAAGCCTTCTGTGTAAACCAGCAACTGTGTGTCTAAGCTGTTTTACATAAGCTGTTCCCTTAAGTCTTGTAAACACAGTGAGTGCTTCTTAGTGAGTGTATTCATTGTATTCTAGTTTGAGTTTGTCTTAGACTAGTGAACATACTGGTTTATCTGTCATCTCAGCTTGAACATTCGCATTCAAGCTTGTTTGTAATACAAATTGT
>JAANYP010002476.1:0-10032 GCA_020465985.1 Centrapalus pauciflorus
CACGAGGACTTCCCAGGGAGTCACCCATCCTAGTACTACTCTCGCCCAAGCACGCTTAACTTCGGAGTTCTGATGGGATCCGGTGCATTATTGCTGGTATGATCGCACCGGAATTTCTGTCGCCGAAATAGAACTTTATGTGTGAGTTAACGGAGGTCGTTATTCGGTTGGACCATCTCGATAGATGAGTCGATCGTCGAAACCTCGGAGTTTAACAAACGAAAGACGAACGGTTGACATCGGAGCCGGTAATTAAATTTAAATGACAAAAAAATAAATAAGGAGATGATGAACATCGATCCATATCCAAAAAAGGGGTGCAACACGAGGACTTCCAAGGGGGTCACCCATCCTAGTACTACTCTCGCCCAAGCACGCTTAACTTCGGAGTTCTTATGGGATCCGGTGCATTAGTGCTGGTATGATCGCACCCGAATTCCTGTCGCCGAAATAGAAATTTATGTGTGAGTTAACGGAGGTCGTTATTCGGTTGGACCATCTCGACAGATGAGTCGATCGTCGAAACCTCGGAGTTTAACAAACGAAAGACGAACGGTTGACATCGGAGCCGGTAAATTAAATTTAAATGACAAAAAAAAATAAATAAGGAGATGATGAACATCGATCCATATCCAAAAAAGGGGTGCAACACGAGACTTCCCAGGGGGTCACCCATCCTAGTACTACTCTCGCCAAAGCACGCTTAACTTCGGAGTTCTGATTGGATCCGGTGCATTAGTGCTGGTATGATCGCACCCGAATTCCTGTCGCCGAAATAGAACTTTATGTGTGAGTTAACGGAGGTCGTTATTCGGTTGGACCATCTCGACAGATGATTCGATCGTCGAAACCTCGGAGCTTAACAAACGAAAGACGAACGGTTGACATCGGAGCCGGTAAATTAAATTTAAGATGAAAAAAAATAAATAAGGGAGATGATGAACATCATCCATATTCCAAAAAAGAGGTGCAACACGAGGACTTCCCAGGGAAGTCATCCCATCCTAGTTACTACTTCTCGCCCAAGCACGCTTTAAACTTCGGAGTTCTGATGGGATCCGGTGCATAGTAAGCTGTATCATCGCACCTGAATTCCTTGTCGCCTGAAATAAGACTTTATTGTGTGAGTAAACGGAGGTCTTATTCGGTTGGACCATCTCGACAGATGAGTCGATCTTCGAAACCTCGGAGTTTAACAAACGAAATGACCGAACAGTTGACATCGGAGCGGTAAAATTTAATTTAAATGACAAAAAAAGATAAATAAGGAGATGATGAACATCGATCCATATCCAAAAAAGAGGTGCAAACGAGGACTTTCCCAGGGAGTCACCCATCCTTAATACTACTCTCGCCAAGCACGGCTTAACTCGGAGAGTTTCTGCATGGGAATCCGGTGCATGAGTGCTGTATTGATCGCCACCCGAATTCCTGTCGCCGAAATAGAACTTTATGTGTGAGTTAACGAGGTTCGTTATTGCGGTTGGACCACTCGGACAGATGAGTCGATCGTCGAAACCTCGGAGTTTAACAAACGAAAGACGAACGGTTGACATCGGAGCCGGTAAATTAAATTTAAATGACAAAAAAATAAATAAGGAGATGATGAACATCGATCCGAATCCAAAAAAGGGGTGCAACACGAGGACTTCCCAGGGGGTCACCCATCCTAGTACTACTCTCGCCCAAGCACGCTTAACTTCGGAGTTCTGATGGGATCCGGTGTAATAGTGCTGGTATGATCGCACCCGAATTCCTGTCGCCGAAATAGAACTTTATGTGTGAGTTAACGGAGGTCGTTATTCGGTTGGACCATCTCGACAGATGAGTCGATCGTCGAAACCTCGGAGTTTAACAAACGAAAGACGAACGGTTGACATCGGAGCCGGTAAATTAAATTTAAATGACAAAAAAAAATAAATAAAGAGATGATGAACATCGATCCATTTCCAAAAAAGGGGTGCAACACGAGGACTTCCCAGGGGGTCACCCATCCTAGTACTACTCTCGCCCAAGCACGCTTAACTTTGGAGTTCTGATGGGATCCGGTGCATTAGTGCTGGTATGATCGCACCCGAATTCCTGTCGCCGAAATAGAACTTTATGTGTGAGTTAACGGAGGTCGTTATTCGGTTGGACCATCTCGACAGATGAGTCGATCGTCGAAACCTCGGAGTTTAACAAACGAAAGACGAACGATTGACATCGGAGCCGGTAAATTAAGTTTAAATGACAAAAAAAAAAAAATAAGGAGATGATGAACATCGATCCATTTCCAAAAAAAGGGTGCAACACGAGGACTTCCCAGGGGGTCACCCATCCTAGTACTACTCTCGTCCAAGCACGCTTAACTTCGGAGTTCTGATGGGATCCGGTGCATTAGTGCTGGTATGATCGCACCCGAATTCCTGTCGCCGAAATAGAACTTTATGTGTGAGTTAACGGAGGTCGTTATTCGGTTGGACCATTTCGACAGATGAGTCGATCGTCGAAACCTCGGAGTTTAACAAACGAAAGACGAACGGTTGACATCGGAGCCGGTAAATTAAATTTAAATGACAAAAAAATAAATAAGGAAATGATGAACATCGATCCATTTCCAAAAAAGGGGTGCAACACGAGGACTTCCCAGGGGGTCACCCATCCTAGTACTACTCTCGCCCAAGCACGCTTAACTTCGAAGTTCTGATGGGATCCGGTGCATTAGTGCTGGTATGATCGCAACCGAATTCCTGTCGACGAAGTAGAACTTTATGTGTGAGTTAACGGAGGTCGTTATTCGGTGGCCATCATCGACAGATGAGTCGATCGTCGAAACCTCGGAGTTGAACAAGAACGAAAGACGAACGGTTTGACATCGGAGGCCGGTAAATTAAATTTAAAGACAAAAAAAATGAAATAGGAGATGATGAACATCGATCCATAATCCAAAAAAAGAGGTGCCAACACGAGACTTCCCAGGGAGTCACCCATCCTAATAACTACTCTCCGCCCAAAGCACGCTTAACTTCGTGAGTTCTGATGGGATCCGGCTGCATTAGTGCTGGTGATGATTCGCACCCGAATTCCTGTCGCCGAATAGAACTTTATGTGTGAGTTAAACGCGAGGTCGTTATTTCGTTGGACCATCTCGACAGATGAGGTCGATCGTCGAAACCTCGGAGTTTAAACAAACGGAAAGACGAACGGTGACATCGTGAGCCAGGGTAAATTTTTAAATTTAAATTGGACAAAAAAAAATAAAATAAGGAGATGCATGAACATCGATCCATAGTGCCAAAAAGTGTGCAACACGAGGACTTCCCAAGGGGTCACCCATCCTAGTACTACTCTCGCCCAAGCACGCTTAACTTCGGAGTTCTGATGGGATCCGGTGCATTAGTGCTGGTATGATCGCACCCGAATTCCTGTCGCCAAAATAGAACTTTATGTGTGAGTTGACGGAGGTCGTTATTCGGTTGGACCATCTCGACAGATGAGTCGATCGTCGAAACCTCGGAGTTTAACAAACGAAAGACGAACGGTTGACATCGGAGCCGGTAAATTAAATTTAAATGACAAAAAAACAAATAAGGAGATGATGAACATCGATCCATATACAAAAAAAAGGGTGCAACACGAGGACTTCTCAGGGGGTCACCCATCCTAGTACTACTCTCGCCCAAGCACGCTTAACTTCGGAGTTCTGATGGGATCCGGTGCATTAGTGCTGGTATGATCGCACCCGAATTCCTGTCGCCGAAATAGAACTTTATGTGTGAGTTAACGGAGGTCGTTATTCGGTTGGACCATCTCGACAGATGAATCGATCGTCGAAACTCGGAGTTTAACAAACGAAAGACGAACGGTTGACATCGGAGCCGGTAAATTAAATTTAAATGACAAAAAAATAAATAAGGAGACGATGAACATCGATCCATATCCAAAAAGGGGTGCAACACGAGGACTTCCCAGGGGGTCACCCATCCTAGTACTACTCTCGCCCAAGCACGCGTAACTTCGGAGTTCTGATTGGATCCGGTGCATTAGTGCTGGTATGATCGCACCCGAATTCCTGTCGCCGAAATAGAACTTTATGTGTGAGTTAACGGAGGTCGTTATTCGGTTGGACCATCTCGACAGATGATTCGATCGTCGAAACCTCGGAGCTTAACAAACGAAAGACGAACGGTTGACATCGGAGCCGGTAAATTAAATTTAGATGACAAAAAAATAAATAAGGAGATGATGAACATCGATCCATATCCAAAAAAGAGATGCAACACGAGGACTTCCCAGGGAGTCACCCATCCTAGTACTACTCTCGCCCAAGCACGCTTAACTTCGGAGTTCTGATGGGATCCGGTGCATTAGTGCTGGTATGATCGCACCCGAATTTCTGTCGCCGAAATAGAACTTTATGTGTGAGTTAACGGAGGTCGTTATTCGGTTGGACCATCTCGACAAATGAGTCGATCGTCGAAACCTCGGAGTTTAACAAACGAAAGACGAACGGTTGACATCGGAGCCGGTAAATTAAATTTAAATGACAAAAAAAAATAAGGAGATGATGAACATCGATCCATATCCAAAAAAGGGGTGCAACACGAGGACTTCCCAGGGGGTCACCCATCCTAATACTACTCTCGCCCAAGCACGCTTAACTTCGGAGTTCTGATGGGATCCGGTGCATTAGTGCTGGTATGATCGCACCCGAATTCTTGTCGCCGAAATAGAACTTTATGTGTGAGTTAACGGAGGTCGTTATTCGGTTGGACCATCTCGACAGATGAGTCGATCGTCGAAACCTCGGAGTTTAACAAACGAAAGACGAACGGTTGACATCGGAGCCGGTAAATTAAATTTAAATGACAAAAAAATAAATAAGGAGATGATGAACATCGATCCATATCCAAAAAAGGTGTGCAACACGAGGACTTCCCAGGGGGTCACCCATCCTAGTACTACTCTCGCCCAAGCACACTTAACTTCGGAGTTCTAATGGGATCCGGTGCATTAGTGCTTGTATGATCGCACCTGAATTCCTGTCGCCGAAATAGAACTTTATGTGTGAGTTAACGGAGGTCATTATTCGGTTGGACCATCTCGACAGAAGAGTCGATCGTCGAAACCTCGGAGTTTAACAAACGAAAGACGAACGGTTGACATCGGAGCCGGTAAATTAAATTTAAATGACAAAAAAAATAAATAAGGAGATGATGAACATCGATCCATTTCCAAAAAAGGGGTGCAACACGAGGACTACCCAGGGTGTCATCCATCCTAGTACTACTCTCGCCCAAGCACGCTTAACTTCGGAGTTCTGATGGGATCCGGTGCATTAGTGCTGGTATGATCGCACCCGAATTCCTGTCGCCGAAATAGAACTTTATGTGTTGAGTTAAGGAGGTCGTATTCGGTTGGACCATCTCGACGATGCAGTCGATCGTCGAAACCTCGGAAGTTTAACAAACGAAAGACGAACGCTTGTACATCGGAGACCGCTGAAATTTAAATTTTTAAATGACAAAAAAAAAAATAATGAGATGTATGAACATCGATCCAATTCCCAAAAAAGAGGGGCAACACGACGACTTCCCAGGGAGTCAACCCTCCTATACTAACTCTCACCCAAGCACGCTTTAACTTCGGAGTGTGCTGATGGGATCCGGTTGCATTAGTGCTGTATGATCGCACCCGAATTGCCTGTCGCCGAATAGAACTTTTATGTGTGAGTTTAAACGGAGGTCGTTATTCGCGTTGGCACCAATCTCGACAGATGATCGATCGTTCGGAAACCTCGGAGTTTAACAAACGAAAGAACGAAGCGGTTGACATCGGAGCGTAAATTAAATTTAAAATGACAAAAAAATAAATAAGGAGATGATTGAAGTCACGATCCATATCCAAAAAAAGGTTGTGCAACACGAGGAACTTCCCAGCGGGTCAACCCATCCTTAGTACTACTCTCGCCCAAAGCACGCTTAACTTCGGAGTTCTGATGGGATCCGGCTGGCATAAGATGCTGTATGATCTGCACCTGAATTCCGTCGGCCGAAATAGAACTTTATGTGTGAGTTAACGGAGGTCGTTATTCGGTTGGACCATCTCGACAGATGAGTCGATCGTCGAAACCTCGGAGTTTAACAAACGAAAGACGAACGGTTGAAATCGGAGCCGGTAAATTAAATTTAAATGACAAAAAAAATAAATAAGGAGATGATGAACATCGATCCATTTCCAAAAAAGGGGTGCAACACGAGGACTTCCCAGGGTGTCATCCATCCTAGTACTACTCTCGCCCAAGCACGCTTAACTTCGGAGTTCTGATGGGATCCGGTGCATTAGTGCTGGTATGATCGCACCCGAATTCCTGTCGCCGAAATAGAACTTTATGTGTGAGTTAACGGAGGTCGTTATTCGGTTTGGGACCATCTCGGACAGATGAGGTCGATCGTCGCAAACCTCGGGAGTTTTAAACAAACGAAAGACGAACGGTTGACATCCGGAGCCGGTAAATTAAATTTAAATGACAAAAAAATAAATAAGGAGATGATAAACATCGATCCATATCCAAAAAAGGGGTGCAACACGAGGACTTCCCAGGGGGTCACCCATCCTAGTACTACTCTCGCCCAAGCACGCTTAACTTCGGAGTTCTGATGGGATCCGATGCATTAGTGCTGGTATGATCGCACCCGAATTCCTGTCGCCGAAATAGAACTTTATGTGTGAGTTAACGGAGGTCGTTATTCGGTTGGACCATCTCGACAGATGAGTCGATCGTCGAAACCTCGGAGTTTAACAAACGAAAGACGAACGGTTGACATCGGAGCCGGTAATTTAATTTAAATGACAAAAAAATAAATAAGGAGATGATGAACAATCGATCATATTACCAATAAAGGAGGTACAACACGAGGACTTCCACAGGAGTCACCCATCCTAGTACTACGTCTCGCCAAGCACGCTTAACTTCGGAACTTTCTGAATGGGATCCGGTGCATTAGTGCTGGTATGATCGGCAACCCGAATTCCTGTCGCGCGAAATAGAAACTTTATGTGTGAGGTTAACGGAGTCGTTATTCGGGTTGGACCATCTCGACAGATGAGTCGATCGTCGAAAACCTCGGAGTTTAACAAACGAAAGACGAACGGTTGACATCGGAGCCGGTAAATTAAAATTAAATGACAAAAAAAATAAAATAGGAGATGATGAACATCGATCCATTTCCAAAAAGCCGTTGCAACACGAGGATTCCCAGGGGGTCACCCATCCTAGTACTACTCTCGCCAAAGCACGCTTAACTTCGGAGTTCTGATTGGATCCGGTGCATTAGTGCTGGTATGATCGCACCCGAATTCCTGTCGCCGAAATAGAACTTTATGTGTGAGTTAACGGAGGTCGTTATTCGGTTGGACCATCTCGACAGATGATTCGATCGTCGAAACCTCGGAGCTTAACAAACGAAAGACGAACGGTTGACATCGGAGCCGGTAAATTAAATTTAAATGACAAAAAAATAAATAAGGAGATGATGAACATCGATCCATATCCAAAAAAGAGGTGCAACACGAGGACTTCCCAGGGAGTCACCCATCCTAGTACTACTCTCGCCCAAGCACGCTTAACTTCGGAGTTCTGATGGGATCCGGTGCATTAGTGCTGGTATCATCGCACCTGAATTCCTGTCGCCGAAATAGAACTTTATGTGTGAGTTAACGGAGGTCGTTATTCGGTTGGACCATCTCGACAGATGAGTCGATCGTCGAAACCTCGGAGTTTAACAAACGAAAGACGAACGGTTGACATCGGAGCCGGTAAATTAAATTTAAATGACAAAAAAAATAAATAAGGAGATGATGAACATCGATCCATATCCAAAAAAGAGGTGCAACACGAGGACTTCCCAGGGAGTCACCCATCCTAATACTACTCTCGCCCAAGCACGCTTAACTTCGGAGTTCTGATGGGATCCGGTGCATTAGTGCTGGTATGATCGCACCCGAATTCCTGTCGCCGAAATAGAACTTTATGTGTGAGTTAACGGAGGTCGTTATTCGGTTGGACCATCTCGACAGATGAGTCGATCGTCGAAACCTCGGAGTTTAACAAACGAAAGACGAATGGTTGACATCGGAGCCGGTAAATTAAATTTAAATGACAAAAAAATAAATAATGAGATGATGAACATCGATCCATATCCAAAAAAGGGGTGCAACACGAGGACTTCCCAGGGGTCACCCATCCTAGTACTACTCTCGCCCAAGCATGCTTAACTTCGGAGTTCTGATGGGATCCGGTGCATTAGTGCTGGTATGATCGCACCTGAATTCCTGTCGCCGAAATAGAACTTTATGTGTGAGTTAACGGAGGTCGTTATTCGGTTGGACCATCTCGACAGATGAGTCGATCGTCGAAACCTCGGAGTTTAACAAACGAAAGACGAACGGTTGACATCGGAGCCGGTAAATTAAATTTAAATGACAAAAAAATAAATAAGGAGATGATGAACATCGATCCATATCCAAAAAAGGGGTGCAACACGAGGACTTCCCAGGGGTTCACCCATCCTAGTACTACTCTCGCCCAAGCACGCTTAACTTCGGAGTTCTGATGGGATCCGGTGCATTAGTGCTGGTATGATCGCACCCGAATTTCTGTCGCCGAAATAGAACTTTATGTGTGAGTTAAACGGGAGGTCGTTATTCGGCTGGACCATCTCGACAGATGAGTCGATCGTCGAAACCTCGGAGTTTAACAAACGGAAGACGAACGGTTTGACATCGGAGCCGTAAATTAATTTAAATTTGACAAAAAAAGAATAAATAAGGAGATGATGAACATCGATCCATTTCCAAAAAAAGGGTGCAACACGAGGACTTCCCAGGGGGTCACCCATCCTAGTACTACTCTCGCCCAAGCACGCTTAACTTCGGAGTTCTGATGGGATCCGGTGCATTAGTGATGGTATGATCGCACCCGAATTCCTGTCGCCGAAATAGAACTTTATGTGTGAGTTAACGGAGGTCGTTATTCGGTTGGACCATCTCGACAGATGAGTCGATCGTCGAAACCTCAGAGTTTAACAAACGAAAGACGAACGGTTGACATCGGAGCCGGTAAATTAAATTTAAATGACAAAAAAATAAATAAGGAGATGATGAACATCGATCCATATCCAATAAAGAGGTACAACACGAGGACTTCCCAGGGAGTCACCCATCCTAGTACTACTCTCGCCCAAGCACGCTTAACTTCGGAATTCTGATGGGATCCGGTGCATTAGTGCTGGTATGATCGCACCCGAATTCCTGTCGCCGAAATAGAACTTTATGTGTGAGTTAACGGAGGTCGTTATTCGGTTGGACCATCTCGACAGATGAGTCGATCGTCGAAACCTCGGAGTTTAACAAACGAAAGACGAACGGTTGAAATCGGAGCCGGTAAATTAAATTTAAATGACAAAAAAATAAATAAGGAGATGATGAACATCGATCCATATCCAAAAAAGAGGTGCAACACGAGGACTTCCCAGGGAGTCACCCATCCTAATACTACTCTCGCCCAAGCACGCTTAACTTCGGAGTTCTGATGGGATCCGGTGCATTAGTGTTGGTATGATCGCACCCGAATTCCTGTCGCCGAAATAGAACTTTATGTGTGAGTTAACGGAGGTCGTTATTCGGTTGGACCATCTCGACAGATGAGTCGATCGTCGAAACCTCAGAGTTTAACAAACGAAAGACGAACGGTTGACATCGGAGCCGGTAAATTAAATTTAAATGACAAAAAAATAAATAAGGAGACGATGAACATCGATCCATATCCAAAAAAGGGGTGCAACACGAGGACTTCCCAGGGGGTCACCCATCCTAGTACTACTCTCGCCCAAGCACGCTTAACTTCGGAGATCTGATGGGATCCGGTGCATTAGTGCTGGTATGATCGCACCTGAATTCCTGTCGCCGAAATAGAACTTTATGTGTGAGTTAACGGAGGTCGTTATTCGGTTGGACCATCTCGACAGATGAGTCGATCGTCGAAACCTC
>JAANYP010002477.1:0-192698 GCA_020465985.1 Centrapalus pauciflorus
TATATAAATATAAAATAAATATAAATCCAAATAATATATTATCTATATTTACATATATTTAATTAAAATATTATATGTATTTATAAGTTTATATCGATTAAAAATATATAAATTTGAAATAAAAAAGGTAAAAGATTAATAAAAAGGCAGCTACTATTCATATATATTTAAAAAGTTAGATAAATAAAAACTACAACAAATAACAATACTATTTTTGTATTTTTTAAAAAATTAATACTTATGTGTTTTAATTTTAAGTCCATATACATTTTATAAAAATAGTTTTTATTAAAAATATTCACGTATTGCATGGTTAAAAGTAAATTAATTAAGCAGAAAATTGATAAATTATTTCGAAAGGTGTAGTTTTTAATATACCATTGGAACACAATTACCTTTTTATCAATTATAGATATAACCGATATGATACTATTCACTTCAATTTATCATGATTTCTTATGGTATTTTATTAATTTATTTTATCTAACCCCCTTACCATTTTATGATATATTACTAAATCAAAATATTTAATCATATCTCATGATTTATTTCTAATTAGTTATTACTATATTTTAATTGTAACGAACTTTATAACCATCAAACCCATGACATTACATCTATTTTAGTAAAATTTGTTTACCTTTATATCGATTACAAGACAAATTGATACTATTCACTTCAATTTATCATGATTTCTCTTGATTGATAACATATCTTATATTTATGTCTTGCCTTATTATATAATGTATTACTATATCAAAAAGTTAATAATTTCTTATCACTTTTTTTCTAATTAATTATTACAACAATTATTTTTAACCAACTTTATTACTATCACACGTTTAGAATTACAATTACTTGAAAAAGTAAAAATCTAAATTATAACTATCAAATGTTTGGTATTATAGGTCACAACTAGTTACCTATATTATGTGACACACAAGTGACGTCTATATGACGAAATCTTCATGGATGGCACACGTTTGGTAATATCTATGGATGGCAACGGAGCGGGTTCGGGGCGGGGAATGTAAATACCGTCCCCGTTTAAAAAAACCACGGGTACTAAACGGGGATTCCCATCGGGTACGCGGGGAAACCCGCGGAGAATCGGGTAACCCATTTATAAATCAATGATATGAAATTAAATCACGTGGTTCATAATTTAAGCTTAAAACGTCCATGTATGTTAAAATTTCAATACTAATATTAAATAAATTTGTAATACCTATCAAATGATAACGAAAAAAACATTATTTCATTAAATTATATGTAAATAAATAAGTTTTTTAAATTATACATAACAAATTTTATGTATAATATATAAAATAGATAAAATTATTCATCTTTTATATATAATATATATACAATATAAATAGCATGTTGCTATTAAAAGTAATCGGGGTATTCGGGGATTTAAACGGGTTATGTAATTGGGTATACGGGGCGGGTATTAGCAATACCATACCCGCCCCGTCCCCCGTTTAACTTAATCGGGTTCGGGGAAACCCGTCCCGTTTAGATCGGTTTTCGGTTTTTCCCGTCGGGTTCGGTTTTATTTTGCCATCCCTAGTAATATCACTTTTTCGATTAAGTCTCCCAATCAAAGTATTTTTATACAAATCTTCGTACTTAAAATATTTTTCAGTTATGTTCCCCAATCAAAAATTTTCTCAAAAACTTATTAAAAGTTTGGGTCAACACAAAAGTCTAATATTTCGATCGAGAAACAAAACAAAAATAAAACAACTTTTGGGGGAATTTATGTAACGAAAAAAAATAATAGGTCGGAACAATTTTTTAAAACAAAAAATACATTCACAAAATTTGTTAACTGAAAAAACATAGAACTATAAAATCCACTCGGTTGTTGCAATCGGTTAAGCAGGTCACGTATAACTTTTCTTGTGAAAAACACTAATTTCGTGAGCTTTAGTTGGTTAAAGGAATCACCGGGCAACAAAGACAAACGGAAGACTTGATAAAAAAAATATACTTTAAGGGTTTTTTTTGCTAGATTTTCCCTTAATTATATATAATAAATACGTTAAAGATATATATCTACCAAATATATTGTCATAAATTAGGTTAAGTTGTTTTAATATTTCTTTGGTATATATGAATATAGTTTATCCCGATGCAACATATGAACAATAAACCCTGAAATATATTCAAATTTTGATTAAATGCCTCTTATTTTCAGCCTTTCAAACGTTGGTTATGTTTTTGAACATCTCATGATTAACAATAATTCAGAAGAAAAAACAATGAAATTGTGAAAAAGAAAATATGATATTCTAAAAATATATTTTATAATATTTTGCTATTATTATTAATAAAGACAATTCGCAAAAATGTTAAAAAATGTTGAATATAATTCTTTTAAATTATTTACTCAATATATTTCCATTTCATGTATAATTATTATTTATATTAACTAAATTATTTATTTTTCAATAGACTTCTATTTATTTTTCAAAATATGTCTTATTTACTATTTTCAACATTCTTTTCGTTATTGTCTATTTGGTTTTGTTTGTCATTTTATTTTGTTTAACGTAGCAACGAGGGTAAGGATTGAGGGGCCACGACAAAGGAATATTTTCTGTCAAGAAAATGACATGTACTAAACAGTATTTTCTCAAGATACTGGGATTCACTAGGATTTTTATTTAAACTCTTATGTTTGGTTTGCAGATTTCAGTAAGAATTTAAAATCTCAGGATTTCTTAAATCTCTCACTTCTTTGTTATTTAAAATCCCAGCCTCCCCCCTAGGATTTTAAATCTCAGTTACCTTGCATTTTTCAGATTAGCAAATTTTTTCAATAGGATAAGGCAAATTCTTTGACAAAATCCTGACAAATGCAAATGCTGCATAATGCAAATCCTTTGAAAAAATGCAAATCCCATATGAAATAATCTGCGAACCAAACGCCCCCTAAGTTAACATTTTCCATCTTTTTTTTTTTTAAATTAAGAGTATCAAATTATATATCCCATCATAAACTTATATGAACATGTTTTGATTTTCATAAATTTAATTTTCTAATGATAATAATTTAAAGATAAATAGCGTTTTAATTTGATATATCGCTATTATTGATAGAAAGTTAAAAATTGCTATTATTGGTAAAAAGATAAAACATTGCTATTATTGGTTAAAAGATAAAAGTTGTTGTTATTAAATGAATGGTAACCTATTATAGCAGGTTACAGGTCAAACATTGCTATAATCGGTAAAAAATACAAAATTTGTTGCTATTAATGATAAAAAATAAATAATGTTGCTATAAACGGTAAAACTACAAAAAGTTGTTATTTTTAACATATAACCCTAAAATTAAAGATGAGTAATTCTATATGCACACCCCTCTCAATTGATAATCACACACTTCTGAATGTGAGAGGAGATTAACTTTTGATCATTAAATCTCACGTCATTAACTCATTAACAAAAATCATGTGAGTAAGAGGTGTGTGATTAGTAAAAATTAATGAGAGGGGATGTACATATAACAATGGCTTTAAAGATTAACTTTGGGTTGTTTTACTTAAAAATCCCTTATTTAAAACATACTATAAACAAATTACTTTAAATTCAAATATGATCCAATACCATGGACTTTGAAACTAAAATTGACTCTAACTTTCAGTTATCAAAGTTAATTGACCTATCTTGTGGTGAAATGTTAGCCGATAGCTTTTTATTGGAAATAGACAGAGTCAATATTATTGTTTTAAAAAAAATATTATAAGACATTATTATACTTTCATGTTTGGTTTATTTTAGTAACAAAAATAGGATTAATATTTTTTGCTTTAATGTAACATTATTTATTTCTTATTTTAGCATTAATTTTTATATTTTTTACTATTTATAATAAAAAAAATACAAAACTTGATATAGAAACATTTCCCTCGCTGAGTTTCGTAAAGGGCAAGTCAGTCAAGATGTTTATTTTAAAACCCAAAAAAAAGTTGGGAGTCCCTAGCCCATATGGAAGTACTTTCACTATGATCCTAAGCCCAACCCAGTAGATATATGACCAGCTCAACAAAGGAAATGCACACTATGTCCACTTTACAGGTAGAGCTGCATAAAAAATTCGGTTATCCGATTTCGATTCGAAACCCGTTACGAAAAAATCTGTTTTTTATAACCGATCCGGTTTTTCAACCGGATATGGTTTTTTTGGTAGACCGGATTTTTTTACCGGTTATAAAAAACCGATTTTTTAATACACTAGTTTTATAGTTTTTATAATTTTTATGTTTTTATAATCAAATATAATATTAAATTATACTTGTTTGGAGTTTTGTTATTTTAATTATAGTTATAAGTTTATAACTTATAAGTATAAATTATATAATAATTTAAAAAGCCCAATGTTATTAAAAATAAAAGTTCAAATGAAAGATTTATCAAATAGATGATAAAAAAATGGTCAAAACCAAATTGAAAACCTAAAATAAAAATAATATAAAAAATTTGCTAAAAAATTTGTTTTTTTTGTAACCGGTTTTTGGAAAAAACTGATTTTTTAATATCTGAAACGGTTGCGTAGGTTTCATTTTATTGGGTCCAAAACCGGTTAAGATCCAAACCGGTTATTTTGTATTAAAAAAACCCGGATCTAATAAAAACGGATCCGGATCGGTTAAACCCGATGGACATGCACCTCTATTTACAGGTAAATAATTAGGATAAATAATATGAAAATATAATGTATTTTGAATATCATACTTTTAAAATATACATTTAGGAGGCGTTTGACTCATAAGTATTAGAATTTGTTTATAGTGTATTTTGAAATTTGTATTATAAAAACAATGAACAAAAATGTGTTTAAATTCCATCAAAGTTTATGGTTGAAAGAATCCATATTTTCTATCTATTTGTAATTGAATTTAAATTCCAAATAATTCTAACAACTCATACCAATAGCTAACCTTAAACACTATTTCATACCTTAACAGCTCAATCAATCAACTAATATATACTATAAATTAAATTCTAATTTATTCAAATTTCATTTCACATGCTAACAGTGATCATGGTTTAAAAATTCACATTTGAACATTCAAAAACCAAAAACAGGTAGATATGACAAGGAATTGGTAAATGATGTTTTCAGAATTTTAGATCTATTAAACATGTATTTTTGAAGCCATGATCTTTAAAACATGTATTTTTCAAACTACAATACCTTAAATATATTTTTTTGAAGGTACAATCCGTGGAATGAATATTTATCCCAAACTCCGTTATATTTTCATGCCATTTGTACTATAATTGTCGTTATAGTTAGAAATACATTGATAAAAAAAAGGTATATACGCATACAATTTTTTTAATTATTGGATCAAGTTGACAACCGTTGAGTTGAGAAAAGGATTAGATACTCATTGGATTCAACAAACAACTTATAGTAATTACGTCTATATATAGTTGCAAATGTCCAAACAAAATGCTACTATGTTTGGAACTTAGAACATTATTGTTTCAATCTCTACCAGAATGTATAGAACTCGAGACAGAACTGAAAAAAAAATTAAAACATACAAGAACCTTACAAGAACTATAAGGTACAATACACACTACCAAAATTACCAGTAATTTGGTTTCAGTAATAAACAATATAAGACATCTTTGTCCATTGAGAAGGCACATGAACTAGGGCCGGTAGCTCTTGCCCTATGCAGCATGAGCTATTGCATATTGCCCCCAAATCTCTAGGGCCTAAAAATTTCTAATTTCAAGTGTGTATATTTGTGCGTCTCATTTCGACATCAATAGCCCATGCCTTTTTTGTAGATAAATGAATATATCAATGTCCCAAATAAATATGCAATCTGCAACGACAGATAACTTGAAGTGGCAACATGTAGTTAGGGGGACTAGGGAGCGAAAAATAAAAGGCAGATCATAAAAAGAAAATAGAATCGACATTCGAGACAATGCTTTTATGGATTTCAAGTCGTGAATGGGACAAATAGGTGGTGTGGAGTTCTAATCTACATCAAGAATTTTGTCTTCATTCTTCATCGTTCCAAGCCTCATGATCGTTCGTTATCTTTGTTCATCATCATCGTTCATTATTGTCGTTCGTCGTTCACCATGCCCGTTCATCGTTCATCGATCATCATGGCGGCGACATGCGACGGTGGTGGTTGCCGAGGGTGAGGGATAGAAGCATGGTGGTTGCCGACGTTGGTGGTTGCCAATGCATGCAACGATAAAGAGAGAGGCGGGGAAATGGTGGCCGGAAATCCAAGTGAAAGATAGAGGGAGAGAGGTTGGTGGTGGATGGAGAAAAAGAGGGTTAAGGAGGAGAAAAAAAGGAACGTGGTTTAATGTTAAAAGTAGTTTCCTAATTTAATATAATCTAATTTAATTTAATTAATTATTTAATTTTCATATTAATTGAATATTCCACAAATGCCCTTAATGCACTATTACTAAATTATTCGGTGCATAAAAGTTTCTTGAAGTTTACTGGTGCATTAAAATTCTCAATTGAACCTCGATCTATATATACGACGTAACTTAATTTATATACATACAAAAAAAATGTAGTATTAATTGATTTTGATGAATATTAAATGAATTCACCGACTAATTGAGAAATTACATAAAAAGGGGTAGAAAGAACCAATACTGGTGGAATAAATGGTGGTTGAATATATATATATATATATATATATATATATATATATATATATATATATATATATATATATATATATATATATATATATATATAAATTGGGTAAGAGATGAGAGGATCATGTACCTCGAAAGATGGAATATATAATACGTGATTGGTTACATATAGACCCAACACTTTGAAGCATATTTTCAACTTAATTCCTTGTACTTATACAATTTATAAAACACAAAGACAAAAAAAAATACAACTGTACGTGCAATCATAATAAGGCCATAGAAGTGGTGGGGAGATGATATTGGCTTTGTATTTGTGTCTATATTCTCACTCACTCTTCTTGTTTTTAAACATGCTCATGGTATCCTATGCCATCCATCATTCACCATTAAGGAGCGTGGTTCGTAAATTTTTTTTTTCTGGGATTTGCATTTCGTCAAAAAATTTGCATTATGCAGCATTTGCATGTCTCACGATTTTGTCAAAGAATCTACATTATCTTTTAGGAAAAAATTGTTAATCTGAAAAATGCAAGGTACCGAGATTTAAAATCCTAGGGGGGGAGACTGTGCTTTTAAATAACAAATAAGGAATGGATTTAAGAAATCATGTGATTTTAAATTCTTACTGAAATCTGCGAACCAAACGACACAGGATTTTAAATGCAAATCCCAGTGGAAATCCGCGGACCAAACGCCCCCTAACTTTCCTCTTCAACTTCACCTTTATCATACCTGATGAGCTATACATCAAGTGATCGTGTGTATATTATCATCTTTTCGTTATTAAGAGTTAAAAGATAAGTATAAATGTTACAAAATAGCCGAAGAACATATGTACTTACATATGTTTCTAAAGTGAATACACAGACAATAAACGTAAAGATTTAAGATTTATTAAAAAACGGAAGATCAGCAATTGATTAAGATTTCGCTTAATGACATATTCTCTGACACAAATGCTTTTGGTTTCGAAAGGAGAGAGATTTAATTATGAAATTTTGGAATTGAAATTTCAAGAAAAGTCGTGAGAAAGCCTCTTAATCGGATTGATTGGTTTCTCAACCTTTTATGAATTTCCCTTGACATATAGTCTAAGTGTAATCAAACTGGTTTTTACTAGTTTGTGACAAATATGTATATGAATGATTAAGGAAAGAAACAATCACACTAAATTATGCGTATAATTTCAAGTCTATATATAATAATTAATTGCTTGTTAGAGAGGGCAAGAAAAGTAAATGGAAATTTCTTTTCTAAATAAAATGATTTATAACAGTCTATCTTTTGTATCGTGTATCCACTACCACGGATCTTGATTACCTTATTGGTCGTTTCATTTAAAATCAAACAAGAAATAGGTATTTCAATTAGGGTGTTCATGGATTATTAACAGATTGGAATTACATTTGGAATAGTTGATCAGAGAAACTGACTCAATAATTTCATGAACCTATATCTAAAAAAAAACAGTTAAACGACAGTTGATTCATCGTTTTTTCGGTTCGGTTAACCAAATAACCATTTTTTATTTAATAAATTAATTTTTAAAATAGGAAAGTCCAACAATTAAATTCTAAAAATTTTAAATGTCAAAGACACTAAAAACGAGAAGTAGAACTATAAATTATATATATATAATATCTTTAAAAGATTGTATATTATTATTTAGAATCTATTTGTAACAAAAAAAACTATTTTATAATCTTTCTGAATTAAATTGTTCTAGTGTAGTTTTTTTTTTAATAATTATTTTGGATTTAAAAATTATTGTAGACTAATAAATGAGTTAAAATTTTAAATTATTGTTGGGATATATGTTAATATTTATACGTCTAAAAGTTAAAATATACAAAACTAAGTTTTTTTTTTTTATGTTTTTCGGTTAACCGTCCATCACCAAAATCGTAAACTTAAACCGGGACCGAATGTTTTCTTAAAATAATAGAAAAATCCAGTTTGAATAACCTCAAAATCAGATTGATTTTTTGTATTGATATTTTGATTTTGGAATTTTTTTTGAACACCCGTGATATCAACCAAGTACAAAATCCACAATCCATTATACAAATTTAATCTGATATTTATATATAATTTCTATAATCAGATAAAGGGATCCAAAGAAAATAACCAAAGCATTTAAAGCATTTGTTGACAACAAAATAATTTATATGTTTATCGTTGTATTACATCTTATATAAATAACAAAATATTTACAATAAAATATCTTTAATTTCATCCAATAGGACAAACTTACAAAAATTTTAATTGTGGTTTTATATTTTTAACAGTTTAAAAAATATCAACTAAAACCGTAAATACTGGTAAGAAAATTTATCTATACTATTAAAAGAGTAACTAAATGTCACATGACATGCTCTCATTTAATTTGCCACATGTCGCTCTTTTCTTTTGCACGTCATTTACTGATTTAATTTTTAAATTTTAAAGCAAATCAAATCTATCTAAATCTAATATGGATTAATTTAATAACTAACTAACTAAAATTAAGCAAACTTTATTATTCATATAATTATTATATTATACATATATATAAATATCAATTTTCTAAAATTAACCCATGTAATACATGAGTAATTACCTAGTAAATTACTAAAGAACAGATTTCTTTTAACAGAGTAAATGATAGATTAGCCGTTGATCGAAGTTATAGGGCCTATTCGTAAACAGGAGTTACGTACGTTCGACTTAAAACTCGAATTAAGACTAAATTACATAAATGGTCCCTGTGATTTATATGAAATTACAGTTTTGGTCCCTGAAAGAAAATTTTATTACACCAGCAGTCCCTAAAATCGAAAAGTTGTAACATTTTGGTCCCTGAAACTAACGGCCGTTAACTTGAGCCGTTAGTTTCAGGGGCATTTTTTTCTTTTTGACTTTCAAGGACCATTTATGTAATTTTTCAACTTTCAGGGACCATTTATGAAATTTTCATACTTTTCATATATATATATATATATATATATAGGGATGGGATCCATTGTGAACAAGTTATTCGTTGTAAACGTTGTGAACAAATATAAAAATTACATATGATCATTCATATATATCAACAAGTGTTTGTAATATGATTCATATGATTCAAAAGGTTCATAAAAGTTTCTATTTAAGATTCAGAACATTCAAAAGGTGCATAGTATGTAGTTTTTATAACAAGATGCACAAGATGCATAAGATTCAACACGATTCATGAGATTCGACAAATTAATTGGATTCAATAAAATCCATAGGATCCAATAAGATTAATGAGTTAATAGAAGGGTTCGGTAGTATTTTCAACAAGATTCATAAGATTCAAAAGCTATTTTATGGTTGTTCACAATGTTCACAACGAATAAAGTGTTCACAAAAGATCCTTAGTCTTTATATCTATATATATATATATATATATATATATATATATATATATATATATATATATATATATATATATATATATATATATATATATATATAGAGGTGGGTTCAATGGAGAACCTCCATGCATCGAAGAACTTTGAAGAACCTCTATGCACCACTACAAATGCATCACAATTCCCCCGTAATGCATCATTATTTCCACGTGATGCATCAAATTCTCGCGTGATGCATCGATTTCTACATTATTTCCACGTGATACATCAAATTCCCGCGTGATGCATCAATTTCTACGTGATGCATTTCAGTTTTTCTAGCGATGCATTGTGGTTCTCCAAGGTTCTTCGATGCATAAGATTCTCCATTGAACCCACCCCTATATATATATATATATATATATATATATATATATATATATATATATATATATATATATATATATATATATATCATTTTTTTCTTTTTTATAATTTAATTATCCAAATATTACATTTTATTTTTTTTTATTCCTTTTGTTTTAATCATTAATTTTCATTTGTATGTTTATTGTTATTATTAATGTTATTTTTGTTTTATACATTACTATAATTATTTATTTAAGTTTATTATATGATATACCTGGTTCATTTTTTATCAATTATTTATTGAGATCCAAATATTTCTCTATTGTTTTTTTCATTTAAGAAAAATAAAAATAAAAACTAGTAGTTTTTTCGTTTGGAAAATCTAAAATCGAAATAATTTATTTCTTTTCTCCATTAAAAAAATTCAAAATAACAACGTGTTGAAGCTTTTTTCGTTTGGAAAAAGAATATAATCAAAATGATTCGTAGTTTCTTCATTGTAAATAATTAATAAAAAATTTTAATTCTTAATTATTTGAAAAAATTAAGAATTGGAATGGTTTATCATTTTTTAGTCAAATAAATTTTATTTCAAATGGTTTGTTGTTTTTGTTGAAAAAATTGAAATTGTATTGATTTTTTTTATCTATGTTTAATTAAAAATCAGAATTATTCTTTTGTTTAAGAAAATCAAAAATCATAACGGTTTACCGTTTTTTGATCAAAACAATTAAAATCAAAATGGTTCGTCATTAAAATCAAGATGGTTATCCTTGTTTAAAAAAAATCAAAATTCATAATGATTCATCGTTTTTTAATCAAAAAAATTAAAATCGAAATGGTTCATTATATTGGTTCATCGTTTTTTGAATAAACAATGATAAAAAAATTAAGAACCACTCCAATATTGTTTTTTGTATCAAATAAACGATGAACCATTTCGATAAAACTTCGGAACATTTTTATTATATTCTTTTTCCAAACGAAAAAAGCTTCCACATGTTTTGTTATTTTGAAATTTTTTGAATGGAGAAAAGAAATAATCATTTCGATTTTAGATTTTCCGAACGAAAAAACTACAACTAGTTTTTATTTTTAATTTTCTTAAATGAAAAAAACAATTGAAAAAAAAATGAACTAGGTTTATCATATAATAATATTAAATAAATAATTATAGTAATATATAAAAAAAAAATAACATTAATAATAACAATAAAAATACAAATAAAAATTAATGATTAAAACAAAAGAAATAAAAATAAAATGTTATATTTGAGTAATTAAATTATAAAAAAGAAAGAAATGATAAATATATATGAAAAGTATGAAAATTTCATAAATGGTCCGTGAAAGTTTGAAAATTACATAAATGGTCCTTGAAAGTCAAAAGGACAAAAATGCCCCTGAATCTAACGGCTTAAGTTAACGGCCGTTAGTTTCAGGGACCAAAATGTTAGAACTTTTCGATTTTAGGGACTGCTGGTGTAATAAAATTCTTTCAGGGACGAAAACCATAATTTCGTAATGATAGTTGCAGATGAGATTTTAATTTCTCTATTCAATTAAAAAAAAATTGAAAATGTAATTTTTTTTGACTGCAACTCGATTGCCAAACATGGTAGAGTACCGGCATACCAAGCAACTGACATTAATTAATGGGTCCTAAACTCGTAATAAATTAAAAAAATGTAAATGCTACCATAAGATCCTCAGCAAAATTAATTAAATTAAGGTGTTAATTTATATAAGAGTTAATTACAAAAATGGTCCCTGTGGTTTGTCTTAAAATTTGGATTTGGTCCCTGAACTTTTAATTTTACAGAAACGGTCCTTATTTTCATAGTTTGTTTGCAATTTTGGTCTCTTAACCTATTAACTTTTCTAATATGACCAAATTACCCTTATTTTGATGCAAAATATAGAGACATTTTTACAATTAATTTTTTTAACTCTTTTTTATTCTTAATTAAATAAATTATTTTTTAGTGTTACTTAAATTTAATAAACTATAAAAAAAAGAACTATTTAATTATTTATGTTGGTTCATAAATGATTTAGATATTTTTAGTCTTAATTAGTTTTAATTTACTATGATCAAAGTGTAAACCAATCAAATTTATAATCGGAAAAATCATTTATGTTTGGAAATTATTTTTTAAAGGTTTCATAACTAAAAAAAATTTTCTTCTATAATTATTTATATTGGTTCATACATTTATAATAAAAAAATATTTATGTTGATCAAACCACAAAGACCATTTATGTAATTGACTCTACTTTAACTTTAGTGTTAATTAACTTTAATAAATTATTAAAAAAATTATTTATGAGCCAACAGTTTAATTAAAGTTAAAAATATTAAAGAACTTAAATAAATAAAAATTTAACGTTTAATTTGATCGAGTTAAAAAAAACTTTTAAAATGGTCTAAGACAACTCAAATTTTTTTATTTAACGTATCGATTATTTTCTCATTTTAATTTTTAATTACACCAAAAACAATTTAAAAATTTAGGTCCATATAACATCTTTGAGATTCATGATTAACAACTTTAATCATCAAACTTTGGTTTGTCAGACCTTTACATAAAAATCGAGAAATATAAATAGGTTTTTAATCTTTCAATTTGACTTTTCATTTTAATTCGATTAAATCAACACCGTAAACATTTAAACCATTTAGATTTATCACTTTACCATTATCACCTTGCTTTGATACAAATGTGAACGTATTATATTTTGGTCGATTTTATTTAAGAAGAAAGTAATATATATTTGACCAACAAACATATTTTTTATAAATTTATGAACCAACATAAATAATTGTAGAGTCATATATTTTTATAATATTTTATATACCAAACCTCTAGATAAAAAGTTTCTAAACATAAATGATTTTTTTTGATTATAAAAATTGATTGGTTTACATTTTGATTATAGTAAATTAAAATTAATTAAGACTAAAAATATCTAAATCATTTATGAACCAACATAAATAATTAAATAATTCTTTTCTTTTTTTTATAGTTTATTAAATTTAAGTAACACTAAAAAATAAATTATTTAATTAAGAATAAAAAAGAGTTAAAAAATTAATTGTAGAAATGGTCCCTAATAGTTTGCATAAAAATAAGGGTAATTTGGTCATATTAGAAAAGTTAATAGGTTGAGGGACCAAAATTGCAAACAAACTATGAGAATAAGGACTGTTTCTGCAAAATTGAAAGTTCAGGGACCAAATCTAAATTTTAAGACAAACCACAAGGACCATTTTTGTAATTAACTCTTTATATAATTTGTTTACTAATTAACGTGTCGTCATCAGAAGGTGAGATTAATGGCCGGTCCACAAAAATGAGCATATATTTAAATCTCAAAGGAAAAAAAAAAAAAGAAGATAATTCAGGAAAGCCCCAAAATTTGAAATTATATATAAACAAGCTGAGGCTAGATTGTGAAGGAAGGAAGCTGTAGGTCACTCATGTCTGCGAAAAATAATCAACCTTACTCTACCCTAAAATCCATGGCGAAACCACCTGATGATGATGATGATGATGATGAAGGATCAAAGTCAAACAACAAGCAGACATTGATAACACCACCTGACGATGAAGAAGACGGTGGTAGTGGTACTGATCATTACGATTGTCAAACTCCAACCTCCGATGATCACAAGATCCAGCCACCGCGCTTCCCTTTGCCGCCACATAAATTCTTACAGAAGAGAAGACGGAGGTGGTCGGATGACATACCACCAGCGGAATTCTTTGAAAAAACGAGGCGGAAAGAGGTGGATGAGTTTTTCCGGTGGTTTACCGTTAGGGTTTCCTCGTCTTCCTGCAGCAGGAAAAGGCGTAGTCATAGTATATGATTAATTGTATGTAACTAATTCATTTAACATAAGTTTTTTTTTGGTCATCGATCTTTACGGGTTGATATGATGGATTTGGTTAATATATACATATGATCGATCATTGATCATCACAACAGTATCAATTGCATTCCATTTCTGGAAATAGAAGATATATATAATTAATCAAACCAGCCATATTTTGATTATTTCTATCAATATTAATTCTTATTGTATCTGATCATGGTAGTTAAGTACTATATATACTGTAGCATAATAAAAGACTAATTAAATTTAAAGGACAAGAATTAATTAGATACTTAACAACCACCACTAGCTATTTATCAAGTTTTCTTATTATTACACATATATAAGAGCGAAGATTCAATTCCACAAATATAATGTAAAATCCGTTCGTGATGCATGTTTACGATTATCTGATCAGTTAATATCATCAACAAATATTTTTTTGCCTGAGGCAAAAGAATTAATTTTATAAATATATATATATATATATATATATATATATATATATATATATATATATATATATATATATAGAGGTGGGTTCAATAGAAAACATATATGCATCGGAAAACCCGGAAACCACTTTATAGTCATCGGATCAGGTGATGCATCACGCAGAAAGTCGATGCATCACGCGGGAATTTGATGCATCACGCGGCGATTGTGATGCATTTGTGGTGGTGCATGAAAGTTTTCCGATGTATGTTGGTTTTCCATTGAACCTCTCTCTCACTATATATACACACACACACACACACACACACACACACATTACTTGTTATGCAGCGCACCAGAAAGTACCATTCTTAAAAATATTTTTTGAATTTTTTTTTCATAAACATGTTTCAATTAACATTACACATATGATATATAAAATGCACGCACATTCACACATTTAAGTGCATGAAATTATGCATCTCATATATGCACATTCACATATATGTAAAAATATGTAACTGTCGTTCACATCACTTTTTTGGAGTTAGAAGATATGAATGTATGTGAAATTTACATATTATCTTCATAATGTTAATTAAAACATGTTTATGAAAAAGAAAATTTAGAAAAGTATTTTTAAAGATGATATCTTCTGTTACGCTACATATTGAGCGATATCACTTTTTTGGAGTTAGGAGATGTGAATGTACGTGAAATTTACATATTATCTTCATAATGTTAATTAAAGCATGCTTATGAAAAAGAATATTTAGAAACTTTTTTTTAAAGATGGTACCTTCTGATGTGCTACATAATGAGTGGTACTCTCTCGAACTATATCCAATACACACACCCTATGATGAATGCTAATAAACTTGGTTAGAATGATTTTACATTAGAAAATGTGTGTTAATAGTGAATCTGTTACACTTGCCCATAATATATGGGTTGAATTTGCTGGGGCTAGGTAGATACAAAGGATGAGGTCAAGTGTATGAAGCTTAATTTGTTTCTATTTAATAATTAGTAGGAGAAAAGATAGACTATAACTTATCATCATCTTAAGTAATTATATCAGCTATGAAAAATAATTAAGCCAACAAATTAAACGTACAATTCAAATGTTTCTTAACATCATTAATTAATTCCACTATTTTTGAACGATAATTAAACTTGTCATTAATAATTAATGAATGCATATATATATATATATATATATATATATATATATATATATATATATATATATATATATATATATATATATATATATATATATATATATATATATATATATATATATATATATATATATAGGGATGGGATCCATTGTGAACAAGTTATTCGTTGTGAACGTTATGAACAAAAAAAAAAATACATATAATCATTCATATATATCAACAAGTGTTTGTAATATGATTGATTCATATGATTCAAAAGGTTCATAGAAGTGTCTATTTAAGATTCAGAACATTCAAAAGGTTCATAGTACGTAGTTTTTATAACAAGATGCACAAGATGCATAGGATGCAACAAGATTCATAGGATTCGACAAATTCATAGGATTCAATAAGATTCAAAGGATCCAATAGTATTAATAGGTTAATAGAAGAGTTCAGTACTATTTTCAACAAGATTCATAAGATTCAGAAGCTATTTTATGGTTGTTCACAATGTTCACAACGAATAAAGTGTTCACAAAAGATCTTTAGTCTCTCTCTCTATATATATATATGTATATATATATATATATATATAGGGTTGGGTTCAATGGAGAACCTTATGCATCGAAAAACTTTGGAGAACCACAATGCATTGCTAGAAAAGCTAAAATGCATCACATAAAGATCGATGCATCACGCGAGAATTTGATGCATCACATGGAAATAATGTAGAAATCGATGCATCACGCGGGAATTTGATGCATCACGTGGAAATAATGATGCATTACGGGGGAATTGTGATGCATTTGTGGTGGTGCGTGGAGGTTCTTCAAGGTTCTTCGATGCATGGAGGTTCTCCATTGAACACACCTCTCTCTCTCTCTCTCTCTCTCTCTCTCTCTCTCTATATATATATATATATATATATATATATATATATATATATATATATATATATATATATATATATATATATATATATATATATATATATATATATATATATATATATAGAAAGGAATATGATACAACCTTTCTCAAGTCTCAATATATATTCCTATCAAAACAATCACTTAATTTGCTATATATAACGATACTGTATAGCCACAACCCACAGCCCTTTGTCTTGCGGCACCGCATGCATTCCAACATTGACATCCATTCGACCTTGATTTCTTGGTCGCCCATTAGCATATAACTTTTTATCGTATTTCTGGTTTAAAACTAAATTAAATAGATTAATCGGGTCGAACAAATAAAAGAATATTATTGATGTAAAATAGTACAAATAATCCTAAAATATATATCAAATGATTAAGAAATTAAAATTAAGAATGATAACTTAATAAAAAGTTGTTATTAGATTCATTTGTTTGTTTTTGAATATTGTCCATTATTACTACGCTTTCTCATAATTTCTTTTTAAATGTTTTTTCCATCAATAAATTTTTATAAAATCTATAATTAACAATTACAATTAAAAGTTTTGCATTTCACATTATTAATGCAAATCAATTATCAATAAGCAAATAGTTTATTAAGACAAGAACTTTCAACGAATTAATATCAAAAGTTCATAATTTATAAATAAGAATAAAAAATCATAATTAAAATGCACCATAAATGTAGATCGAAACATTGAATTCTATCAAACAAAATTTATAGGAACTAAAATTACAAAATTAAAATTACCTTTTTAGGTGGAGGTGTTAATTGGGTATAAGGGTATTAATTTGACTTCAGATGTAGTTTTTGGGTTCAATTAATGGGTCAAAATTGAGTTTTTAGTTTTGTTAGTTTATTATTTGTTATTATGTAGGTATTATACTATAAACTTATTTGTTTGATTTAAGTTTATAAATTTTCTTAATCAAAATCTTTTATAAGTTTTATCAATTTTTAAAGAACACAAGTTACAGTCTTAAAAAATTCATCAGTTGCACAAATGAAATTTTAAAAATACGTACATTACGAAACATGATTATTAACGAGGTGATCCGTTGTACGTGATACCCCTAAAACATACATAAGTCAGCCCTTATAAAGAGTAAATTAAGATCAAGGTGTTTCCATTCCTATTATGCATCAATGCATCATTCTTTGCGATCAAACATCATTAGCATCAAGGAATTGCATGTGGCGCCTTTCTGAATCTCCAACTTCAAGTATTCAACACTTTAGAGCCTTTTAAAGTATCGAAAAATCAAAAGATAAAAAATCTAATTTTGTTACATTATTATCGTGATTTTGACCTTATGCAAGAGCCACCCCAATATTCTAACGGACATATAACACCAATGTGCCGAATCATATCACATTATACATACATACACACACGCATATAGGATTAAACATATTATTAATTATTTTGGATGCAAAGTTTGAATCATTGAATGGTTTGCACAAAAAGAATTCTTTTAATAACTCTTGGTGTTATATGTATCAACAACTTCATTATATCTTTGGTATATATTTCTAATTTCAGGTTTACATTTAGTTATTTAATAAACTTAACCTGAGCACAACCTTTTCGAGACTAGCTTGGTATATATTTCTCTAATGCAAGGTGTCAATCATCATGCTTTTATTTATTGCACTTTTCCTGATCAGGAGTTCTTTGCAGGAAATTAAAGGTATGTTTGACGTGCAATTTGTGAGATCGTCCGAATTAAGCTTATAATTTTTAAAAGTTCTAGTTATTTTTATCCAAAAGCTGGATTTGAGTGACTTCTCTTAGAAACCATAAGCTACTTTCAGTAGCTTTTAACTTGAGTTTATGAAAAATAAAAACAACTTTATAATAATTTATTTATATATATATATATGTGTGTACTTTTACGCTATTTTCTATTTTACAACTCAAACTATTTTACCAAAGATGCATATTAATAAAAGCTCCGGCTAGTATTACCATACTTGTCGTACATTAATGATAATAACTTTAAAAAATGTAGGTTTTATATAGTATGATGTTGACTTGGATCATAATTATGTATGTAGTGTTAAGGTTTTGACTTCGAATTTCACATAAATATTGTTATGTGTACACTCTTTTTCTTTAATTTTTACTAATCACACACCTTATTACTCACATGATTTTTGTTAATGTCATGAGACTCAATGATTAACCGTTTATCTTCTCTCACATTAAGAAGGGGGTGTGTGATTAGGAATCGAAGGGTGTGCATATAGAATTACCGTTTCATATTTCAATGTATCCAATTCCAATAAATTATATAAAAAGCGCAATATATAGAGAATGGCAACAAAAGGATATATAGTTACTATATATTTTCAATTAAGTGATTGAGTGGTACAACATATATAGTATTGGATGCTGATAGTTTCCCTGTGGTGGGCTGGGCGGGCGTGTTGGAGGGCCGATCTGGTTTGAACCGGAGTACTGCATGCTGTGAGTGACCTAGCTAGCTGCAGGTACAAACAACTTAAATTGGGCCGGCTTAGTCTGCAACGTCCTAATAATCCCCACCTCACATTAATTATAAATTATTATAACGAATCACGCATCTTCAGGGAGTTAATTATCTAGATTATTCAAATTTAAATATAGTCAAAGGTTGTTGTAGTCTATGTTTTAGTCATCCCTATTTGTCGCCTATCTTCATGATAGCCTCTGTGTATTTATATATTCAACTTCTGTGAATACAAATTATCAAGAAAAACTAATTAATATCAAGTCCATATATGGTATCAGAGCCCTACAAACTCTAAAGAGTCTCCATCGATCCCTCTCTCAAATCATAATCTTCCTAACTATCTTCATGTCGCAGAATACAACTCTTGTTCAACTCACTGCCTTTAATCATTTTCCCATCAAATTGACCACTACCAATTTTTCCGTGTGGCGACGACAGGTGCAGTCCACTCTCGTTGGACTCGGTTTGGATGACTTTATCACAGGGAAGAGCGATCCTCCGTCAAAGACAGTCACCGACAAAGAAACCGTCACAACCAATCCCGCATATACCGCTTGGTATCGCCAAGATCAGGTGGTGTTCAGTGCAATTCTTGGTTCATGTTCAGATGTGATTCAACCCGTCATTGCCTCTGCCTCTACTGCAAAAGAGGCCTGGGAGCGTCTCAATACGAGTTTTGCAAGCACCTCTCGTTCAAGGATCATTTCCTTGAAGTCCAAACTCGCAAAAAATCCCAAGGGAAATCGATCCATCACCGAATTCCTCAATGAGATGCGATCGATTGCCGATGACTTGGCCCTTGCTCAAAGTCCAATTCATGAAGAAGACTTGCTGGTACACATATTGAGTCAACTGGGTGATGAATATAATTCAATCACTGCTGCAATAAAAGTCCATGAGCAACCGATCTCCTATCCAGAACTGTTTGACAAACTCGTTGACTTCGAACAATCCTTGAAAGAGGCCGAACCCACTACAACACCACTGATTGCTACAGCAAATTATTCTCAGCGACAAGGTCGTAACAACCGTTCTCATTCTGGTTACAACATTAAAGGGAATCGATCTTCTTTTTCCTAACAACACCCTCAAGGTAAGACACATCGGTCACATTTGTTTTGCCAATACTGCAACATCCCGGGCCACGAGACACGTGAATGTAGGAAGCTCGCAAAATTCCTCAAAGATAATAATATCACTACTCCTGCCACCCCTGTTGCAAATGCCACGTCCTCCGGACTCAAACCGAGTACTACTCACCAACCATGGCTCGTTGATAGTGGTGCCTCTCATCACCTCACATCTGATCGCTCATCACTGCATTCCGTCTCAGAATATGGGGGACCTGATGAAATTATTCTAGGCGATGGTACAAATCTTTCTATAACTCATACTGGTCATACTAATATACACTCTTCGTCACGGTCGCTTGTTCTACCCAATGTTCTTTGTGTCCCTAAACTTCAAAAAAATCTTATATCTGTTGCCAAACTCTCTCGTACTAACCGTGTTTCTGTGGAATTCTTTCCTTCTCATTTTTTTGTTAAGGATTTGCAAACGGGGGCGCCTCTCATACGGGGGAGAACATCAATGATGTTTATTATCTCAATCGTTCGGCCTCATCTCCACAACTCAACACTACTACCGTGGCTTCACCTCTCAACTGGCATCATAAACTTGGACACCCTTCAGCTCGCATCTTCAAGCAACTTTGTCAAGTATTAGGTCTTAAGTTTAAGTCCTTGTCTAGTTCTAATTTTCATTGTCCATCATGTGCTGTCAATAAAAGTCATAAATTGCCTTTCGGTCAGAACTCTTTTAGTGTAACAAAACCTTTGCAACTCATTTATTCTGATGTATGGGGACCTGTTCAAAAGTCTATTGATGGTTATTCATATTATGTGGTGTTTGTTGACTATTATTCAAAATATGTTTGGCTCTATCCGATAAAAAATAAGTCTGATGTTTCTAAGATATTTCCACAATTTAAACTTCTTGTGGAAAAATTCTTCCAAACACCCATTATTTCCATCTTCAGTGACAACGGAGGTGAATATCAAGGACTTGCCTCATTCCTCCAATCCATGGGCATTTCTCACTATACTACTCCACCCCATACACCAGAACAAAATGGAATTGCTGAACGGCGACACCGACATATTGTTGAGACCGGCCTTGCATTACTTCACTATGCGGGTCTACCACTTAATTTTTGGTCTCATGCATTCCAGACTGCTACTCATCTCATTAACCGTCTACCAACTCCTATTCTTCAATCCAAAACTCCTCTTCACTTACTTTATGGCACAGAACCAAACTCAAACCGTTTGGGTGTCTCTGTTACCCTTGGCTTCGCCCATATTCCAACTCCAAACTTGAACCTCGTTCCCACCCGTGCTTGTTCTTGGGTTACTCATCTGCGAAGTCAGCATACAAATGTTTTCATCTACCAACACAACGCCTTTATCACTCTCGTCACGTAGTGTTTGTTGAGGACCAATTTCCGTCAAAAACTTCCAAACAACTTCCCTCCTCTCTACCTACTGTGAATGATTTTTTACTATCTCATAAAACTAATTTCCCACCAATGTCAGCAACCCTCCCATCCATGCATGAATTTTCTACAAATCCCATGCAAAGTCCACCACCCCAATTCACGTCTCCTTACCCCTCACCAATCCAAACCACCCAACATACCCCTTGTGTTGATTCACCAACTCACTCTCTTGAAACTTCATCGCCCACTGTAACCTCACCATCGCCCCCTATCTCTGACACTACACCTACACCAACAAACTCTCCTATCTCTAGCCTTCCATCCCCACGATCAAACTCTCCACGACCTCCATCTTCTTCTCATAACCTTGCTGCCTCCTCTTCCACTCCAAATCTGCAACCTCGTCAACGAAAGCCTAACCCCAAATACTACAATTCTAACTTTGTCAACCACACAACTCTTCACCCCCTCTCTATGCCACTTGAACCCACTACTCACAACCAAGCTTCTAAAGACCCACTTTGGCGTAAAGCAATGGATATTGAATACAATGCATTACTTGAAAACCATACGTGGCGACTTGTTCCACCAAACACCCACACACCCATTGGTTGCAAGTGGGTTTTCCGTATCAAACGACATCCGGATGGCTCAATTGCAAAGTACAAAGCTCGTCTCGTAGCAAAAGGCTTTCTACAACAATACGGGAAAGATTATTTTGACACCTTCAGTCCTGTAGTTAAGCCGGTCACAATCCGAACCATTCTTTCCGTTGCTCTTTCTCGAGGTTGGCCACTCCGTCAACTTGATATTACCAATGCCTTCTTGCATGGCACCTTACAAGAAGAGGTTTACATGGTTCAACCGCCCGGCTATGTCCATCCTCAATACCCGAACCATATTTGTAAACTAAACAAATCTATATACGGGCTCAAACAAGCCCCGCGTGCTTGGTATTTGGCTTTAACGTCATTTCTCATTGCGTTCGGGTTCCGAATGTCATTAGCCGATGCTTCTCTTTTTACTTACAACCGTGATGGGATTACTTGCTATTTCTTGGTTTACGTTGATGACATTGTTTTAACCAGCAACAATCCGGAATTCATCAACAAATTTGTGACTACCCTTGCTTCCAGATTCTCTCTCAAGGACCTTGGTCCACTTAGCCATTTTCTAGGTGTGGAGATAATTTCAACGAAGGATGGATTATTTTTATCTCAACACAGTCACATACGTGCTTTACTCACTCGACACGGCATGGATGGGGCAAAGATTGTTACCACACCTTTAAGTCCCTCTCAGGTTCTCACTGCCAATGATGGTACCCCTCAAGTGGACCCAACTCTCTACCGACAATTAGTTGGATCGTTACAATATCTAGCGTTAACGAGGCCGGACATTTCCTTTGCGGTTAATAAACTCTCACAGTTTATGCACTCGCCCACCCAAACACATTGGCAAGCTCTAAAACGGCTGTTACGCTACCTAAAGGGCACCTTGTATCATGGTCTATTTCTTAATCGAAAATCACAATTGGAGCTTAATGCATTCTCTGACTCAGATTGGGGTGGTGTTACAACCGCAGGACGATCAACTACTGCATACATCTTGTACCTTGGCTCAAACATCATCTCATGGAAATCGGCTAAACAAAAATCCGTTTCTCGCTCCTCCACTGAAGCCGAGTACAAGGCACTCGCAAATGCAGCCGCTGAATTAGCTTGGGTCCAAAACCTATTCATTGAATTGGGCATAAAGATCAAAAGACCACCACAGTTATATTGCGACAACACTGGTGCCACCTATGTCTGTGCCAACCCTGTCTATCATTCTCGGATGAAACACATCGCATTGGACTATCATTTCGTACGGGAAAAGGTAGCTGCTGGTGATTTAAAGGTTCTACATGTCAACTCCACTGACCAACTCGCCGACATCCTCACGAAACCTCTCTCCCGGGCTCCGTTTCTATCTCTTAGATCCAAGATTGGTGTATCCGACGGATCCTCCATCTTGCGGGGGCGTATAACGAATCACGCATCTTCAGGGAGTTAATTATCTAGATTATTCAAATTTAAATATAGTCAAAGGTTGTTGTAGTCTATGTTTTAGTCATCCCTATTTGTCGCCTATCTTCATGATAGCCTCTGTGTATTTATATATTCAACTTCTGTGAATACAAATTATCAAGAAAAGCTAATTAATATCAAGTCCTTATAATTATTATATATAATATGCATACAAATTAAAGAAACACATGTACATGGATGGTTAAACTAGCGCGCTACAGCCTATACGAGGCAATGAGTATGATTAAACGCCAGAGATCGAAGATGATTAAAAAAGTTTTGCCGAATTCATAATTAACTACTTACCAGGAATTTGTAATGGTATATAAAAAAAAACACATGATATATATAGCAAATTGATGAATGGCCCGGGTATGAATTTTTGATCGATGAATTTTGGTTCACCTAGCTTCTTTAATTCCTACCATATATGCACCACTCAACAGTACTAAACAATTATACCATCATCCAACCACCCCATCCCACCGCATACCCTTACCCACTCGATCATCACAACCACCGGCCCGGCCTTAATTTGAAATATATATATATATAAATATATATAGTATCCGATCGATCCAAAAAAATAACAACTAGCTAGTTAATTAATCAAGTGGAAGTGAACTTAATTTATATATATACATCTCCATCTCCTATATATTGATGATTTGATGTTATATATCTATTTCTTTAGCTTGCCATATATAGAGAAGCGGTGGATATTATATATATATATGAATAACAATATATATGCTGCAGGTCCCTTAAATAATGCAAGACTTGCCTGCATCTCAAAATTTTGCTTATAAAAAGCATCTAGCTAAACTATCAAACCGAATTAATTGAATCCCCTTTTATTTTAATTTCTAACAATATATTAACTTATTTTAGACGAATTAAGATAGAATTATTTAATGTGCAGTATTTTTCATAAATTGAGTGTATAAATCATAGATCAAAAGCATCCATTGATCATCTTGATGGAGGGATCGACAGATCGAGAAAACTCATATATGTAACGAATATGTGATCGATAATGGAGGAAGGGGTACGTAATAGGACCGACCAAGTCAACTACAACCGTAGAAATTAAATTCCAAAGCTTCCTTAGTAAGCTTTAATTAAGAGACGATATGTGTTATTGTAGTATAGAGTATATAATTAACGATTGATCATATTAATTAATTCATGGAATAATACATGTAATTGTATTCATTATACTTTTTAAAACAATAAAGCTCATTTAAGGGTGTTAAAATAATTTATTGCAATAATTTTGACCCTAAACATCGGATTATAATACTTTTGTAATTAAACATGCTTGAACTTGTCTTACATCATTTCCCTTTTTAAAAAAATGATAATATATATGTCATTATTTATTTTAGTGTTGAATTTGGTTAATTAATTTGGAGAATCATGCGTTTTAAAAGATATATTTATAAGATAATATTAAAAATATGTTTAAAGATTACAAATCTAGGAAATTGATTGAAGTATGATCACTTAATTTTATGTTTTTTGAGTATTAATTTTAAAAATACACGATTATATATCATATAAAATTTTGACTTAAAATGTACATTTTTAGACCCTTTATGGATATTTTTTAAAGTTTAATTATACTTAAAAGATTTAACCTAGTAATTAATTGTAGAATAATAATATATCATATCCATGAAATTAAAATGAATAATTTTTGTAAGTTTCCGTTTCAAGTAAATCGCAGTTGTAATCTCACCGAACAAATTAATGCCATTATTAAAATATAATTATTAAATTACAATAAAACACGCATTAATTAAAACTAGACAAAATTACAAAAATCAAGGTCGTGACAAGAACTAATTAATAGAAGTGAACCAAATATAATTCATTCATACAAAGAAAATTGTCAAGGAAGCTCTCTCTCTCTTCTTTCTCTCCCACCATCTAGCTGAGCTCAGCCATGTCTGCGAAGAGTAATGATCCTTACTCGAGCCCAAAATCCATGGCAAAACCTGGTGATCGAAAGGAGGATGATGATGATGAAGCATCAAAATCAAACAATTACCAGCTGGAAACACCAAAAGAGGAAGACGAAGATTATGAATATTGCCAAACACCAACTTCCGATGATCACAAGATCCAGCCACCGCTAATTCCCTTGCCGCCACGAAAACATGTACAGAAGAGGAGGAGGAGGTCATCCGATGACGGAACAACGACGGAATTCTTTGAAATAACGAGGCGCCAAGAGGTAGATGCGTTTTTCCAATCCTTTACCATTAGGGTTTCTTCGTCTTCTTCTAGGAGGAAAAGGCGGAGTCATAGTATATGATGATTTTATGTGATTTACTAATTAATTAATAGTTTTTTTTTTTGTTTCTTGTAAACTACACATAAATTAAATATGTATAACCGAAAGCATATATCCATTTGTATGAATCAATCAACCACATCAAATCTTCTTGGATCAATCGTGCCATGTGTTTAGATTATTTCCAATAAAAAATTTCATATCTTTTGTTTATTTACACATGATTAATTAATGAATTGAAGTTCTTTTCTGTTCAACCATAAATTGTAATCTTCATACATGCATCTAATTATAAGAAAATATTATAGTTTTTGCATCTTGGACATAAACTGATCAATTGCTTCCATCAATTCCATGAATGAATTGTTTTTGCATCTTGGACAAAATCCATGATAACATCATTAAAAATATTGTTTTTCTTTAATTTCAATTCATGATCGAATGAAACGATAACAGTCAGTGAAATCATCAAAGTTATCTTTTACCATCATTTTCGATCTTACAATAAAATTGTACACTATTTCTATGTTTCTCAAAGTCCGGTGGAGATGAAATCCGATGGGGCAATGATTCGAATGACTCATCTTCTGTGTAGAAAATTTATGATCAACTTCTTGCTAAAATACACGGGGGGTCTGGATTTAATTTCAGAAATGTATGGAATTCTTTTTTACCCATTAAAGTCAATGTATTTGTGTGGCGATTATGGTGGAACGCTCTTCCTTTGAGGCATAACCTTCTCCACCGGGGGGTTCCCCTTAACTCCCCAAATCGTCTCTTTTGTGATTCTTGCATTGAGGATGTTGAACATTGTTTTCTCAAATGCTCTTTGGTAGCTCCGCTTTGGAGGAAAATTCGGGGGTGGTGGAAGTTACCTAGTAATTTCCTTGATTCTATGCACTCCTTAGCTTCAAGAGTTTTTTTTCGGGCCATTTGAAGTTATGGGATTCGTTGTTTAAGGGTGTCATTGTTGTGGCTTTATGGGTTATATGGAAATGGTGTAATAAACTTCTTCATGCAAAAACTTGTGAAGTAAAGAAGATTTTGGAGGATGATTCATTCCCTTGTGTGCAACGCCTATCGGGTCTTTGGTTCGCAAATAGGGAGGATGGGATTCCGATTAATTGGGCAAATTGGTGCCTAGATCCTTTTGGGGTGTTAGGTTAATTGTCTAATTGTAGTTTCGTGGGGGTTCTTTCTATTTGTTTTTTACGGTTGTGATACTCGTATCAAGATTTTTTTTTTTGGTGTAACGGTCTCTTTCTTCGAGACTCTTTGTTGATAATAATATTTGTCTTTCAAAAAAAAATTGAACACCCTCAGGCAAGCAAGTTAATACGTTCTTTACAGTCCATGTCACAAGTGATCAATCACGCAATATCAGTCTAGATATTTTCTGTTTTTGACAATAAAATGCATTTATATCATTGAATGAATTCGAGTAATTCCAATTGTTAGTGTGTTTCCTTGAAAGGGGTCGTACACAATGTTTAATGTTGGTTAGTGTATTTGTTGGAATCTAATTCATGTATGAGTTGGTAAGAATGTCAAGTTCTTATAAACAAAGAATTTGATTCGTATGATCAATTCCTATAAATTTTATCTTGTGAATCCTTAGTTACAATGGAGACTTTTAAAAGTCATTTTTATCGCATTTGTATCTTCTCTTGGGAAATCAAACGAACAAGATCATCTAAAATGAATGCATACTTTCGATTTAGTATTTCTTTGATATTTAAAGTTCTAACGAACAGAATGCCTTGAATGAGCAAAATGAAGTTTGCATTAATGATAACGATCCTTCGTAAAACAGCATTAAACAATTGAACATCATGATATTGAGATGTTATCTTGTGACCCCTACAAAAGGCCCCTACCGAGATTCGAATGAAATTAAGCCGCCCCCTACAAGCCTGTGTGTTGTGTTACATGAAAAGAAGAGGGAAACCAATTTTCAAATTTGCTTCTTTTGGTCATTGGATTAACTTTGGGTAATTCAAGTTTCCTAAATTCTGTTCATCAAATGAAAAAACGAAGAAGTTATTCTAAAAGTAGTGTTAGATTCTAAAGGTTTTTGTGAAAGAAAAACTTTAAAAAATGTCATTTTTTCTTATTTGTAAATGAGGTGTTGATTTGCGAAGAATTGAAGGAGAGATCACATTCCTCAATTTTATTATCGTCATTTCTATAATTAACAACCACTTAACTTAGATTAAATTTTTATTATACTCCTTAATTTACTTCTATAACTTTTATGTTGTGTCATAATCGAACTTTATATATTTACCTAAATAAATTCTAAAAATGGTAACTAACAATCTAATTTCCAATGATAAAAGTTTAAAAAAAAAAAAATTTTGGTGAGTAACAAATGACTAAACATAGTATTTAATTTATGAAGCATTTTCATCAATTTTAATGATGTACTTATGGGTGTTAAATCCATATTACATTATAAACCATGCCTAATTTGAAAGTTATTGATGATAAGAGTTTTCTAATAATGTAATTCATTATTAAACTAATATTTATCTTTTTATATGGATTTATTAGAAACTAGTTATATACTCATGCATTGCTATAACGGATTAAAATTTTTTATTGTAAATAAATAATAAAATAAAATAAAATCGTAAACATATCATTTTTATCAGCCCGTATATTTTAATTGGTATCATAAAAGTTTGTTATGATTAAGAAGAGGCATAAATGTAGGCTTATATGTGTCGTTTAAATAAATCTTTTATTTTTCCTTCTGTTTTTGCATGTTGATCGTTAGAACATGATGTACAAGCTAGCTATCATTAAGATGTTATGAATTTAATGTGACGTTTGGTTTACGGAATGAAATTCAAAGGAATTGGAATTTATATTTTAGTTATTAATATGGTTGATGGTAACATATAAAAGATTGTTTTTAGTATTGGTTAGAGATACAGATTGGAATCTAATTTATATATAGATAGGAATTCAATTTATGTACAAGTTGGAAGAAATGTCAAATTCCTATAAACATGAAAATTTGATGGAAAATACATAAAATTTAATCATTTACATTAGTTTTCAAAAATTCTAAATAAGCTAAATTGAAATTTTAATTCCATCAAATTTCATTACACCAATTAAATGTCACTTAAACAGGTAAATTTCGTACAACTAAATTTGAGATACTGGTTGTTTGTGCAAGGTTGTGGGTGCTGTCCATGTAGAAAGGTTCTTTTAAATTGAAGTTTGAATAAAGAAATTGGGCCGGCTGGGTCGACTAGGTCCATTTACCCAAAAACAAGGCTGAGCCTGCAATATCCTAATAAGCCCCAGCTCATATATTCTGTTCCATTATTTTTCAAACATCCCTCAAAACTCAAATCTTTATTCATAAATAAATAAAAATCTCCATACCCACATTAAAACTTTCATCAAATCTTTATAAATCATATGTTTGTATGTTTTCTAAAAAGATTTTATACTTTATTCATATATATATTTAATAAAATATGTAAATAATTAAATATATTTTTAACTTTATTCATTTTAAAAACTTTTAAGTGTAACCAAAGGGTTCCCATGCGGTTTGATTTTAAGTTATAATTTTATAGATATTTCGGTTTCTGTCAAGTCTAGTTTTGTTTTGTATATTTCAATATAAAAGTTAAGAAAAAAAGAATAAAACCGAATAATCAGACCGAACTGAAACCAGACTGGTTCTATCGGTTCGATTCTTGATTTTGATTTTATCGTTTTTTCGGTTTCGTTGGGTTTTTTGAATTTTCACACCCATAATTCAAATAATTGCATTGTCAATATACTCATTATTTTTTTATGGATGGCTAACGAATCAAGTTGGAAATTGATGACCAGAATTAAATTGTATGTGCATAGACACTTCATTTATATATTAAATATTTCTTTAATAATATACATGAATAAGTTTTCTAGCTTGTAGGCAATATATACATACAAAACGAAAAGTCACGTCTATTTATGTCCAAAAAAAAGAGGAGAAAGGTAGTTAAAAACATAAGAATAGTATATGTACAATGTCATATTTAAAAAACAATAAACTAAAATAATATTATATTAGTTGATACGAGACTGTCCAATTTAGGTAATTAACGATAACAGTGATGCACAAAAAGGCACCATCCAAACTTTAGGTAATGTTTGTTTACCTCTTAATGAAATCATAAAAAGGTCATTTTATTTTTGAATAAAATTCTTAATGATTTCATTGATAAGTAAACAAACACCCCCTAACCAATAATCGATAAGTATGCTACTCAATCGTTATCCCTCCTATTTGTTTCCTATTAATAGTTAAAATCTTGCCCCAAAAATTCATAAATAAAGCTTTTAAACTTTATTTGAATCTTTCTTCTTTATGTTTTCGGTACGTACTTACTATTTATCTTACACACCGGTACTTTTTTTTAATCTTTCATAGAGAAATTGTTAGTACATGATTATATACACGTCGTATCACAAATGAGAATAAAGTCACAAGCAAAAAAGAAAGTATCATGATCTACTATGTTGCATACATAAATATCACAAAACGTTTAATAGATAGATACATAAATTAACAATGTTTGATTAACTTGTTTTAGTATGTAAAGGATTTGGCCCAAACCTTACCAAAGTTGCTTGTGTTTGTGTGGTGCAAAATTAAACCAAATTAATATAGACTAACCTAATCCACCATTTTTGGTTGTGGTGCTACTTGTGCCAAACCCCCTACTCATTTCATTCTCATGACATCTTGTCTTTCTCGACAGTCAGCACACTTGCTCGACGACTTTTTGTTTCACACAACTCTTTCTCTTTCACAATTCACATGCATCAACACACACCTCGACTAGGGAGTGTGATGATTTTCGCTAAAACCAAACCAAAAAGTTTGGTTTCTCAATCATGCCAAATCAAGAAAGTTAGTCGGCTTGCTTTAGTTAAGCTTTCAAAAGCGTTTTTGACACTAAAAAGATCATAGCAACTCATCTATCTCCTCGATCATGCCACTTTAATGTAACGATGTAATGTGTGGATATGCATGAAGCATGTACCGATGTACGTATGAAAGTTTGGTTTAGACGTGCCAACTTTTGTCCTGATTTGATTACGGAACCAAACTTCTTAATTACACATAAAAGCGTTTTTAGAAAGTTACTTGATGAGTTTTGATTTTAATTAACCTAAATAGAAAAGAAAAAGAAAGATGCCTGTTTTATGTATAACCCACTTTTCGTTTTTGAAAGGCAAGGCATGGCATGCATTACGTTATCGTCTCAACAGTGACCACTTACTCTAATCAAAGTATTCCACACTCACTACTTACGCCACTTCGACACCAAAATATATCAAATATGACATTGTGTACTTTTTAAAGTGTATTCATATGATACGTGTCATTTTTTAAGTATCCATATGGTACATCTACTGTCTTTTTATTATTTATATATATTCTTCACGTTATGTACATGTATTATATATCATTATCATAAATATAATATATAAACAAAGAGAATTATATATAACTGTTAAAACATAAAGAGGTTATTTTTAAAAAAAAAAATTACAACAGAAATAATTGTAAGTTTATAGCTTCAAAACATATATTTCTTTTCTTATCTCTTATCTTTACAATATAATAAACCATCTATTTTCTCATCTTCATTTTTTAAAATTAAGTATAATTAAATGTGATTTTAGCTATCGAGTTAATTTGTCTTCTCTAATCTTATTTATCCATTCTATTGAGTTAATTATATTTTCATATTCAAATAATAATGAGAAAATTACTTCGTTGGTCCTTTATGTTTACGCAATATGACTGGTTTAGTCCTTTAACATTTAAAATTACTCCAACGGTACTTTAAATAGAAATTTTGCACACCCTTAGTCCTTTAATCAAACGGACGTTTGTGAGAAACGTTAATTGTACTCACATGCTTTCCACATGAGGGCAAAAATGTCTTTTATGTGTCTTTTATACCACACATGTGTCACGCAGGCCCCTTTTTAATCATCTTCTTCCTCCATTCATCAACATTTCCTCCATTGGGAAAGAAGAGGCAAGTTAACAGTAGGGGAAATATTTGCAAGGAGAAGATGAGGAGGAGGAGGAGATGGTGATGGTGATGGAGATTGCGAGGTTAAAAACAGGAGCAGAAGGCTTTAGAAGAGGAGCTTGTAGGCATGAACAAGAGACTCGAGGCGACCGAACGACGGCCGGAGCAAATGATGGCGTTACTTTGTAAAGTCGCTGAAGATTAAGAGATTTTGCAGCGTATGATGTTAGAAGAAGTTCAGCGACCTAAACGGCCGAGCAAATGACGGTTAATCACTCCTCCGTCGTTGCCGTCCTTATCCACTATCGGAATATCGAATTCGATTAAGCTTGAGGTGGATGACTGCTGCCAGGTGGCCAGAGGAGGCGTAGTTTCATTACCGGAAGGTTATTACGGTTCCGGCTCGTTGTGGAGGTCGTCGATGTCGTCTCCTGTGACACCGTCGGCAGTTTGGCTTAGGAATAGCGACGTTCATGGCAGCGGCAGAGATGATGTTGCTGCTTTTTCCATGGAATCGGAAGCAATGAATGGCGTTAGCATGTACACAAACAATACTGGTGGCAATGATGGTGGTATGGTTTACTTTGGTGACGGATCCGCAGATCCTGATGTTAGACCACCACCGCCGTATCCATTTTCCCTCCTCGGCGGCTGTTGAAGAAAAAACAAGAAGATCGAAGACATGGAGCAAATGTTGATGAATGGAGGAAGAAGATGACTAAAAAAGGGGTATGGCTGTCACATGTGTGGTATAAAAGACACATAAAAAGACATTTTTACCCTCATGTGGAAAGCATGTGAGTACAATTAACGTTTCTCACAAACGTCCGTTTGATTAAAGGACTAAGGGTGTGCAAATTTTCTATTTAAAGTACTGTTGGAGTAATTTCAAATGTTAAAGGACTAAACCAGTCATATTGCGTAAACATAAAGGACCAACGGAGTAATTTTCTCAATAATAATCTATATATACTAATAAAGCAAAACACTTACATGCCACATGTCATTCTATCATTTCATTAATTTTTTGATTTCCCGCTCTTTTTTCAAAATTAATGAATCAATACAAACAATTTAATTGGTTTTCATTTAAGTAAAACAAATTTTGATTTATTTCCTATTATATTCATTAGAATCAACCAATTGAATTTGTTACATTTAAAAAAAAAATATTTGTTTTCGAATATTCTATAAATAAATTTAATCTATATCATAAAGTTAAATTATCATTAAATACCATAAAATAACAATCCTATCAAATAATATTATCTAAAATTTAATTTAAACATTTACATTCTATTATATTAATATGGTAATTAAATAAATATAAATTTTATTAGAAAATAGTAGTTATAAAAATTAATAATAGTATTCTTATATCATTTTAGATAATTAATAATTGTGCGTTTTTATTTTTACTCATATACGTTTTATATAAATATTTTTGTTAAAAATATCCACGTAATACGTGGGTAATAAACTAGTGATAACATAATTAACGAAACTTTTTTATTTTACTAAAATATGCATTTCAATGGCCTTTGCATATGAACAATACAAGCCTAGTCATTTAAATAATATTAATTGCATAATACAAAAATATATTTATCTTGTAACACTATTAATTAATTTGTATTGTATACAATTTTAGCACCAAGCCACGATATGTTTCTTCCCCACATTAGTCGTTCGTTTATTAACAAAGCATCATATAGCTTCAAACGGCAATAAACTTGAAATTGTAGAAACGTTTGAGAACAAACCTAAAATTATTATATGGATGTTGTGTTTTCAGTTTTCAACGTTTCCTTCTACCATTGATCATTAGTAATGGCAATCTACCAGTGCGGGGGCGGAGAAGACGAGAGATTGTTGTGATGAACTCCCGGTGAACTGAAAATTCAAATGGACGTCGTCAACGATCTCCGGTGCCGGAAGGTTTAGATCTAAAGATAACACAGGCGATTTTTCTGTAGTATTACGATGATGACTCCTATTGTACGTGTTTGTTGATATTTGGATTTGGTTGCTCGAAGGTGGAGGTGGCCGGTGTCTTCTCATGTGACCGCCGAGAGCTTGTCCTGATAAGAACTTCGATCCGCATATTGAGCATTCGTGAGTTTTTCTGTTGCATCCTGTTAAGATAGAACCAGGCGGCAGAGAAGGAAGTTTATTGTTGATTGTTGCAATTTTGTTTTCTTCGTATTCAAGGAGGAGTTGTGGTTGATCGTCTTCGGAAAATTCCGTTTCAATGGAAACAGAGTTCTTATCTTCAACGCTAAGTTTCGGTTTCTTGTGACTGGCTCGGTGTCCACCTAGGGCTTGGAACGACGGAAAAGCGCGGTTACAGGTTTTACACTCGTAGTTGTGGAAATCAGATTTTCCTCCGGCGTCGGTTATCTCCGCTAACCTTAGATTATTTAATTTCTCGGTCTTCTGACAAGTGAAATCTGATTCGTCTTCCTTGACCGGAGAAACACTCTGAGCCAGCATAATCAAGCAATTGGCCATGTCTACCTCTTCCTCTTCCTCAGATGACGGGCCATTAGTGTAGTAACTGATCATACAACCATGAGCATGAGCATGAGATGAATTGTGGTTTCCTGTGATGATTTGGTGGGCTGGATGACGGCTCGTGCAATCTGTGGATTCAGGCATACAGTCCATAACCATGGCCTATATCCAACTCTCAACTTTTAAGCTTTTTTTGTGTGTGTGTGTGTGTGTGTGTGTGTGTGTGTGTGTGTGTGTGTGTGTGTGTGTGTGTGTTTGCAGTGGTTTTGGAGAAAGAAAGAGGGCATTCGTTTCATATAAGTACATTGTTAAAGGTTGTAACTTCATGAAAGGCTTATTAAAATAATTTAAATTATAAGATATGGATATCATTCTTTTTGTTGCAATCTATGTCAATTTGCCATTAAAGAGTTTTATTTTGTTTAAATAATCAGGTAGGTTATATTTCATAAGAAAACAAATTATAGTTTCAACCTGAAGCAGTAAATTACTAAATTGGAGTTAGAAGCTGTAAATGGAGCTATTGGTAATATTGTTATTAAATAATAGTTATGTAAATTTAAAATTAAACCATATAATATTAATTTTTATAAATAAAACAAAAATACATTTACTTGTTATATATATTATTTATCTGTCTTTTTTACTTTAAATATTTAATGGACTTTGTTGTAATCACAAGTACAGATCTTCCGAATATCATGAGACACCCTGCCAAGTTTGTTATTGTTTGGTTATATCTTGGAAAGCATTTCGTCGTATTCTCATTCACGTTTATGGTAGGACGAAATTTCCTTAAGAATAGAAATTACCCACCTTTAAGCAATAAGAATTATTGTGTCTTTATCCTTTAGCCTTCTAAACCTAATTTCTAACACCAAGAACACTATGAATTATAGATGGATCAAACTAAAAACAAACCAAAACCAATATCATTCGGCATGGTTCTCAGATTAAATTTTCAAATTTCATGTTTTAGTTTTGTAATTTCTTCATTGAAAATTCGTAATAAAAACCCAAACGTAATCAAACTAGCTCGGTCAATAGTTTAATCTTTTGGTTTTGGTCTGTTTTTGAACACCATCCTAAAAGCAAGCGTAAGAGTGCATATTGTTATAGTCAGTGTAGGACAATCACTTGACAAATTCATACCCATCAACATTAGACATGAATTAACTCAACTGTCATAATAACTATACCAGTATACCACCCTAATAAACGAATAATCACGTTCGCGGCCACTCTTCTACACAACACTAACCTCCACCTCACTTCCAATATGAATAGTCGAATGAATCCAATCACCAACTTCAAGGGGGCATTTGGTTCGCAGATTTTTTTCTCTGGGATTTGCATTTGTTAGGATTTTGTCAAGGAATTTGCATTAACTTATAGAAAAAATTTGCTATTCTGAAGAAATGTAAGATAACTAGGATTTAAAATCCTAAGGGGAGACTGGGTTTTTAAATAACACAGAAGTAAGGGATTTATAAAATCCTGGGATTTATAAAATCCTGGGATTTTAAATCCTTACTGAGATCTGTGAACCAAACACATGATTTTAAATGCAAATCCCAACGAATCTCATGAAATCCGCGAACCAAATGCCCCTAAGTATGCTACCCGAATATAATGTCCTTGCATATTTAGTGTCATCTATATAAGATAGAACCAGTGGGTCATGAGTTGGGATTCCATTCCATAGTACGTGAAGTTATTCCTTCTTTAATAGTGGAGGATATACTTGGTTATAAGTATGTTTTTCGCATTTTTAGATGACAATGATAGACATAATTAAATCTATCACAAGTTGCTCTGTATGAATCAATCACCCCGTAAAAGTTACAACTGGTTTGGAATAATGATAACTACGTACCCTCTCCCCGGTTAACCGTTGATAAAAAACATCATTTACTAGTGGCCGGCTTGTTAAATTCCTCAGAATCAATGCATAGATTGCAAATAACAACATAATTTCATCAATGTATGCACAATGACACAGACAAGCATATTCTAATAATGCAAAAGAATTGATCAAAAAGTCTTAAAAGTAATAGTACAATAACATCATAATATATATAATTTCTTAGACTGTATTAATTTCCTACCAAAATTGCACTTTAAAAAGCAACATTTCATTGATAAATTATTCTTTTAACTAGCCTACATGGATCCATCTAAGCCTAAAAGCATGTAATTGGGAATAGCTAAGGATGAAAACAACAATAGAAAAGTGTAGTACAAGTAAGTGCTATCCTATGACATCTGCAGCATTGTTATTCTAGAAGATAAAAAGGTTCAAAAACTTTACTATTTCTATGTTGGTATTATTCTAGTCTTTAAGAACAAAAAATGCACCATAGTTATTATAAATTCAAGTGCAGTATGCACTTTGCAAGGTAAGTAAGTGTTACTTATGTCTTTTAACGATCAATCAAATCAATAAACATAGCAAGCTAATTAGGAAAGGTGCTATTTTTCTGACCAAGGATAGTGTTCGTGTTCACTTCTTGGGCATCGCTATTGATATCCACTTTGAATCTTACTCTTTTACATAATGCTAGTTTTCACAAAGTGGTGGTCCAACCATTGAGCATTCCTAGTGGAAATAGACTTGCATAAAGCTATTTTTTTGTGTACTGGAAGTCTGGACTGGACTACTTCTCCTCAATCTATGTATATGCTGCCTTTCTGCATAACACTTTGAATCATTTGGATGAAGGGTGAAGGGGTTGTAATATTGTATAATACTTAAAACGATGAAAATATCCTCTTGTATATGTGCTTTTTAATTCGCAATATTCCTCTATTTGTCAGTATTGAAGGCAGTTTACACATTTGATCATTTACCAAATTCTAAGTTATTATAGTTACATTTAAGTTGTTCCGGTTTAAAAGGATTATGTGAACTTTGATTGGGCTGCGCGCTTGTTTTCCACAACCTTAAAACAGGAAAAAGAATGTGATTTAGAGGGAACCATCTGTATTGCTTTAGTTAGGTTTTACAGGTGACATGTTCTTTTCAATTTTCATGCTTTCCATTTGTTTTCCTCTATCTTTTCTACTTCATAATGTTTAGTATTCATGATTGTAGGAATTTGTTTTCACACGAAGGTGAAAGGGTGATCCATCGATAGGATCATGGATTTATTAAAAATTAACTTTTGTGTCCAGCTGATGCAGAGAGGAGAAGAGGAATGTGTAAGATCCATGTGCCTTTCTTATGAAACTCAACACCCGTAGAAATATACACTTATCGTACGACAAGCCAGTTGCCTGCCTGCATTTTCAGTGGATGGACCAAGTTTGTGACCACCTAAGTATAAGCAAATTTAAGGATTCCAAACAGACTATTTAAACACTTCCATTTATAAAGTTTACTAAAACATCATATTCAGGTCTCCAAACTGAATCTATTAAAACCTGCAAATCAAAATATTTAACCCTCCAAAGATCATCTTTGAGCTCATGAGTCATGAACCACAAAGACTCTCCTAGCTAGCTATTGGCTACTGCATTAGACAAGTGAATGCTGTCTGCTACTACTCTCCTCGCTCTTCACAGGGCTGGTGCTAAATATTTTCATGTTCGGAGCAATATTAAAGAATAATGTCTCTTACAAAATTTCTAAAATACAAATAACTATTTTTTTTTAAGTGGTTCTTTCACTTCTTATGTTATTTAATTAGAAAATTAAACAATGATTATATGATTGAGAAGTAAAACGAATTTCTCATTGTTTTCTCTAGCATAGCTTGTGTTTGATATTAATATTCTTCTGCTACTTGTTACATTTTCTGATTCATTGTTCTCATCGTTTAAGGTTATAATTTTGTAACTGACAATGAAGATGTATTATAGAGCTGTAAATGAACCGAACGTTGAACGAACCATTTGTTGGGAAATTCGTTTGTGTTCGTTCAATTAATAGACGAATGAACATGAACAAAAGTTTGTGTTTGTTTAATAAAATGAACAAACATGAATATTGACTTCGTTCGTTCAATTTATATTCTTTTAATTGTTCATTTACGTTCTTTTGTTTGTGTTTATTTCATTGTTCATTTATGTTCGTGTTTATTTAGTTCGTTCATTTATGTTCGATTATGAGTTAAACGAACGAATATAAACAAACACGAACAAAACCAATTCCTTAATTAATGAATATGAACAGAAAACTTCGTGTTCATTTATTTTTTAAGTTAAAGTAAACGAACGAACATGAACATATTATCGTTTGTGTTTGTTTACAGCACTAGATTTGAATATTAAATAACAAAACAAAGCTCAATGTACCACTGAAAAATTAATGTCTCTTGAGAAATTGATGATAGCCCATGGGCCATGGCATGGCTCCTCATCAAGTTAAAACATCATTGCAGAGATGTGCAACATTAGCATAAGAGAGGTTTTGAAATTAAGGATCACAAATCGATTATTTCATCGACCAATAAAATGAAATCTCATGTGAACCTGTTTCAAATGCACCTACATGCATGTGATGTGGTGGCATCACCAGACCCTGCTAGACATTGAAATAACACAATACATGTCAATAATTGGCATGTAGTTAACCATACGTTGTATATACACTTTATCGTGAATTAGGATACGTTCGTCTCACGGAATGGATTTTCAATGAAACTGTATTTTTGTATGGTGATTTTGAATCTGGATTGCAAAAACAATGAATATAAATGTGTTTAGATCTTATCAAATTCTATGGTTAAAGAAATATATCGTTTTTGTTATCTGTAAATAAATTTATATTCCTAGCATTTCACACACAACAAATACTTAGCTCTTAAACACCATTTTACACCTCAAACAATCAACTACTATATACTTTTTTTTTTTTCAAAAAGCAAAATTTTACTCCACCACTACGAATGAAACAACCAAAAGATAGTCCCCAAGAAATAGACTAAAGCAAAAAAGAAACCCAAATAACTACGAGTGCCTAGCTAGTCTGGGAACAAAGACAAAATTTAACCCAAAGCTTCAAAAGGGTTTAAACACCATCTCAAACAATTTAGGCACAACCTTGATTGCTTGTTCGCCAACCAGATACTTGAAAGCTGCTAGACACGGGAAAAACGATCCTCCGCCAAAATACTCTCCATCTTGCATTGATTTGCATGAAGTATCCTATTTTGCCAATTCCCAAAGAGCTATTGAAACTAAATACTATAAATTTTATACAAATTCCTTCAAATTTCTTTCCACGAGTCAAATGCCCCCTAAAATGAATTCTTAGTAGATGAAACACTCTTTAAGTCCATACATTCACCATGGTTTGATTCCGAAGCAAAATTAAAATCTGCATGTCAAAACATAACCGGCCTTGTTTGTTTTTTGCAATAAATGTAAAATTCCGTAGGGACTCACGGTCGTAATAAAGATTTAAATTTAGACCAATAAAAATTTTCTGTATTTGACATGTATATGTTGTGCATAAGTGAGTTAAAATGGAGTTCATACCAAATTCAATTTGATTTGTATCAATTTCTCATTAATCAGATTTTTTATTATTCACGACCTCCACTTTACCTATTAAAATTTAGTCTCGAAATGACTAATTTACAATTTAAAATATTCAAGGGACTATATTGTAATCACAAGCACAGGGCCTCCGAAATCCATGAGACGGCCCTGACCTCCAAAAATAATGGTGAATTTGTCATTTTAAATAAAATTATAATGTATGATAAAAATATGTTGTGTACAAGCCACCACCCATAATATAATATCTGAATGTGTAAAATTCATAGATTCGTCCAAATACAAATGTTTTATCTGCCTTGGGCCCATGACCCACAGGTCCCAGTATCGGAACCTGACGTTGATACCATATTAAGAACGAGAGAATTTTATTAACCTTTGTATTTTTACACTAACAAAGTACAGTAGCCTCTTATATATATACAAGGAACTACAACAGAATAACTAATTATACAAGGAAATAACAGAATTATAACTACTACATAACAACTAATGGCTTAGTTATATTAACTAATTATGCCAACTCAACATATTAGTTCTATATCCTACCGGCCTTATTGTAGTTCTTAAAAGGAAGCGTACAACAATATAATAAAACTTAATTAAGTATATGTAAATAAATTCATCAACATAATGATTTGATTAAAAGGATCTGCTTATATTAATACGTACACAATACAAATAATTGCATGCATGTTAATACATACAAAATATGTATATTAAAAAACATAACAATTATACTTTTAAAGGCAACAAGATATGTATATTAAAATGGGTTTATTATGAAAAAACCAACATGTTTTCACGGTTTTTGCGTTTTCGTCCCTCAATGTTATTATTTTTAAGTTTTGTGAAATTTGACTATTAGACCCTGGTTTTAATTATTAAACCGGGTTCTAATATTCATTTTTCACTAAACCAAAAACAAAAAAATTAACTTGAGAACTTTTATTACAAAAAAAATAACATGAAGGGACGAAAACGTGAAAAAATGTTAGTTTATTTCATAATAAACCCTATTAAAAAACCAGATGCATGATGCATCATAATGTGAATAGGATATATAAATGTCATTTATTAAATGTGAATGGGATATAAAAATGTCATTTATTTAATTTTTTTTCCAATAGAAAAAGTAAAAAATCAACGTTATAAACACTGTTAGTTATACAAAACATGTCCACTTGACCAAATAATGGTAGGGTCCCATGAAATTCGTCATGTATAGGGTCATCCCAAAGCTTAGTTACTAGTGAAGAATAGTGATTTTTCATTTCCGTCAAGCAAGTTTCATAGAATAAGACTTGAAGAAAACGTAATTATTACATTACGAAATGTCGAGTATTTCAATGTTAGAACGTATACATTATTTCATTACACACTTCCAATTCTATGTTCTAAATACAAACTTTTCACTATCAAATTAAGTTTTATTCATTGTTAATGAGAGGTAGTGCCTAAAACACACGCAAAAGTTATCGATTTTTAAGTCATGACCGTACATATTTTATTTATGTTGATGAGTCGATTCATAGTTCCTTCGTTTTGAGGATTTATATATGAAAATAATTATGATAACTTGAAGGTTTTTTCATTTTCTTGAGCAATTTGTTTCACGCTTTCCTAATGGGAGTATGAAATTGTGGTTACAATTATATCCTATGGTACTTCGGTATAAAAAAAAAACCCCCTCTTAATATCTAATGTATTGACATGGATGGTTGAAATGTAGTTGAATTGACGTGGATATCGATGATGGGAAAATAAATGAATATGGATATAACAATATTTGATCCGTTGTCAGTCACAAAAGTTTACTTTGCTCTCTTAAACTTGTTTTGTAATCTATTCTAATGAAAATCTTTATATTTTTTTACCATGTAGTAGTATTTCAATTTAGGTAGTATAAGTTATGAAACTAATGTGGCATTTGGTTCACGGAATGGAGTTCGAAAAATTAGAATTTAAATTTCAGTTATTAATATGATTGATGGTGACAGTATAAGATGGTCTTTAGTATTGATCAGAGATGTAGGTCGGAATCTAATTCATTTATAGGTTGAAATTTAATTCATGTATAAGTTGGAATAAATGTCAAATTCCTATAACCATAAATTTTGATGGAAAATACATAAATTTAACCTATTTTATTAGTTGTCAAAAATTATAAATAAGGTAAATTTAAATTACAATTCCACCTAAATCCTTGAAATGAAGGTAGAGAAACTTTGGGCTTTGCACACATTGGGCAAAGTGGACCGTAAAGAACAAGGCAATATTTGATGACCATCAAGTTTCTTCGTTGGGCTTACAAATGAGAATACGAAACCAACTATAACGACTAACGACTAACGACTTATTTCCAACATTATGGATTTAATTATGCCTTCAACTAAATTATAATAATGTTTACTTTAGATATTTAAATATTAATTATGCATTGATATTGTTGTTGTATTAATTCATTTTAAAGACAAATTGTCAAAATAAAACATAAAATCTGAATTTTAAATTTTTAACCGAAATGACTTATAAAATTTATTTTTTGACATAAAAGGAATCGATTACCAGTTTTGAAGGTAACTAGTCAACATTTTTATGATGTTGCATTTTAAAAATTGTCAAAGAATATATTACCAAAAAAACGATTTTTAAAATTCAGATTTGATTACTTTAAAAGGTACCACACTCACCACCACCATCATATAAGTGGTTACCAATTCTTAAATGGAACAAATCCAACCCTTACAATTCAATCATCAACAACATCCACAACTAGCACAAATCAAAACACAAAAATGAAATCTAAATCGATCAAAACATGAAACTCAAAACTCAAAGCCAAAATCGAAGTAAGAATAACTCCCAAATGTTGAAACAAAACATGAAGAAATTAACACTCTAACTACCTATAAATATATTTTATGTTGTTTACGATACCTCATGTTACAAAATCATATGTAGCATCACCTTAGATTGGTTACAATTGTAATAGACCTAAATTCTAACCATAATACATTTACATCACTAAAAATAATTATAACCCTTTTTCAACATAATTTTTTTTTTTAATATCTTTATTGTCAATTTTAAATTTTTTTGTTATATTTCTTGACAACTTAGCCTATAAAATGACAACTCTTGTTTTAGTAATCATTTTAACATTCAGATTTGTTGATAAGAAAAAAAAAATTCATGGACAAATGTGATAAAACGGTACAAATATGATTTTTTTTCAATATACTAAAATGTCTCGTAATTTTTTTGTAATCTGGATAACCATTTATTGGTTAGGAAATTTTACGATGACGGTAAAATATAAATAACATGAAAATTAAAATAATAAAATGTTATATTAAAAAAATAAAACTGATAAGACTACAATAATAAGATATTTATTTTTCGTATATAAACACTTGTAAACCCATTTAAATATGTATAGGTATATAACTAGGGGTGTTCAAAATATTTTAAAATCGAAATATCGATACGAAAAACCGACAAATTGTTTTGATTTGACGTTAACCGAAACAGTTTTTCGATAATTTTCGATTTAGTTAAATGAATCAGAAAAAAACTTTGTGTTCTGGTTTCAATCATGATTCATGATTTTGACAATGGACGATTAATCAAAAAGCCGAAAAAGAAATTCTTTCTATAAATTTTTAGGTTTTAGGTATTATCAACATTAGCATTTATCCCGACAATAATATAAAATTTTAACTATTTACTTAGTCTACACTAATTATATAATCCAAAACAATTAAAACTATATTTTTACGTTTTAATTTGATAACCATACCGAAAGAAAGGTTAATTTCAAGTTAACATTCACAAAATCCTAAAATCCATATATTTGATCAACCATGTTATATTCTTAACACAAGCAAATCACATTCTAGTAGATCTCGACTATGATTTGTGGGTCCAACCCGAACCTAACAAGTCGGACCTATATGTCAACCACCATCCCATTCCCAAATCCGCCATAACCATCCGAGCTTGAACACAGTAAAGTTAGTGTTCTTAAAATAGAAAACGAAATTTAAAAAAAAAAAAAAAAAAACGTGTTACGACAACAATTATCTTGAATATCATCATCCCCTTTACCCAATTTCACATTAAATCAGTGTTGTAAAATAAGATACAAAGTTGTTCAATTTGTCGCACAATTAGGGTGATCTATGCTATTCATCTGAAAGTTGAAACCTATTTACAGATTGGGTAGATGATCTTCAATCCCTTCACATCACAATACCCAGATACCGTTCAATTTGTGGAAAAATCAAGTAAATTAAACTATTATGATGCTTTAACGGTGAAAGTGAAATCTTTTTCGCATATGAGAATGCAGTAACAGGAGAGTCAATATAAGGCAATTCTTTGGTATTTGTTGTCTGTGGAAGAATCACGGTCTTCAGAAAACCCCCTTTTATTACCATAACTGTGTGTATGGGCAGGTGGAGTTGGGATGAGCAACGACGGCGATGGAATCTGGTAGGTGTCTAGCGGCGGAGGTGGGTGGTGCCAATGTGGGAGTGGTCCTGCCAGGAGAAGGTTCTGTAACAAAGGCCCTGCTTTCATCACTGCTTCTAAAAACTTCCCTTTTTCCGGCAACCCTTTTCCGTCTACAGGAAACTGCAATTCCTGCGGCGGCGGCGGAAGTTGAAGTGGGTTTTCGATAGGTGGTGAAGAAACGATGCTCTCTTCACAATCGGAAGAATAGAAGCCACAATTGGTGATGGGTTCATCTTCGATACTGGAGACTCCAGATTGCGGCGGAGGTGTGGTGGTGTTTTGATGGTGTTTGAAGTGGCGATGGTGTTGAAGAAGGAGGAGGGATTGGTATCTGGATTGAGCTTCATTTCTTTCATTAATGGCGTCATTGAGAAGATGTTTAAGTTGATCTAACTGATCATCTCTTGATCTGATCTCTGCTTCAACCCTGGCCCTTGTTGCTTCAAGCTCCATTGTAGTTGACCATAGTGACTGTGTGAGCTCCTCTGTACTCTGTTACAATTCAGCACTCAAATTACATCAATCAAAAGACTTTAGAATTCTAACAAGTGTTGTTGATCATGCAAAATGCAGTATAATAATATGTTAGATAGATTGGGGTTTATTACATATATATACATCCTTAGTTCAGTTTTATCATCTATACTAAACCTTAATTTATCTAATACCATGGAAGAAAAAGAAAAGAAAAGAAAGAAGTGAAAACCTTTTGTTGGTGCAAGTCAAGAATGCAATTGGGGTGATGATGTTCCATGAAAAACTGTGTTTGAAGAGTGAAGAAAAGGGGAACATTGAATGTCTTTTTTTAGTGAACATTGAATGTGCCTTTATAAAGGCTGCTTTTTTGGCACTACACAACCATTTTGCTTTGCAGTGGACACTTGACTTGCATAGTTTAATGTGAATTTTTGGTTAAAACATCATACCTCAATTTTATACATCTATATCTATTATATCTTTTAATCAATTTATAATCTATGTTTATAATCTATAGATATTATTGAAGAGCAATTATTTTGTCACGTATCATCATTAGTTATTGTAATGTAACATCATCTTCTACCACCATTTGAAACTTATATTTTTTGAATCTATAAATAGTTCATATCAAAATAATTCAAATGATATCTAATCAAATCTAAACTAAATCTTATCCAATATAAAGCTCTAAATTAAAATTAAATTTATATTTATATTTATATTTAAGTACGTTATATTATATAAGTAGATATTATAAATTTGATAAAATATTTTTAAAAATTATCGTGCAATACTAATGAAATTAATTTTTTAGAATTATTCTAATGTTATACATGGGTTTATAATAAAAAATAAGTAAATTGACAATTGTCATCTTCTCATGATACCAAGTGTCATAATAAATAAAAAACTAAATTAGCTTTTTAAATCCAAACATTTGATGAAATGATTGTAATTGGATCTATTAAAATCATAACAACAGACATTTTATAGATATTTTTAATAATAATAATAATATATAAATGTTATTAATGAACATATATATTATTTAAATAACTTATACGTAAAAACAACAATAATAAATTTATGTAAAATCTCATATGGAAAAAACTTAATGTTAATTTATTAACTTTATATAGTATTGAGAAAAAATATTTATAAAGTTATTCATGCAATATACGTGTTAATATACTAGTATTTATTTAATACTAAATATATGTAAAACATATATATATATATATAATTATTTTTAAACTAAAATTTCTGTATGCATTGAAAGATTAAACTAGGCTTTGTTTGTCTGGGGGGTGGAGGTGTTTCTTTTTTGGACTTCTTAAAACCTCTTTAATTAACTTAAATAAGTATAAAGGACAAGTTAAATATATCAATAATTAGGTAAATTTAACTAATATTTAATAATAAATTAACAAATTTTAATAATTAACTAATTAAATAACTATTTTAATAACTTTAGTAATTTACATTTAATTAAATAGTTTGTAATTAATGAATAACATAAGTTAATATATTATTAGATAAATGTTCTAATTTTAATAAATTAATTTTGTTTTCTAAATTTTATTTAATTAAAATATTAAATTCAAATATAATTTCATTTAAATTATATTCAATTACAGTTATTCGATTTAAGTTAATTAAATATTAAATTAAATTAATACTTCAAATATTTTATTTTTATTTTATTTTTTATAAATTTATTATAAACGCAAAATGACCAGCCCCTGGCCGGGGTAAAGTGGTGCTACCCGAAGACTTAAATGAATAGCCATCGCTGTTAAGAACAACTATGATCCAATGAAAAATTTTAATTTGATGTATGGTTTAATATGGAAAAAAAAACCAACGTGTTTTCATGTTTTTGCGATTTAATCTCTCCGTGTTATTTTTTTTCTATGAAAGTCCTCGAGTTATTGTTTTCTATCCGGTTTTCGGAAAATTTTTGTTTTTTTTCATAATCAACCCTGACTTTTCACACAAAAAACCAACATGTATTCACAATTTTTCTTCAAAAAGTCCAGAAACTTGAAGACTTTTTTGAAAAAATAAAAAAATTCCAAAAATCATAAACAAATAATGTTACTTAAGAATTTTATTGGTAAAAAATAACACGGGAAGATTAAACCGTAAAAACGTGAAAAACATATTTTTTTAATATTAAAACCTTTAATTTAATAACTTGCAGACCTTTTAAATTAAGAAACAAACATTTGTAATTTCATATATTAAGTGTCCAGTTTATAAAAACTACATGCATACGGTCTTTAGAGTTCTACTTTATTAACTGGTATCTCTGGTTATTATGCTGACGTGTAGTTTGTCATATTTTGATTTAAGTTGTTTCGATTTGATATGACAACTTGAATAAATTAATTCAGCACACTTCTTCAAATTGATTAAATATCTCAAACGTGTTTAAAGGATTTATATAACTAACTCTCCATTAATTGATAATTAAATTAATAAATGTAGTGATAGACGTGGATCGATCAAAACCGTTCATTTGGTTTGGCATCCATGCGATGCAAATCCATACACATTTGATCATCTTTAATTTATTTTATCCAAATTTAGAAGTCGATATTTCATTTTATAATACAAATAATACCAACACCATTTTTCTTCATGTGTAAAATTATCTTGGAAAACAAGATTAACATAATCTTATTTTTATAGATTGTTGGTGATTTATCACCAATATTATTTAAGTGTAATAGGATAAATTTGTTTGACCAAAATAATCTTATTACATGATGAACAAGTTGGGTTGGTGCGGAGTGCACAGTTGTTCAATATTGTTTAATATTAATTACCGGAGGTTCGGGGGCAGCGCCCCCGATAGCGGGATTCCAGGGGCGGCAGCCCCTGGCAGGGTCCAATGGGCAGAGTGGTCAGTCAAACTTGGTGTGCTACTATTAATTCAATGTTAATTACATAATTATCATCTTATCCCTATTGTTATATAATAATCCAATGGTTTAGATTGGTTCTATAGTCCTGCACTAAATTAAAGTTCTGCAATGATCCTAACCATATACATATATATATATATATATATATATATATATATATATATATATATATATATATATATATATATATATATATATATATATATATATATATAGATTTGGGTTCAAATGAGTACCACTAGTTTTGCGGAGTACCGGAGGTACCTCGCTTAAAATTATTTTTTTTGAAATTTTTTTTCATAATCATGTTTAAATTAATAATATAAGACTACTTGCAAAAAATCACACATAAACACACGCTATAACTATGTGAAACGTGCAAGTTCACATGACCTGCACTGTTGTGAACGTATGTTCACAGCTAAGCATGTTCACATGAATTTTTCCACGTTCATTTGACTTTTAAGAGGCTACGAATTGTGAATGCGTGTAATTCTTTTACAAATATGCTTATATTATTTGTATATAAATGAATATGAAAAAAATTTAAAAAAATTTTTTTTTTTTCGGAGCATGTTCACATATTAAACCCGTGTGTTCACAGGTACTCATGGTACTCTGCATTTTTTAGGTACTCACACGAACCATATTCTATATATATATATATATATATATATATATGTATGTATGTATGTATGTATGTATGTATGTATGTATATAATTTTAAATTTTAAATATCCTAAAGTGGATTGAAACACAAAAGAGAGAGGAAGTCCTATAGCATATGACCAGTGAGACTGTGAGAGTGTGAGACTCCAGCGCCAAACGCGGGAGTAAAGATGACTTTGACATCTCAAAATGGTAACAAAATGCATGAAAACACAATGGTACCTTTTATCATTTTTATTAATTAATTAATTAAATTGCATTTAAATATAGTAAAGGTGGGCAGTTTTTTGTCCGGGACCAAGGAAATCGAAAATTAAACTAAATCGAATCCGCTAAATCCAAACCAATTTTAAAGTTTCGTTTTCGGTTTGGTTATAGACCAAACCTATTATGAAATTTGTTATTTGGATTGATTTATGGTCTAGCTGATAGCAAACCAAACCGAATTACCAAATATGTGTGTGTGTGTGTGTGTGTATGTGTATATATATAACATGGTTCGAGAGAATATCAACTCTCATGCAGCACACCAGACGGTACCACTTTTAAAAAAATTAATTTTTTCATAAACATGTTTAAATTAACGTTATAAAGATCATACGTAAATTTCACATACATTCAAATCTCCTAGCTCCTAAAAAATAATGTGAACGTACACTTACATAAATTTGAATATATGTGAACGTCCATATATGTGATGCGTGATTTTATGCACTTAGAGGGTTTGAATTTGTGTGAAATCTATATATCATCTGCGTAATGTTAATTTAAACATGTTTATGAAAAAAATTTCAAAAAAAATAATTTTAAGAGTGGTGGTACCTTCAGGTGCGCTGTGTAATAGGTGGTACTCACTTGAACACACACACACACACACACACACACACATATATATATATATATATATATATATATATATATATATGTGTGTGTGTGTGTGTGTGTATGTATGGGTTGATGAAACTTTAATTCTTTTTATAGGGACAAGAAGTATCATCGTTGGATGAATAAAATTAATAGTTTAAAATTCAATAATAAGTTAAATTTAACAAAATATCACATTAAACTTTAAACCACTAATATTGATCTTACGGTTAAGATTGGTATTTTCAATACCCTGGATATTTGTGGTGTTTATTCGAGCCCAAAAACTATATATACTAGTTTATTAATCAGTGTATTACACGAATAATTCTAAATTTTTTTTCTTAAAACCATATAACATAACATTAAAAATTAATATTTAATATTATAAATATATAAAAATAATTTCAAATTTTTAGTTTAATGAAATTTTAGTTGGTTAATAGTTAAAATAGATTTAACAGATTGGATTGAATTAGATTTGATTTAATATTATTAATAATTCTAATAAATGATATGACAATTTGTAAAAATGGCAAGTGACAAATCTATACTATATAAAATAAGAAAATCATTTGAAGTTTCTGGACCATTGGATAGAAAGAAATCAATGGTCCAGATTAATTACAACTCATAATTATCTATGAAATGTCTCTTATACCCTTAATTAAAATCAATAATTATACCTATTCCATTTTTTTTTATCATTTTTCAAATTTAACACCTTAAATTAATTGCATTAAATTTTGACTTTATTTTTTTCATTAATTAATTAGTAATAAATTAGATTTTGTAACATTTAAAATTAATGTTTACTTAAAATAAATATCTATCATTATTATCCATAATAATCATAATTAGATCCAAATGTAAAATTTTGAATTAGTTGTGGAAATTATTATTATTATTATGTATAATAAAGGAATACATCAAATGTCACGTGTCACCTCTACGTTAACCAAAAAGATAATTACAACTTATAAAAAATAAAAGATAAATACAATTTAATATTTTTTTAAAAAGATAAATATACTCTATTTTTTAATATGTAAATAATAAAAAATAAACACAATTATTATTTTTGTATGTTTTTATTTTTACTCATATACATTTTATATAAATAAATTTAATTAACAATATTTACGTAATACGTGGGTTATAAACTAGTTATATAAGAAAATGACAAGTGTCAAATAAAAGAAGAAAATGACAAGTGACAATTTTATTACTCTTTTAATAGTATAGATAGATTAGGATTAATTCCTTTTGACATAAAATACTTTATGTATATTTAACCAAATATTTTAGGATTGCATACTTAATATTTGGCTCTATGAGATGTTTGAAAATTTTATTTTTGTCATTTCATATTTTGTTGTTTGTAGTTTGTTTTGCATATTAAATATTTGGTTTCTTTGGTTTATAAACCAACCCAAACGGAATTCAAATTCGGCTTATGGTTTGGTTTATATTTTGTTTTAAAAATATTTTGTCGCTGCTAATACCTTTTTTTCTTGTAGTGGTTGGGCTCGTTTTAAAGGTATTTTATGTGTGTGTGTTTGTGTGTGTGTGTGCATGTGCATGTGTGTGTATATATATAAGAGGGTTCAATGGAGAACCTTTATACATCGAGGAATCTCGAAGAACCTCAATGCACCACCACAAATGCATCACAATCCCCGTGTAATGCATCATTATTTCCACACGATGCATCAATTTCCCACGTGATGCATCGATTTCTACGTGATGCATTACGATTTTCTAGCGATGCATTGTGGTTCTTGAAGGTTCTTCGATGCATAGAGGTTCTCCATTGAACCCACCCATATATATATATATATGGTTCGTTTTTATGGGGAACCATATGTATCAAGAACCTAAAATGAACCAACCACAGCCCTTAGATTATATTTGGCTATATGAGATGTTTGAAAATTTTATTTTTGTCATTTCATATTTGGTTGTTTGTAGTTTGTTTTGCATATTAAATAGTTGGTTTCTTTGGTTTATATTTTGTTTTAAAAATATTTTGTCGCTGTTAATACCCTTTTTTCTTGTAGTGGTTGTACTCGTTTTAAAGGTATTTTGTGTGTGTGTGTGTGTGTGTGTGTGTGTGTATATAGGGTTCGTAACTAATGGGGAACCATATGCATCGAGAACCTAAAAAAACCAACCACAGCCCTTAGATTAAATGATCAAACGTGCATCATACGATGCACGTCTTTGGTTTGCATAAGGGTATTTTGGGAAAAATAATATACATAGTCAATTAAATTTTAATTTTATAATAATTGAATATTTTATCTAATAATCAAACAATACATGCTAAAATAAATTAAATTAATCACTTCCAAAGTTACAAAATCTAAAGAGATTCAAAATTATATAATCTAAACAATATGTGATGCATGTTCAAAATTCATGATGCATCTTGTTCATCTTCGCCATCAACAATTGTCGTCCATCTTCTTGTTCGTCATCTTATCGTCGTTGTCAAACACAAATCTTCATATGATTCATTTTAAAACACGATGCATCTTCATCAGATTCATCCAATTCATTTTCAAACATGATGTGTTTCATCGGGTTTATCTTCAAACACGATGCATTTCATTGGATTTATCATCAAACACGATGCATCTAGGCATGGCAATGGGGCGGGTTCGGGGTGGGGACCCCATTCCCCGTCCCCGTCCCCGACTTCCTATCCCCGTCCCCATCCCCGGCGGGGATTAAATTTCTCATCCCATCCCCGCCCCCATCAGGGTTCGGGGATCCCCGTCGGGGTTTCGGGTAATTTGTTCGTTTGACAATCGATTAAAAAAATAAATAAATTGACATAAGATAATATAAAATAATAAAATAAGCATGATAAATCTTAATGATAAGTATCACCCTAATATGACCGATAACGAAATTAAAATAAACTACGTAACAAACGAAAATGCAATAGTTTGTAGCAAAACAATGCAAGATTATAAATATGTTCTAAGCAATGTATGTTTCAAACTAACTTCAAATAAAGTAAGCAATAAATGACATGAATTTGAATTGGGTAAAGAAATTATTTGACGATGAATAAAGTAAAAATTCTTTAATTAAGTTCTATGAAAATTGCAAATTCAATCTGAAAACAAGCATGGAGCATTAGAACAGAAACTATTGTCTAAGCTTGAGGCTTGGGAAATTGTTACTTAGGACTTCATGGACTTTCAACTTTAAACAAATTAGTAACTTTTGTTAGCACATTAATGGACCCTTAATTGAGATATAAACATTTTAAGTTGGTGTCATAGAAGTAGAACCACTTAGCAAACCTGCATCTCAAATGACCTGCTTCTGGAACTCCCTAACAGAGCAAATTTATCCATTCTGTCCAAATTTATTTTCATATTTCTAAACTAAATTTGTTTCTGTATTTCTATATCAAATTTATTTTCATAAAAAGCAAAGAGTTTTAGTAATGCATGACAACATTTATTTCTATATGAAATTTATTTTCATAAAAAGAAAAGAGTTTTAGTAGATCTGTAGATGCATAACAAATTAACAACATTTATATACCAAATGTATTTTCAAAATAAAGTGTGTAAGAGATACAGAGAGATCGAAGTATCGAACTTGTTGGCTGTTGCAGTCCGCAGATGGTGTGGAGAAGATGACGGCGAGGGAGGAGAAGACGGCGAGCAGGAGCAGGAGACGACGGCGAGCAGAAGCAGGAGACGACGGCGAGCAGGAGACGACGGTTGCTGCCACTGCTGGTGTGTGCCGGTGAGGAGCTCCGCTGGTGGTCTGGCTGGTGGGGGGCGGTGAACCGGCGGTGTGGTGACTGGTGCAGCAGGGTACCGATTGGATTTGAGAGAGCAGGAGGAAATGACAAAAGAGGAGGGGAATAGAAAATGAGGAATGCAGGCAGACGCATACACCTAGGGTTAGAAGAAAAGAATTGTATCTCATTTTTTTTAAATAGCCTTAAAATTAATTATTTTATCGGGTTACGGGGATTACCCGCCCCGCCCCGCCCCCGCCCCGCCCCCGACTTTTTCATTTCGGGGATTCCCCGAACCCGCCCCCATCCCCGGTCAACTCGGGTTTTCCCCGGTCAAATCGGGGTCGGATACCGGATTCCCCATCGGGTTCGGATTTTTTTGCCATGCCTAGATGCATCTTAATCGGATTCATATTCAAACACGATGCATCTTTATCTTTAGCATCTTCAGCTTCAAACACGACTCATCTTCATCGTTTGCGTGTTCATCTACATCGTTTGCATCATATTGTTCGGCCTTGGCTTCATCTTCATCATCTTGTGTTCGCCGGCTAAAAGAGAGGGGGTGGTCGCCAACCATGTGAGAGGGAGAGAGAGGGCGGCGGGGTGGTCGCTGACCATGGGAGAAAGAGAGAGGGGGCGCCAAAATGTGTGTTTGTGTGTGTGTGTTTGTGATAGAGAGAGAAAGAAAGAGGTTGATAAAAAGGGAGAGAATTAATGAGATCATAGTTAATTTAGAGATTTTATCTTCCAAATTAATTACTCATAATATGGAGGTTAAAATATCTTTTAAGTTTTTTACTAAGTATGAATTAATAATAAATATATATGTCATTCCTAAATTGCCCTTTATGCATTTTTGGTTCTCAGTGTTTCCCAATGCAGTTCCCCATTGAACTTTAATATATATATATATATATATATATATATATATATATATATATATATATATATATAAATATAATTAGATTAATCTAATGGTCTTAATTAAAATCATAAAGTTTGGAATTAGTGAAAAAAAGATTGATATTAGTGATTTTTTAATTCTTTCAACAGTAAAAAAAGAATAGATTGGAAATATCAAAAGGATTGACATTTGTAAAATAAATATTCTTTTTCTTTAAATTAAAATAACATTAATATGATTAATTGTTAAATCAAAAAAATTATATCATAAAAACGAGAATTTTATACTCTTAAAAACGAGACCGGTCATGATATATTTTTTTCGAAAAATTTTACTTGTTTATTTTTCGTAAATTTTTTTTACCCAGACCACGATGCAATATAGTATGGCGAGATCATTCAATGTCGAATGAACACTTGATATCCAATATTCAACGTCGATGCAACACTGTATATACATTTAATATTAACAGAGCCATAATAATGGTCAAAATTAGTAGTCAAAGTTGGTGTATTTAACGAGAACGATCATGATATATTATTTCACTGTTAATTGCATAATTACCATCTTATCTCTAGTGATATATTATAATCTAATCGTTTAGATTGGTTCTATAGTTCTGCACTAAATTAAGGTTCTGCAATAATCCCAACCATATATATATATTGGAATTCTTAAAATAAAATAATATTAATGTTGGTTATAACTATATAATAATATAATATTAAATTATTAATGTTGGTAATAAGGGATAATCCGTCAAGAATTTCAGGAGTTGCTTGCATGTGCCCTTTCCTTATCATTTGTTGACTGCAACAATGCATAACCTTGATAAATATTCTAGATGAAATTATTTAAATGTTTTCACGACCTTTTATCCATATTATATTCGGATGGTATTGAATTATAAAAACGATCACATAATAACATAGATTTATCAATTAAATCAATATTCTTCTCTTTCAAGTGTTTTACATTCTGGACACCTTTTATATTATTCAAAATTATACATTTGGCATGTTTAGTAGGTTATCAACCAGTAAATGATACAGTGACTTATACAAAAAAAATTTAAATGCTATTTGTAATTGTAATTAAATCAATATACTTCTCTTTCAAGTGTTTGTATTTAATGCTCATAATATATACTACTAAAACATTTTCAAATATATATTATAATTTGAATGCTATTTGTAATTGTTTTTGTTATTATAAACTTACAGTACTACTAATAGAAATTTAAATCAGTTTTTTTTTTAATTTACATATAGACAACAACAGTAACATTATAAGTTGTAATGTTGATATATTTTTTGTTTTCCTTTCGATAAGTTCACTTTTCTCTATCTCATCAACTATCAAGGAACATTTTCGGTAGGGTAGAAAAAAAGTTAGGTTGACCTTGAAAAGTGAAATGGTAAAAAATGTCACTTTTCTATTAACTAATTAATTATAAAAAATTTGATTTCTAGTAATAATAAAGATGTGGTAGAAATAGGAATTTATGGGGTGAGAATAGTAGCACCCAAAAATTATATCAACTTTTATTTTTGAGATTAGTCTTTAAATAAAACAACTCAATTTCAGTATCTTTCTGGATATCCCACCGATGAGTCACAAAATAAAAGAGTTAAATTACATACTTTATGGTTAACATATATGTGTCAGGTTTTAAGTCATAAATAAAAAATTATATATTTGTGTGTGGTGGGAGAGGGGTTGGTTTTCAAGATAATAAAAAATATATATAATTGAAAATCCATCTTCTTTAAAATTTTATATAAATAAAACTAATAAAATAAGAAACTAGTCAAATTCCGTCTATGTATTATTAAATGTTTATGAAGAATTGACAAAAACACTAAAAAAAACTTGTCTTATTAGTTATTATCATTAATTAGAATATTAAAAAAAAAAATTCCAAATCATAAGAAAAAGAGTTTTTCTGCTTAGACTTTTTAGATTATAATGGTCAAATAAAGAGGTGGTGATGTAAACCAAAGTTTTCTCGAGTTTCCCATTAACGAACCTTTGGGCTTTGGCAAAGAACGAATATGAATGGACCCTTTTTCAACCACCAAGTCTTTTTCTATGGAAATTAAAATTTGGGTTGGGTACTGGCATAATGGCCTAATGGGTGGGTAGTACGACCAATTCTACACTAGCTGCCTTAAACTATGATTAATTTGTACCAAAAATTGATCATTAATATTTTAAAATCTTATTTATCATTATCAATTACATTTTAAAAAAGCAACATTGTTCATACCAAACTAAAAATGGAAGCTTATTTTAAGAATAAAAATATTCAATAAAATAGGGTTAAGAAAAAACAAATGTGGGACCCATTAATGGACACTAAAGTCAATGACAATATGATTAAAGATTAAATTAAAAAAGAGGTTGAAAAGCTTTATTATAATAATTAACATGAGTTGAATTAGGCTTTATTGTCTTCTTTCTATACATATATAAATATAAAAGAGAACCAAGTATTTTGTAGTTAAAAATGCCTCAAGGATAATGGGCTTTAGTTTATTTATCGGCCGGTAAATAATAATAATAATAATAATAATAATAATAATAATAATAATAATAATAATAATAATAATAATAATAATAATAATAATAATAATAGTGATAATGATAAGAACCTAACAGATTATTCATCTATATATAACTTGGACTATTTTTATTATATTATTTATTTTATACATGTTAATTGTAAAGTATTATCTTTTAGTTGTTCAAATTGTCAGAATATGGTTCGAGAGAGTACCACCCAAATGCAGCGCACCAGAAGGTACCACCTTTAAAAAAACTTTTTTAAATTTTTTTTTTCATAAACATGTTTTAATTAACATTATGAAGATCGTATATAAATTTCACATACATTCACATCTCCTAGCTCCTAAAAAATGATGTGAACACACACTTACATAATTTTGAAGACATGTGAACATGCATTTATATGATGTGTGTTTTCATGCACTTAGAGTGTTCGGATTTGCGTGAAATTCACATATGATCTGTGTAATGTTAATTAGAACATGTTCATGAAAAAAAATTTCAAAAAAATTACTTTTAAGGGTGGTACCTTCTGGTGCGCTGCATTAGAGGTGGTACTCACTTGAACCTAAATCCAAATTGTCATTCAGTGATTGTTGACTTAAAAATTTAACCAAAATTACCCACTTACACTGTTAAATTTAAACAAGACAAAACTGGATTACAAATGATTGATGGGTGTAAATAAAGACATCCACATTCAACTTTATGTATAAAAATCTATCTATCTATACTATTAAAAAGAGTAACTAATTGACACATGACATGCTCACATTTAATTTGCCACATGTCGCTCTCTTCTTTTGTCACGTCATTTACTGATTTTATTTTTAAATTTTAAATCAAATCAAATCTATGTAAATCTAATATGGATTAATTTAATAACTAACTAACTAAAATCAAGCAAACTTTATTATTCATATAATTATTATATAACTAAAACTAAGCACACTTTATTATTCATATAATTATTATATTATACATATATAAATATCATTTTTAAAATTAACCCATGTAATACATGGGTAATAACATAGTACATCATAAAATTAACATCTTAACCTGGATTCCAGGTCTCGAGTTCAATGAGTGGACAAAAAGTTGTAGATTTAAAAGTAAGAAAAATTGTTTACTTAATAACAATTACCTAAATTTTCGTTTCATTTTTTTAAAATATCATTTTTCATTTTTTTCTGTTACCTATCCTATATTTACTTTTAATACCATCTTTCTCACTTTTACTTTTCTATCACTTATCTTATTTTGTGTACTTAATAACAATTACCTAAATTTTCGTTTCACTTTATATAATACCACTTTTAGTTTTTTCCGTTACCTATCTTATATTACTTTTAATAGTTAATATCCTCTTTTTCTCACTCTTACTTTTCTATCACTTATCTTATTTTTTCTCACTCTTACTTTTCTATCACATATCTTATTTTTCTTACTTTATAATCACCAATCCCATTTTTTTTTAAAACTTAGGTGGTGCTTGGATTGAATGAATTTAAAATGATAGGATTTTGAAATGTTTAGGGGTATGGATGGATTATGAAAGGTGGAGAATTGGTGAATTTAAAATCCTAAATGAGCTAAATCCTATCTTTTAATATTGTATCCAAACATGATAATGAAGGATTTCTAAATCCAAATCCTAAATGGGTTGTTTAAATCCTTCAAACCAAACACCACCTTAAACTTCATCCCTAAACAAAGTTTTTATTTTTTTTATAAAAACTCTTGTTTTTTCTTGAAAACTATAAACTTTATTAAAAAAATTCGTTAACTTAAGGCAAAATAGACATCCCTTTATAAATAGAATTAGCTGTCAAAGTGGCCAGTCTTCGTAGCGTAACCTTTTCAAACTTTTGGCAGATATAACTATATTAGTACGTGAAGGCCCAACTCTGCCCACATATATATTTTAAGAGCCGAGCATATTGGGCCTGGGTCAACTCCAAACCTTTGTTAGGGTCATTTTTCTAATTTTTATTGTACTTTGAAGTCCTATTAATAAGGAGATAATATAAAGTAAGAAACTTTATGATAAAATTTAACCATTCAAATGGACTGAATTTATGATGAGGTGTTTGTATTTTGGTTTAAACACAATTAACTGATTATTAGCTTTTTGTGTGTTGTTAAAAAATAAAAAAACTAATTGACACTCAAAATTATTTTTCAGTTGTAAATTGTCTTTTTATATTTTTGTATTTGTAACAGAACTTTATAAAAGTTTGTTGTTTAAAAATTTTCTCAAAATACTTTTTACAAACACAACTTTACAGAACGAAATTAAAGACTCCGATATTATTTGTTTAGTTTTTAATGAAATCATTAAAAAGTCATTTTACATTTGAATGACTTCTTAATGATAAATGACTTCTTAATGGTTCCATTAAGAAACAACCTCTCCCTTCGATTGGCTGGTTGAGAGGTGGGTAGTAAACACCAAACAGGTCAATAATAGCATATCCAAACATCCCTAAATGCCACGGTTAAACTGTTATGCGAAGAAATGGGTGATAACTGATAACTCCTGAGACCCGACCCGACAATATCGATACGAATATAAACTCCGAAAATATTTCGTGTGCTACCCTCTTTCTTGGAGTTGGTAGTCATCTTCTTCATTCATATCATTATTTCCTGTTTGGAATTACAGATCTATGTTAGCAGACCAGAATTAAGTTAGATTTCTTTATCCTTCCACTAATTCATGGCCTCTTCAGCCGTCAATGCCGCCATTGAAAAACTAGCTAATGTTCAACTCAATCAACTCTCCACTTCCTCATCTCCTAATCTCCAAAAAAACCTCTCAATTCTATCCCCCGACCAGGTAGCTATAATCTATATGTATGTGTGTTTCTCTGATGCAATGATGCTACTACATCGGGTTGATTTTTTATTTTTGTTGGTATTTTTACAGATAGAGCTCGGAAAGATGTTGCTGGAGACGGGACAGGGTCATTTGTTTGAAGACTGGCCTGATCCTGGCGTTGATGACGATGAGAAAAGAGCTTTGCTTGCTCAGGTAAACTTTTACTAGCTGCTAGGGCTGATAAATCATGCTATTCGATTAGGTCATTTCTATGTGGGGTGGGCCCATCTACATTTCTGTTCTTCATAGATTGATCATCCAATCACATCTTCTTTACCATCTAAATTTAAATATTAAATCACGAATATGTAAGAGTCTAGTTTTCAACATGTTCATAAGTTCATTTTTGTTGCAAATTACGAATAGGAATGAGTATATGATTTTGATTCCGTATTACTTCATGAAGTAGCTAAATTTTTCATTATATTGAAGTAAGAGGTAAATGTTGTGAACAAATAGCTTTTGAACATTTTCATTTCGTCGCGGTTCCCCTTTACCTTGTATGAATATAAAAAAACCGAGATTGGACCTGCAAAATTGGAGAATGGAGAACCTAAGGTATAAACGAGTTGTTGCCTTGTTGGTTGGTCCAAAGCAACTCGTTTTGACATAGCACTGTTTCGGTAGGTTACTGATATCCATCCTTACAAAACCGTGCTATTATAAGACACTTGGATGAAAAAATTCCGAAGTTCAAAGGTTTTATGTTTTCCGCTTACTGGCAAATTTTCATTTTACCATAGAACATTTTGAATATGATTCGTATAACCCACAGGATTCCGGAACAGACATACAATTGTGATTAGGACTCTTTATATTTCTTAGTTTATTCCTACTGATATCCAATATCAGTTACAAGCTGGTGACCTGTGGTTAATCAAGGTCAAACAGGAGATCCAAGGAAATTTTGAGCCGAAAATGGGGAATCTACCTCTTTTATGGAAGCGGAGCTAAAAAGAAAAAAACTGGTACAATATAAGGAAGTTCCATAAACCCTTGATGAACTTTTTAGTAACATGCAGATCTTTCAAATGGATGATTAAAACTATGAAGTTTTTCCCATGATAGAATGTGATATTCAAACATAACAACGACATTGTGTGCTTCGCTGTCTGCTTATGCAAATGATAGGACTTGTCTGTCGTTCATCACTGCTGCATGCATCCTAGAATGACATTTGCTTGGTTCTTTTAGGTAGCTCTGCTAAATTCAAGCTACCCTGGAGGTTTGGTCTCATACATCAAGACTGCAAGAGAACTCTTAGCAGATTCAAAGGCAGGGAAGAATCCGTTTGATGGCTTCACGCCTTCTGTAAGTTACTATGCTCCATCTTTTGGGTATCAATCATAACAACTTGGCAAATTTTTTTGATTAGTTAAGTTTATCTCGTCATGGACATTAAATCTGAATGACGCATGTCCGTCCTTGTGTTTTTCCTTCAGCAAATGCTTGTAACAATGCTTCACTTGAGACTTGAGATTAGATTTTCAGATATCATTATTTGAATGATATTTATGCATCCAAGGAATCATATATCTGCATTGAATTCATTAATTCAATAGCAATCCAGCAACGGTATTCTGTTAATTCATCCCTGGCAATAACTTAATTTATCGTATTGTTTTACTTTAATGAAATATTTTAAATTTGTCATATATATTTTCTCCGAGTTTAAAAGAGTGCAAAGTTACAATTATTTGAGTTTTATGTTTGATGCCTAAAATTCACTGTCACACATGCCACAGAACCTATACACATACACACATGTGTGCGAGCGTGTGTGTGTGTGTGTCTCTCTCTCTGTGTGTGTATGCCAGCCACTGTTAAAGATATATACTATTTTATTAGTATTTTGAGATTTCAGACGTATCTATGCTAGTATGCTATCATAGATATGTAACTGAAATACCACCAGTTCATTCATAAATGAGACTTTCTGTAGTTGCAATTAATGTGAAATCTATGTACCCCTCAATCATTTATCTGTCACTTAAGTGTATTCTGGTTCTTCATGGGCCTTTAACCTTTTCATATCTTCCTTACTATCAATATCTTCCAGCTTACAATGAACGGGCATAAATTGCACCTTAGTTGAAACTAGAGATATATCTCTGTCATAATATCTATAGTACAATGGCAACCATACCAGTTTTGGGCACATGCGGTTCCTGATTCTTTGATGGATATCATTAGACATACTTTCAGATCTGCATGTAAAGTCATGCCAAATGGAACTATATTTAGGTTCTGAACTATATTTTACAGGTGCCATCAGGTGAAGTTCTGACTTGTGGTGATGATAACTTTATCCAATATGAGGAGACTGGTGTAAAGCAAGTGCAGAATGCTGCATTTGTTCTTGTTGCAGGTGGGCTTGGGGAACGTCTCGGATACAAAGGAATAAAGGTTGCCACATCATATTACTACAGTTATTATTATCAGCATCAAATAATGACTATTATATTTATGTTTTTAAGTTGTGGAGATGGGTTAAGTTACGTATTACTATATGGCTAAATTTGCTCCAAATCACAGGTAGCACTTCCCATGGAAACTACTACAGGAACTTGTTTCTTACAGCACTACATTGAGTCCATACTATCATTATCAGAAGCTAGCTGCAAGCATGCTCAAGGTTGTTTTCCCACTGGGATTATTTTGTGTAGCATCCTTGGTACAATTTGTCCATTAGTGTGTGTGTGTGTGTGTGCGTGTGCGTGCTTTTGCATTGAAGGTCGCTTTGCTCAATTACTTCCAACTTTTTTTAGCTACATGTCAAAAGGTATTAATTTCTTTAAAAAAGTAATGGAATGGCAGCTTGTTCGTTTTGTTTTTCTATTTTAAGGGATTCTCCTGTTTCTAATAAAATGAATTGAAATCCCTCGTTCTCAAAAGAATGTATATAACTTAGATAGCATCCGGTGACATACCTACAGATGTCTCATTTATAGTCTATACTGTTGATCAATCTAATTTCTTGTAGGGACATGGCAGAAAGTCAAAACTAACATCTCATAAGTACATGCATATTCTCTGTTTATTGTGTGACCTAATTTGATAATGTCACTACTTCTAAATTGTAGATGAATGTCAAAGAGATGTACCTTTTGTGATTATGACATCAGATGATACACATGGGCATACATTACAACTCTTGGAAACAAATGACTATTTTGGAATGAAACCTACTCAAGTAAAACTTTTGAAACAGGTAAGTTTTGCTCAGCATTGGTACTCGTTACAAGAGTAAACTTGGTACTGACAATACACTTTAACCATGTTCCAGGAAAAGGTTGCTTGCTTGGCTGATAATGATGCTAGGCTTGCTTTGGACCCAAACAATAAATACAGAATCCAGGTGACTATTTAATGTATACAAATTGGTTCCTTTGTTTCATCATAGAGCCATATACTTATCTGAATGTTGTGCTTTTTCCATTTTCCAATAATCACATCTGTTCTCATAATAGACAAAACCTCATGGCCATGGTGATGTTCATGCTCTTCTGTATTCAAGTGGCCTTCTTAAAGAATGGTATGTAGAGTCCCTTGTTTCTTGGGTTTCTATTTTCCTGACCTATTCATATCCCATGCAGGATCTCATTATCTTATTATTTTTTGCGCTCATATTTGGATTGTATATATTGCTTTTATTCATTACAATCCATCTAACAAGAGCACCCACTAACTGGTTTCTTGATTTGAGTGTCCCAATGTTTCAGTTTGACCCCTTTTTATTCATCTTTTCAGGAAAGATGCTGGTTTGAGATGGGTCTTGTTTTTTCAAGATACAAATGGACTTCTTTTCAAGGTTAAACAATTGGTAGAGTAATTCCTTCTTCATATGGACAAGAGTTTGAATATGATTTTTATTTATTTCCATATTTAGGCTATTCCTGCGGCATTAGGAGTTAGTGCCACTAAGGAATACCATGTTAATTCTCTTGCTGTTCCTCGGAAGGCAAAAGAAGCTATTGGAGGCATTACCAAGCTTACTCATACAGATGGTACATTGTGTTGAGCACCATGTGTTTTGTATTATTCATTTCTTAATGACCATCTAGCTGCAGCCTTACTAGTACTGCTTTTAGCTATTCTATGAGTAGTCTTATATCAAATTGATATGACCTCAGGGAGAGAAATGGTGATTAACGTTGAATACAATCAACTTGACCCTCTGCTTAGAGCAACTGGTCATCCTGATGGTGATGTCAACTGTGAAACTGGTTATTCTCCATACCCAGGGAACATAAATCAAGTATGACCCCATCTGAAACAAATGTTTTGATATGTAACCTTTTGTGTTTATCTGCTAGAACTTTGTTCTGATTTAAGGTATGTTTCAGTCTTGTGTATTTATGATTATGTTCCGTTGCAGTTAATTCTTGAACTTGGCTCTTACATTGATGAACTCTCAAAAACTGGCGGTGTAATAAAGGAGTTTGTTAACCCCAAGTAATTTATCCCTTATCATCCATTCTTCTATTGTTTCTTTCACTTTTTCTTTTTCATCTTTTTTATGGATACTCTTTCTTCCACTTTTACCAATACAAGTTCATGAGGACATGATAATCTGTCTTCTATCTGTTAGCTTAAAATGTCCCTTACCATTATATTATATTTAGTACTTGCTCTGTTCCAGTTATAAAAGCACCTGTACATGTATTGTTTTTTTAACAAATTACATTGCTTTGGGATTTGAGAGAGCCCAAATTTGTTTTATTGCTGTTAAAAGTAAGCATGGCCTGTTATGTGTTAGAATGTAAATCCTAAGTTGAGCTACCTTTTTTATATATTGACTAATCTGTATTTTGCATTGCAGATACAAAGACTCGACAAAAACTGCATTCAAGTCCTCTACTAGATTGGAATGTATGATGCAGGATTATCCTAAAACGTTGCCTCCATCAGCTAGGGTTGGATTTACCGTAAGTAAAACTAATTCCTTTAAACTTTAGATAATTGTAAACCACTTTCGAGATATCGCCCAGAAATGGGGTGTTTTGCATTTAGGTGGAGCACCCTGACCAAAGGGGGTGCTTATTTTGTTTGCCAAAATTTTGTTTTTTGGGAGAAAAAGACGATACGAAATGCAGATAAGCGGTTTTTTTTTTTTTTAAATATTTTTGGTTTGCCAAACATGCAAACTCAATTAGCAGAAAAGCGTGCTCAAAACACACGTACATAAATGTCCCCTTAGTTGTTGTGATCGGACTGTTATTATTTGTGATTAAAAATAACTTGTAGTTTAAATTACCTTTTAATATTTTAATGTGTGTCCGCTATTTTCTGACTTCTTAGGTGACAGAAACATGGCTTGCTTATGCACCTGTAAAGAACAATCCCGAGGATGCTGCAAAGGTATTCATGTGACTGTCATGGTATACTTCATTCAAATTGAGATGTTTGTCAAACCCACGTAGCAAGCTTTGCTAGAGGACATGATCATATGCAAAAGCTGAACATAAAATATTAAAGTTTGAAAGTACTCCTAGCTCTACAACTTTGCAACAAAAGTCGTGGAAACGCCACTGAACATCTGTTTGAGTTTACGAGGGTTGAATATTGCTTTATTTAAATTGAAGGTACCTAAAGGAAATCCATATCACAGTGCTACGTCTGGCGAAATGGCAATTTATCGAGCGAACAACATGATTCTGAGAAAGGTACTGTTACTACACTTCAGTTGCTACTAGGAAGTAATCCTGGCCCCAACCAACTTCTTCCAAGTTATCTGGTATTGAATTTCTCTCTCTCTAACACAGAGGTTTCTGATGACTTGAGTTTCTTATGTGCTTCTCTAGGCAGGTGTCAAGGTAGATGATCCAGTTACACAAGTGTTTAACGGTCAAGAGGTGGAAGTGTGGTCACGTATTGTGTGGAAACCAAAGTGGGCAGTTACATATGCTGATGTTAAAAGCAAAGTTAATGGAAACAACTCCATTTCTCAGAAATCTACCTTGATCGTCAAGGGTCGCAACATTCTTGTGGAGGATCTCTCCTTGGATGGAGCTCTTATCGTTGATTCAGTTGATGATGCGGAGGTGTGTTATGTTAACTCCATTTCTTTTCTTAAATAGTTAACTACTTGTCTCATCTTGAAGATTTGCTTGTATGCAAGTTGAGTGGTGTTCAATAACACTCTGGCTGCAGGTGACGGTGGGAGGTTGTGTGCAAAACAATGGCTGGTTGATTGAAAGCATAGAGAAAGATTCTACTTTGTTCCCTGAGGAAACGAGGATTAGAGGTTTCAAAATAAACAAGATAGAGCAGTTGGAACAATTTTACGGTGAACCTGGAAAGTTCAGCTTGAAGCCATGAGCTTTCACTGAAGCACACTTTGATTCCATTTGCTACTGCAAAGCAAACATGTGTCTGATGTAAAATTTTCATTCAGTTTCAGAATCATATCTTTTGATTTTTGATCGAGTTTATAACTGTTGAGAAAATTTTCTAACACATGATTCGGCAATAGATAAAGTGAAACCCAACATAACAAAGCAAGCAAAGCATTGAATTTATGACTAAACCTTAGAGAATTAACTAAAAAAACATCAAAAAGCTAAGTCCTGAGGCAAAAGCCAAACTCAAAACTCCATATACATATATAGAGTAAATGTGTGGCTAGTTATTTAATCATCATAAGCAGCAACCTGATCAATCATATTTGCTACAACCTCCTTCGACTCCCTCAGCAGCTTCACACTTCTGCTCAACTTCTCTCGTTTTCCAGCCACCATCGGTGATTCCTCCAACATCCGCTCTATACCACCACCATGAGGTGCCATCAGCTCATCCACAATCTCAATCTCCATATCCCTGTTCACCAGATTCTGAATGCTAAATAGCATATGCAGAGCCATACAATCCACCATTCTTCTCACCACAATCTTCCAATACGCAATCATCCGCATCTTCATATCGAAAGCTTGTCTTACAACATCAGACCCATGACTTCTCAGATGCCTGGCCTCGATTTCAAACCACTCAATTACGATCTTCCCTAACTTGGAATGATCAGCAATGAAGTCCATAAAAGCTTGTTCATGCGCCATCAGCTTATTCCAGATCATGGTGTATTCTGGATTACACGTATAATCCGACAGCTTTTCCATCTCCACCATCTCTCTCACTCTGCTAACTGAAACATCTTTCATCTTTGCAATCAAATTGTGGGCAGCCCTTCTCATAGAGGATTGGAGTGGTGGGTAATTCTCAGAATGATACATCAATACCTTAATCAGAACCTCTTCTATGTAACGCCACAGGTTTCCCACAAACTCAACGGGCATACTCGATATGTCATTTACCTTCATGTTTAGAATTGTGAGGAAAGCGTTGCGGGGGAGAAAGTTAGGAAGTCCTACCCCTTTAGCTTCTTCCAGAACTATGATTTCTTCCATCAAGAAGTGTTGGTTTTGCTGTATCTCAGCAGTCGACTGCAGCTTGACTGAATAATCATTTAACATTTCTGATAGCCTGGCAGTGCAATGCATGGATTTAACATCCGGGTACTCATCGAACTCGCCTCTAATAAGGATTTTCCTCAACGATTCTTTGACCGCACCGATAATTCTCATGAAAGCCGTCATTGCCTCTGCAACAGAGGTCATCTTTCGAGGTAACTTGTTCAGTTGAACGATATAACCAGCAAGTTTTTTATTGATCTTAGCCACAATGTCTGGGAGGCACTTGGATATGATCAAGGACTGAATCTCTACCAACTTCTCTGCCAAAACCGGGATCCCTACCATGGAGCTGTCGACGCATGAAAGGAGCGGATGAGACTCAAACAGCTTGGCTTCCTTGACCCTTGCTTCCTCATAACTCTCCTTACCAACTCTGTTCCTGACACAGATGTAGCCGAGACCTACGTTCACATCATTATTGGTAACCTTCTCTAGAAGGCCTTCAGGATTTTTATCAGCTTTTGTGACAACTGCTAGAGTACGTTGACCAGTCACGTCGACCCGCTGCGACATTCTAATGGATTCACAAGTCGAAAAATCAACAGAAGCAGAGAGAACATTTAGAATGATGCTTTCCTCAGGTGTTATGTACTCCATTATAATGGCCGATATCTGCTCATATATATCCTGAGGCTGTCCATGCACAGGAACTCTGGTTATTCCAAGCAAATCCACCATTGTAAGATCAGGAACACCTTTCTTCTTGACTATCAATGTCAATGGAGTATGTGAGATGCCTTTCCCATTTCCAGCGATGTCATCAGTGGCTGCAATTATATCTTCTTCTATACGAGATTCATCAGTAACGAAGGTTTTATCAAGATACTCCAAGTGAAGTTGGGGAGTAGGGTCCTGATGGTGCTGGAGCCTCATGATGAGTGGCACCCTGGTGCAAATGCCTTGTGCACGAGGAAGGCTGATTTGAGCAAGCGACTCCAGGACACTAGACTTCCCAGAAGACTGATCGCCGACAACGACGATGGTCGGGAGTTGGATCCCTTCTTGCATGACTTTAAGGTGGCGGAGCTTGTCAATGCAGTTAAGCAAGGGGCGGATTCGGTCATTGTAGGTGGAGATAAGCGGAGGATGAGTGGCAGAAGCTCCATCGTCCACGACGGAAGAGTAGTCATCGCTGTCAGAGGAGCTGTGGTTCCTTCTTTTAGAGGAACTGCTCTTAGCGCCTACCGGAGACATGATGTTTACAGTTTCAGAAAGAAAGAAAGAAAGAAAAAAAGAGAGATATATCTTCTTCAAAATATATGATATGTTATATGATTTGATTTGATTTGATTGATTAATAATTAATAATAAGAAGATGAAAGTTGATTGAATATGTATGTATGTATGTATGTATATATAGGTGTATGAGAGTTGAAGATGGATGGATGGATGAAGAAGAAGAAGAAGCGCTTCTGCTTCTTAACGTAAGGCTCATAATATTGAGTATTAAGTGGAATGTCAGTTACAGCAGTAGTCATATATAGAGGAAGAGGAAGAGGAAAAGGAAAAGGAAATGGCCCATTTATCATGTTATTAATGGAAGTGGATGACCAACGCTCAGCCCATGTATATTATTTTATTTTATTTTATTTTATATATATATATGATAAATAATGATTTAAACATGCTCAATTGACTTGATTATCAGAATAATTACTTCAATTTCATTGCAACTTCACCCAGACTTGCAATATCATCATTATCGGAATCAGTTTTGAATTTGAAAATCAGAAATCAGAATATTCTATTAGGGCAAATGATCAAAAATAGTAACATCTTTTGTCATTTTTTTCATTAATAGCAACATTATTTATTTTTTTATCATTAATAACAATAATTTTTGTTTTTTTTATCAATATTAGCAACTTTTAACCAAACTAACTGAGATCTCAGTTAAGTTAGCTGACATGGATATTTTTTGATGAGTTGGAGAGCCACGTGTGTAACCAGGTGTATAAGGTTATCCACGTCACCTAATTAAAATATCTAGGTTAAAATGAAGGGTACGCTTGCTTCCCCTTTCTTCTTCCTTCCCTTTTCTCTGCAACCCTTCTTGCTTCCCCTTTCTTCTTCCTTCCCTTTTCTCGCAGAGAAATAAAAAGATCAACTGTTACACCAATTTTTTTTTGGCTCATCTTTAATATGATTCCATTGCCATTTTCAGAGGTAGCCAACAAAACCCTCCCAAATCCCAATCACTCACTGCACTTCCACAGCAATCTCGGCCTCTTGTCTTAGCTTCGTCTCCTTGTACGGCTCCTTCCACCGCCGTTCCCTCACCGCTTCCGGTCTTTCTTCTCAATTCCTCGACGTGGATGCTGAAACAACCATCCCCTTTTGGGGACCTAAACCACCGTCATCATCTTCCGACGATTCTCCATCCTCTAATCCTTACAATCACGGATTTGGTCCTCACGGCGTAACAGTGAAGCTGTCATTATGGTGGTCGGTAAAGAGAAAGACGAAGGAAAAGAAACTTGAGGAGGATGAGACGTGCAAACAGTGGTCATAGATTGGAAGATACCGGCGGCGAGGAGCCGAGGACAATTTTGAATCCTGATTGAGCGAGGTTTAGGGTTAATGTCGTCGTGGAATCGATCGTTGGATCTCGACGGCAAGCATTTTTTACCGGCAACGCAGGATCGCCGATCGATTTCTTCTCAGCTCCATGTTAAAAAAGCGAAATATAAGAATATAGTCGTAGGATTCATGTACGATGAAATTCAAGCTCAAATCTTAAAAGAAAGAAAACTGAAAATGTGAAAAATAAGATGAAAATGGATTCTGACATATTGGGTTTGAGTATGCATAGCGATTTTGTCTTTTTGTTTCATGGTTTTGGAACTGGTGGTCTTTATTTCTCTGCAGAGAAAAGGGAAGGTCAAAGAAGGGTTGCAGAGAAATGGAAGGAAGAAGACACGTGGCTCTCCACCTCAGCAAAAAATATCCATGTCAGCTCACTTAACTGGGATCTCAGTTAGTTAGGTTAAAAGTTGCTAATGTTGATAAAAAAACAAAAGTTATTGTTATTAATGATAAAAAATAAATAATGTTGCTATTAATGAAAAAATTGACAAAAGATGTTACTATCTTTGATCATTTGCCCTATTCTATTAATACTTAAAAAGTTTTAATAATGTCCAGTAAATTCCAAGCGTATTTGCTTTTCTACTTAACTAAGATTATTATAATCTAAAATCTCATTTGGTTCGTGAAATGCAATTCGATTTAATTTGAATTTAAATTTAATTCGTTTTAGAATTTTTTATAATTAAGACATATGTTAAATTTTATGGTATTTCCATCAAAAATTTTTGTTTATAGAAATTTGACATTAATCTCAACTCATACATGAATTAAATTTCAGCTCATGCATAAATTAGATTTCTACATATATCCCTAACCAATATTAAAAACTATATTCTACCCTCACCATCAACCATGTTAATAACAAAAATTCTAATTCTAATTCTTTCGAATCAAGTGAACCAAAGGTCATAAGCCTATTTCGTTTAAACGGATTTTGCCTATGGGTCCAAGTTTCACACGAATGATTAAGTCTCGTGGGCTTTCTTTTTTATTTTGGGCTTTCTTTTTTGTTTGAGCTTCCTTTCTTTTGAGTTTCTTTTTTTTTTTTTTTTGGAGTTTTGGGCTTTTGGGAATTTGGGTTTAACAAAAGAAAAGTACAAACATCTTTTTTATAATTTATAATTACAATTTACAAATATATAATTATAAAATAGGTTAAACACATTTATTTTACTTAAATCATTTATATTTTTATATTATATTTGATTATAAATACATAAAAATACTCCAACGACCGCTCGAAAATCGTTTTTTTACGGCTAAAAACCGGTTTTTAACCGGTTATAAAAAACCGGTTAATTATCCGGTAAAAAAACCGGTGCCCCAAATAACTTAAAAACCAGCTGAAAATCTGGACCGGTTTTACCGTAACCGGTTACAAAAAAACCGGTTAGTTATCCGGTAAAAAAACCGGTGCCCCAAATAACTTAAAAACCAGTTGAAAACTGGACCGGTTTTACCGTAACCGGTTATAAAAAAACCGGATAATTATCCGGTAAAAAAACCGGTGCCCCAAATAACTTAAAAACCAGTTGAAAACCTGGACTGGTTTTACCGTAACCGGTTATAAAAAACCGGTTAATTATCCGGTAAAAAACCGGTACCCCAAATAACTTAAAAACCAGTTTAAAAACTGGACCGGTTTTACCGTAACCGGTTTCGGATCGAAATCGGATAACCGTACTTTTTGTGCACCTATTGTCAGGTGGCTTATATGGATCCAACTTGGTATGTAGTCTTTTCATGGTTGAACCAATGATCCTTTGGTTTTATAATTATATTAACAAATCATTCAAAAACTAAATAGATTAAAAAAAATACATAACTAAAGGGTAATTACGTCATTTTTCATATAAACATTCCAAATCTTTTGACAGATTTGAAAAACAAACAGGATTTCAGAAATACATATCCTATAATTCCTGCAAACCAAACACCTGACACCTTTTTAAAATCCTAATAAATGAAAATCTCTGACAATACAAATTATATGATAGAATGCAATTCCTAAAAGAATGCAAGGTAACTGAGATTTAAAATTCTATGGGGATGCTGAGTTTTTAAATAACAAAGAAATAATGGATTTATGAAATTTTGGTATTTTAAATTCTTACTGAAATCTGCGAACCAAACACAAAATTTTAAATGCAAATCCCAGTGAATCTCAAAAAATCTGCGATTTTAAATGCAAATCCCAATGAATCCCAGCAAAAAATGTTCGATAAATGGTTTTTGTTACCAAATAAGAACCAATTTAGGGTTTTGCTTGACAAAAATTAGGTGGAACTGGTAGTTGTAGTTTATTGTTAGAGTTGAAGATTATGGTAGTTGAAACTGAAACTTATGATAGTTCGAGCTTTTGTTAATAGACATGTTGGTAAATTAACTGGAGGTTTTAGTGATAGACATGTTTGGTTAAATAGCTGAAACTAGAGTTAAATAATATAAAATAACATAAAAATATATATAAAAAAATTAACCAAATTAGAATAATAAATAACTAAAGTTAATTTGATAAATTTTCATTTTATAAGTTCAAGCTAATTTTAAAAAGTAATACTTGAAGTAACTTATGATTTTAATAAGTTTCGGAAGAAAAATCATTTGAACACAACTTGTAAATAAAATATAACTATAATTATTGAAAAGCATAAGTTTAATTTTTCGTAACCTGTTGCAAAAAATATATTGGATTCGGATATCGGATTATCCGAATATCTGAAAATACATATTTTTTTAAATTTTTTAAAAATTAAATCAAATATTTAAATATCTAAAATACAACTTCATATATCCAAATACATATAAAATATAAATATATCACAAACTAAATGTATCCGGAATTATTTTACTAAAAAAGAACAAAAAACTAAAATATATAAAATATTAGTTAATAAATCTATAATATCAAGATAAAACGCAAAAATATACATTAGAATAATAATAAACACTCAATATTATGTAAATTAGTTAATACTAAAGATATATATAATTAAATTTTTTTTTGGATTTTTGGATATTTCGGATATCCGAATATCCGAAAATCTAGAATTTTATTATCCGAATCCGAAATTTCGGATATCAGAAAACCTGGATATCTGAAATTTGGGATAGTTTCAACTTAAATTTTCGGATTCTTATTTCGGACGTTCGGATTCGGATTTTTATGAACATTCTTGTCGTGGAGTGATATTGAATCATGCACATGGGGAGGAAATCCCAAGCTGGTAGTATTTCGGTTTTTTCCCCCAATTCTACGGTGATAGTATACATAAAAATATTAAATATACCAATTAAATATTGAAAAAATGGGAGGGATCAAGTCTAGAAAATTTTACTAGTAAACATGTGAACTTGGACCCAAACCAAATGCTCTTGTGATATGTATATATATTAAAAATCATTATTACGCTTTATATTATATAAATGAAAAGTCTTACTGAAATATCTTTTTTTATAGATTAGTTACAAATTAGATTCAACTTAATTTGAAGCATTACCTTGATATGCTCACCTAAATATTTTATTTTTTTATTGTTTCTAATTATTTACGATTTAACCCTTCAAATTATTAATCATACGCTATCTCGTTAATAATTTTTTATATTAGTGAATTCTACATCATTAAACATGTTATTTGTAAAGTTAATAAGTGTGAAAATGATTATGATCGATAAAAACTAGTGGAGGTGGTGTATGTATAACACAACTCTTTTAACAAACCATGTATTAATAATTGTGTTAATGACAATGACTTTCATAGATATTTTATTTTGACAATTAAAGAGCAATTTTGATATTCAACAACCAACATGTTATATATAACTATTAATCCATTTCGATCAAGATGGATATATATGGATACATATGTTAATGAATTTATATATACATTAATATGGATCAGCAAAGCGGGCGGATGAGATGAGATGAGTTGGTTTCAGGCCTTCGGAGGATGCCTGTCGGCCGCCAAGGTTGGCAGAACAATAAGGACAAGCTACAGAAAGAGTATCCAAACTAGACAGATAATAAAAAAATTATTAATGTATACATGTATATAGTATTATATGGTTATTCAATATCTAAATCCAATCAATCAAAACTTTCCTTACTTGTTTAAGTTTATTTACCAAAATTATTTGATGAATATAAATATAAATGGATAAAAAAAATTTTTGAACGAACATGGATAAAGGAAAATTGATGTATAAAAATGATAGGCCTCGTCCTCCTATCATAAATAATTTAATACATATATAGAAAGTAAGTACAACGATGACTTAAATAATAGAGTAAATTACACTTTTCATCAATGTGATTATATACAAATTATGATTATTATTCTTTTTACGTCAAAATAACAATTATAATACATATGATTATCGTTTTGATCAGTCATATTTTTAAAATAATCATTTTACCCTATAAATATTATAAATATATGTAATAAAATAAATATTTTAATAATTAATAATGAAGATAGACAAAAAGGAAATCATTTATTTCTTTTCCCACAACTTCTTTCGTTTTTCACCCAAGCACAACCTTGAATCCACCAATCATCAAGAACAACGACCACTTAATGGCTAGTTTGTATAGAGAGAGTATCGCCACTTACTCACTTAATTTCTAAAACAAAGGATTTTTCTCTTTGGATATTTGGAACATTTTTTTCTTTTTTGATCTAGGTTTGAAAAGGTCTCCGGGAAGAGAATTGCCACCGCCACCGACAATGGGCATCTCGCACTGAGTCTGGGATAGGTTTCATTTCCCGACCCCGACTACGATTATATTTTATGTTTTAATATAAATAATTCTGTATATTCAACTTTAAAATTTAAATTATTCATTACATTTTATATAACATATTAAATATTATGACTTTCATATTGTTTAAAATATTATTGTTTATTTATTCTTATTGATTTTATAAATCTTTTGCATATATTTTTTATCTTAGTTTTATCACAAATTATAAATTATATATGGAAATAACTTAAATATGTTTATATTAATTCGTTTTAAAATTTATTTACATTTTTTCTTACTAAATTATTGTTTATAGTTTAAACATAATTTCCGGGTTTAAAAAAAAAAAAAAAAAACTCATGATGTGACCGAGTTCAGGAGAAAAAAATTAAGAAATGATGATGATTTATCCAAAATAATACATATACCACCCACTATTGTGTAACCGACCCCCAAAAACAATTTTAGAGAAAAAGAAATTTACTAGCTTTCCATATATATCCCTATCGCCTATCGTGTGTCTGTGTGTGTGTGCTAACACCAAATAACTGCCACTGTACACGCTGCTCACACCTTCCTCCTTTCTTTCAACCCCAAAACAAATAATCCTAAAACATGGGTGAGGCTCAGCCACCCTCAACCACCATCGTCGGAGATCTTCCCTTTCTTGTCCACATGGTCCGGGGCAGGTGGTTCTCACTATTTGCTTCTTTCCTAGTCATGACCGGTGCCGGAGCAACTTACCTCTTCGGCGTTTACTCTAAAGAAATCAAATCCTCCCTTGGTTACGACCAGACTACTCTCAATCTGCTCGGATTCTTCAAAGACCTAGGCGCCAACGTCGGTGTTCTCTCCGGTCTAATCGCCGAGGTCACTCCCACATGGTTCGTGCTCTTGCTCGGCTCTGTTTTGAATTTCGGTGGTTACTTCATGATCTGGCTGGCAGTTACCAACAGAATCTCCAGACCTAAAGTCTGGCAGATGTGCCTCTACATTTGCATCGGAGCCAATTCGCAGAACTTCGCCAACACCGGAGCCCTGGTGACATCCGTTTCTAATTTTCCGGAAAGCAGAGGAGTTGTCCTTGGATTATTGAAAGGTTTCACCGGTTTAAGTGGAGCCATCATGACTCAGATCTACTTAGCAGTTTATGGCAACGATTCAAAGTCGTTAATCCTGCTAATTGCGTGGCTTCCGGCGGCGATTTCCGTGGTTTTCGTGTACACCATCCGAACAATGGACCTGGTGAGACAACCGAATGAACTCAGGATCTTCTACCATTTCTTATACGTCTCAATTTTTCTAGCCTTGTTCATAATGGGGATGACGATTGCTCAGAATCTAGTGACGTTTTCACGAAGTGCTTATGCTGGAAGTGCTTCTATGGTAATATTCATCCTCTTTGTCCCTCTTCTTATAGCAATTAAAGAGGAATTAAACCTCTGGGAGAAACGTAAACAACAATCAGTTGAGGTTCCTGAGGTTAAAATCGAAAATGTGAATCACGATGATGAATCTACTGCAAATCCTTCGTCATTGGAACAAGAGAATCCACCACCAAAAGCAAAAACATCTTGTTTTGCGAATGTGTTTTTGAATAAGCCTGAAAGAGGCGAAGATTACAATATCTTACAAGCACTTTTAAGCACAGACATGTTAATTCTATTCATTGCAACATTTTGTGGCCTCGGAACAAGCTTAACTGCCGTAGATAATTTGGGTCAAATTGGTGAATCTTTAGGTTACCCTACAAAGACCATAAAATCATTTGTTTCTCTCCTAAGTATCTGGAATTACTTTGGCCGGATCTTCGCCGGTTTTGTATCTGAAATATTGCTGGTAAAGTACAAATTCCCAAGGCCACTAATGTTCACACTTGTACTCTTCCTCTCATGTGTCGGCCTCCTCCTGATCGCATTCCCTATCCCCGGATCGGTCTACGTAGCTTCGATCATCATCGGATTCTCATTTGGAGCACAACTCCCCTTGATCTTCGCCATCATTTCGGAGGTTTTTGGGTTGAAATACTACTCAACATTGTTCAATTGTGGACAATTGGGGAGCCCATTAGGGTCGTATATCTTGAACGTGAGAGTCACAGGGCCTTTGTATGATGGTGAAGCATTGAAGGAACTTGCAAAGAAAGGGTTAGATAGGTCAGCAGTTAAGGAGTTGGTTTGCATGGGCAGCCATTGTTATAGACTCTCTTTTATCATATTGGCTTGCGTTTGTTGTTTTGGTGCTGTAGCTTCACTGATTTTGGTGATCAGAACTCGTGAGTTTTACAATGGGGATATTTATAAGAAGTTCAGACAGGGAGCACAGACGACAAAACCGAAATCGGTTCTGTCACCTGAACAGTAAGTAAAAATACATTTAGAGAATGCAATTTTATCTTAAATGCGTTGATTTTTTGAGCTTATTAGTATTTACTAAGCGGGAAAATGTAAAAACATTCAATTTGACTTTTTTTCTTTTTATTAAAGAGAGACCGTCAGATTGTTAGAATGTATTCTAAGTGCAATATGTTTCTTTTCTCGATCAATCGGGGGTAATATACTAATCTGATTTATGATGGTGATAAGTCACTCATTTTTAGTAATGAGTTATAATTGTTTCCTAAGTTTTATGTTCTATTTTTTTAATTCTTGATTTACACACTACTAAATTGACTTTTAACTACGGAATTTCTGACGGAAAAAAATCCATCGGTATTACCGACAACCAACTGTCGGTAAAATAATTTTGTCGGTAAATTCGTCGGTAATACATGTTACCGACCAGAATTTAGTAACCGATATTGACCCTCGGTAAACTCGATAATACTGATTTGACAATGTATATCAAATACCTAACATATAACAAAACTAATTTAATTACCTCATTTTGGTTTTTATTTAATGCATTTATTCATCATCCATGGTGGATCACAATCCAATACATAATTGGTAACCGCTAGGCGCTAACAAGGGGTAGGATGGGTGGTAATTATTTAAATGATATTTTGATACATCTATCATTTTGAATGTAACTGATAAAATAAAGAAGAAAAGAAGAATACAACACCACCTTAATTAAAGTGTTGAGTATCTAAAAAAATTGAATATTGTGTTTGATATTAACAAAAACTTATATTAAGCTACAAAAAATCCCTGAACTATATTCTTAAACAATGACATCTATTATATATTAACTTAATTAATTTGATGATAAACAAATAATTTTAATACGAATAAAAAATGAGTGAGTAAATTATAATAATGATTATGTTTAGTAAAATTGTTGTAGTTGTAGTGTTTATTTTATATGGTAATAACAATAGTAGACATGATGTAACATAGAAATGAAAATGTATAATTAGTTTTATTTTAATAAAAATTTCAAGTTATATTTTTAATTAAGAGCTTGTTTTATAAATTAAAATAGAATAGAAGGTAAATTATATAAACCAAACAAGAATTTAGTTTATGGAAGGGAAAAACAAAACTTTATCCACTGTTTCACACTAAATCTAACAGCTAACTAGTAAGAAACCATTACTTGTTATTAAATAAAGAGAATAAAAATAAAAATAAAAGGAGAGTAAAATATTTACAAGTAGCAGTAGGCATGGAGATAGAAAAGATACAAGATAGGGTTGCCAGGTCACAGGTGTGTGTGTGTTATCTTGGTTAGTAACCCTTGTATCTTCTAACTTACTAGAGAGAGTCGGTAGTTTTGTAGGAAAATAGTACGCACGCCCAACCTTATCCATGAATCCTTCGTACCAACACCCCTTTTTTCATTTCATTTAAAGTATTGTTTCCTTTTTAATTAAAAAACACTAAGGTATTGTACTATTGTTTGTTTCTTAATTATTTATATGTTTGAAGAATGAATATCATGTTCAATTGTCCAGATAATAAAAGTTATTCTTAACATTTGAAATTAAAAGCCTTTTAATTTTTTCAGAGGCTAGAACCTCTTGGCTTTTAATATAAACAAACAATCAAAAATAAATTAAAATCCAAATTTAACATTTCAAACCTTAATGCAAACGAACGTCAGGGTCGTCTCATGGATTTTAAAGGTCTTATACTTGTGATTACAACATAGTCCCTTAAGTATTTTAAATAGTAAATTGGTCATTTTGAGACTCAATTTTAGTAGGTAAACTCGAGTTCGTGAATAACAAAAAAAATGATTAATGAGAAATTAGAATAAACAATACGACTCAAATTGAATTTAACATGAATTCCATTTTAACATACCGATGCACAATTATATATGTCAAATACTGAAAATTTTTATTGGTCTAAATTTAGATCTTTATTATAACCGTGAGGCCCTACGAAATTGTGGTCCTGTGGGGACGAGCCTTTCCACACTGAAGAACGTGGCCTTGTGGATTTCTAAAATAATAGAGCATCGATGAAATTCTAAATCCAAGATTGATTCCAAACACCCTTGAAAGAAAGATAACAACAGTTTAGACTTTAGAGATTAGTGCATGTAGTAGATCTGATTTATTCCAAAACCTAAACGCTATTAACAAAGCATACTCTTGTATGGAGAATTGATGAGGTGTCCATATGAAGGCTTGTCCTATGCCTATGTGCAAACCTCATGACGTGTCTCACCTTCAAGGAAAAGGATCCATGTCTATTTTGTCTTATACATGGACAATGTCTGCCGCCAAGACAGTGTCTCCCTTTCAAAGGGCCGGTGTTGACTATTGCACACTCACAAGTCACAAGTAGTGGTGTCGTCAGGCTGATCATCGGGCTTGCGGTATAGACTACTAAACGAGTATCATATATAAGTGAGAGGTCATGGGTTCGACTTCAGCGTAAGGCAAGTTGATATTTAGATGGTGAATGTAAGTCTTGTAGTAAATGAGTAGGTTAGGAGTAATAATAGAATAGTTTGCCGTTTAAAAAAAAAAATATAAGAATCTCCAAAAACCCGGTTTTCCCTATAATTATAAACAAGGATCCTCTTAATACCTTCAGGTTTCAAGTACACAATCACACAACCCTATTCTCTTCCAATAACCCTCTCAACCATAATCTTCTCGACTTAAATAGTTTCGCATGTGGACCTGCCATGTGCTTACGAACCCCTTCCTATTTCCAACACATTATATCCATCCATCCTTAATCAAGAATAAACAAAAATATTTTCTTATTTTATTCTCATGATCTAAACAAACACTATCTAAATTTGTATCATAACATCAATATTACTCCCTCCATCACAACTTAAATGGCCATATTTTTCTATTTTAAATTGTTTCAAAATAAATGTCCATTTTTAAAAATGGATTATAATAGTGTATTAAATTCCAATAATAACCTTATGTTTATAATATAGTTATGTTTTTCAAAAATTGATTAAATAAATAAATAATGATAAAATTGTCATTTAAGTATATAGTAGATTAATAATTATCCCACTTTTCTTAACTGTATGTTTTTGTTCAGTGTATATTTAAAATAGGACGAAGGGATTATGATTTATGAGCATGCTAATCATCAAAAATTTAAATTGTATTTCAAGACAACAGTCTTTTTGTATATTTTTAGAATTCTTTTTTGAATCACGCGTCAAAAATTAATTTTTCGTTGGTAGTTATTATTATTTTATTAGATTTTTTAATTATAAAATAAATATACAAGCATAATAAATATGACCACTTTTGTCTTTGACGGGGTCTTCCCACTTCTTTTTGCCGTTTTCTTTTTTATGCTTTGACTACTTAATAAACTAAAGTAGGAAAGAGCAAGTAGATTAAATAATAAGGAACGGTATTAATTAATTTTCGAAACAAAATTCTTAATCGGAGGACTTTTAATTAAATTACTTTAATTTTATTTTACTAAATAGAATTTGTGGATACACATATTATATCTTCGTTTTATCAGTCTATTTAATTGTCAAATTACATGTAGTTATTATTTTAAAAGAATTGATAGATTAATGTTTGACCTTTTGTCGCCATTTTTTTGTCAATGAGATAGATACCTCTGCACGTGATTTTTAGTAGAGGTGGTAAATTCGACCCACTTATAGGGTATGTTTGGCAAAACTAGCTGTAGCTTTGTGTTTTTAATAGAGGTAGAACTTTTAGTAGCTGAAGCTTTTTAAAAGAGCTAGAGCTTTTAGTTTTATAAATGTGTTTGGTAAAAGTAGCTGTAGTTATAGTTTTTAGCATTAAATTACTTAAAAGGACATTAATATTAATTAAAGGTGGTAGTTTATGATTAATAAAAGGGTAAAAAAGTAAATATGGTTGACTAAAAGCTCTGGAGCTTTTCAAAAGCTACTTCTATTAGCTTTTTAAAAAAGAGCTTATTTTTGAGAAAATGAAAGCTCTATGTATCTTTCCAAACAAAGCTTTTATTTTTTAGTAGAGCTTATTCAAAATAAAAGCTTCTAAAAGCTCTTAAAAGCTTTTAAAAGCTCTCTACCAAACATAGTCATAGTGTCAACGAGATAGATACCTCTGCACGTGACGTTGGGTTTAATAAAATCTTGCTTTTCTAAAAAGTTAAGATAAAAGTCCTTGTGTCATAATGTGCATGAAAAATGCTCCAAGACAGAAATTCATTTACCAAAAAACAAAAATACTTGGGGAACAATAAAAATAAATAACATAAGCTACCCAAGCAATGAAAAGTAGCAGATGAAGATAATGTTAATAAAAACGTTTCAATTATCAATCATTGATATTGTACATTTGCACCCGTGAATTCCCCCATTTTATATAGATTTAAGATATGCTAATAAAACCAAAAAAGAAAAAAAAAAAAAAAAAAAAAAAAAAAAAAAAAAAAGAAAAAAAAAAAACGGGAAGCTTCAACCTTCAGGGACCACAATAAACTTAAACCAACCCCTAAAACTTTACTTTTTCATAGCGTCTGTCAAACAGATTTTGCAAGTTTTAGGAGCTTTAGCATGCGTTTAGTTCCTGAAAATTTTCAAAATTTCCATCTCACTTTTCAATAAAAATGAAAACTTGTTTACTTAACAACAATTTCATAAATTTTCATTTCACTTTTTAAAATACCATTTTTCATATTCTCTCTCTTACTTTTCAACTACCTACCCTATTTCTTTATAATACTCTCTTTCTCTCTCTTACTTTTCCATCACTTATCCTATTTTTTTTATTTTATAATCACATATCTTATTTTTCTTAAAACTAAAACTTCATCATCTAAACAAGTTTTCACTTTTCATAGAAACCCTTGTTTTTTTCTAAAAACTATAACTTGAAAACTGGAATTGAAAAATGCCTAGTTTTCGTTAACTAAACGCACCCTTAATTTTTTAAAAGTTCAACCTTAAAGACTCCATTTGGTTAATAGGAGGCTTAGGAGCTTAAGTTTATGATTTGGAATTTTAAAGCTTTTATAAACTCTTTTACGAGAAACTACTTGAATTAGCTTTCAAAATGAGTTTAAGTTTTTGATCAAACTAAATTACCTTTTTACCCTTCAAATAATTATAAACTACAACTTTTAATTAGTATAAATGTATTTTTATGTCATATAATAATAACAGCTAAAACTTCAGCTACTTTTTAACAAATACGTAGTTAGAATGTTACCCAAGTAATCAGTGGCGGACCCAGCCACCGAAGGCACCCGTTGCACAAATTTTCATCACGCACGGTTCAAAAATTCAAAATGAGTATATTGGTTGGGCCGAACTAACAAATAAATATTTATAATTTAAAATAGATTATATTAGCTAAAATTCTCTTTAGTTAGCTGATAATTTAAAATTTGTGGTTTAACGAAATGATCCCAAATGAGATCGTGCATTTCAATTATAATTGGGTTGAAGGATTTGAAAGTTAAATTTGTGGTTGTGGTTGTGATTATGTGATGTTATCATATTCATTAAACTTATTTAATTGGCATTCATTACTATTACTTTCGAATAAATTCATTTGAAAATTTTATTTATCGATAGATATGATAAAACATCCGACTAATAATTAACAATTAAACAGTAATTAAACAAAATAGATGCAAACTTTCAAGGATCAAATATCATTATGATTTAATTTTAATTTGGGCTAAAAATATTATTGGTTTTAATTTTAGATAAAAGTATTATCTTTTGTTTGTTTTATTTTTATTACTTTTTTAGTTAATTAGACATTAAACTTTTAAATTTTTGTTTCATTTTAGGTATGCATTTTTTTAAAATCAAATTGCACACTTAGATTTTTTATTTTTTTTAATAATATAAGTTGCACAATTAAAATTTCACTGGTTGCACAAATAAAATTTCAAAAAAAATTACACTACGAAATGAGACTATTGGGGAAGGGACCCGTTGCACGTGCTAGCCCTTCCCCACACATAGGTCTGCCAATGCAAGTAATTACGATCGTTGTGTGATGAACATCAACGAATACCATATAACACAATTAAAACGAACGTATGTTGGTATATAATTCATAACAAACATTTTGTATTTTATATTATAATTGTAAATGCATAAATAATAACAAGTCAAAAGTGATTGCAAAAGTAGCGTGTAGCTAAAAGAAGCAAATATTAAACAAACTACGAGTCTAGTCATTGCACACCTAAAGTTTGTTGTGGATTGGAAACATGCTAACATTTGGTCCATAGTACGACCACAATAACGTTTGACAATAACAATTAAGGAAATGTCCAATTAGCAGCACTATACAGGATCGATCAACACTGGTTTAACTTTAAGGAGATCTGATCACAAACATCTTGCATTTGCTCTTCTGCACTAAGACGATCCTACAAATCAATTCATCGTATCCAAAATTTCTATGTAAATTACTTATTTTTTTTAAATCATTTCTAATCTACCATAATTTCTTTGTTAACATTCAATGCTATTGCTACCCATGAATTTTCTTAGCTTGATAAAAAAGAAAAAAAAGTAAAGATATACTTGTTGATTGAAAAATTATTTGTTAAATGCACAAAATGATAAGAAGTTATAAGTTAATTGCATTGTTTGATAAATAAATTAATTGATTGTATAAGTAGACAAGATAAAAAAAAATGGACATGCTATTTCACTTGTTTAATAATTGTTAATTTATAGTTCGTTTTTCGAATTTCGTATTTTATCGAAATAGATGTAGAAAATGAAATTTTCCAAAAGGTTAAAATAATTTTTCCCTTACTTAAAAATCGAGTTGATAGGTTTTTTTAATTAAACTAAAACATGGTAAACTCTACCAATCTTTATTTGGAGGAGATAACTTAATAGGATCAACCTATAATTTAACTGAAAACAAGTATCTTACCTTTATAATGTTTAAGTTTACCTTTATAATGTTTAAGTTTAGTTTTTTTTTTCTTTTATTTATTTATTTATTCTAAAAAAACAACATACTCTATATGTTTTTATCATAGACTACCTCATTGCTTCAAGTGAAAATTATAATAATTTGATGGAAAAAATACATTGGCTATTGCGAAGACCCTTTAAATTTTACATTCTTTTGAATTTTTATTAAGTTTAAAAAGTTGTTAAATACCATTACCAATTTATCACAAGGTTTTATACTGTCATTTCGATTAAAATCTTTATATATAATAATAATGAACACAATTTGTCACGAATCAATGAATCATATTTTTGATTTCTTTTTTTAACTTTAAATTAATTTTAGATAAATCTAAATATTCTATTATTAATACTTATTTATACGTATAATTAAAAAAAATTATTAACATCAATTCAATCTAAGTTCAATTTAAATCTTTATTCAAATATTAGCTTATCTATATTTTTTTAAAATACACCTAACAATAAAATATTTATAATTTTATAAAATTATTAAAATATATTTAAAATAAATACATATTATACAAACAATATCAAATATTTTAAATTAAAAATTAATACAATATTACTCAAAAAATATTTCATAACATTTTAATTATTCTAATAAAAAATATATAATATGTTATATGTAAAATCAAGATCTCATATCGATATATAAAGTATTATAATAATAATTAAATTTCAAAAGGTGATAAAAATATAGTTACAATTCACATATATTTAAAAAATAATAGATAAATAATAGATAAAGACAAAATACAGCACCACTCTTGTGATTGTATTTTATAAATTTCATATATTTATGTTTTAGTTTTGTGTTTATAATATTTCATATAAATTTTTTTTTTTAATCAAAAACATCTCACGTCCGTTAATAAACTAGTCATTAACTAAAGTGAAATGAATTTGTAGAATGGAATAATTTATGATTTTTAATTTTAAAAAATAAAAAGAAATAAACAGACAAAAAGTGAAAAAACACGTTATTATACTGTGATGTAAACCCTTCAAAGAAAAAGATATTCGAAACTATCGTTAAGAATTTAGTATAATTGTTATGTATATTTCATAATTTATTATCTCTTCTCTAGTAAAGTCTCTGACCAGTAGATTTTTCCGATATTGGTCTATCGAGTTTTGATGTTTGGGCTTTGAGCTTTACTCGTAGTCGTAGCCCAAAATATATTTTGGACCATGTATAGATGCACATGAACTCATGAGGCGGATTTCGGACTTTATCCGATCCGATTTTTTAATAACCGGTTTTGATCATAACCGATTTTGTACCCAACAAAATGTAATCCATGTCGTCGGTTCAGATATAAAAACCCGGATTTTTCAGAACCAGTTGGGCTTTTGTTTATAATTAAAATCCGAATTTTTTCAGAAAAATTCCCATTTTTTATGGGTTAATTATGTCAAAAGGTAATCTACTGTCACTGTTTTTTCAATTTGGGTAACATACTAAATTTTTTTCTATTTGAGGTAACATACTTTCTAAATCAAGTCAATCAAGGTAACCATATCGGATTTAAAAGTAGAAATTACTGACATGACAGTTTCTTTATCCAGTTATCAGTTTTTTTAATTTCTAATATTGCTTAATTATTTTAAATTTGCTCAAAATAGCAAGGTATTATCAAAAAGTACTTTTAATTTGCACAAAATAGTGCATATCATATAACAATTAAACTGTTATTTCTGTAGAAAAAATGCTGACTGGACAAAGAAATTGTCCCGTTAGTAATTTTGACATTCCAATCCAATATGGTTACCTTGATTGACTTGATTTGGAAAGTATATTACCTTGATTAGAAAAAAAATTAGTATGTTACCCAAATTAAAAAAAATGTGACAGTAGGTTACCTTTTGATGCAATTAACCCTTTTTTTATTTTAGGCTTTCAATTTGGTTTGACATTTTTTTATACATCTGTTATTTGGGCTTTTGTTTTTAATTAAAATCAGGCTTTTTGATCATTTTATAAATTATACATTATAAGTTATACAGTTATAACTTATAAGTTATAAACATATACCTATAATTAAGATAATAAAACTCCAAACAAATATAGTTTTACTCCAATTAAATTTTTATTAATGTTATATTTGATTATAAATACATAAAAGTTTAAAATTATAAATTAAGTGTAGTCCAAAATAGGCCTTAATTTGTGGTTTTTAATCTGGTTTTTTAACCGGTAAAAGACCGAAGACCCAAATATGTTTGAAAGTTGAAACTGGTTGAAAACCGGAGATATCAAATAATAACCGGTCTGGTTAAAAAAAACTGGTTTTGATGTGACCGGTTTCGAATCAAAATCAGATATCAGGATTTTTTTGTGCACTTTAGATGCAGGCCACAACACAATCCACATTAACAACAACATATGTTTTTTGATATATGAGTTTGCGGATAAAAAAGGATAATTTTCTCGTTGTAGTAAACTAATTACAGAAGTATGCACTGCAGTAAGTTCAAGTTAAAACTAATTATCATGCATAAATCATGTGTTTTCTGCCAGTTATTTTTAATTATATCAAATCAAGTCCTTCCACATTTGAATTGATAAATTATTTAATGTTTGAAGTAAAAAAAAAAACAATAAATATAAGGTAATACAGTTTAATATGTGAATTTTGTATCGGTTAAAAAGTGACACTAATAACAAAATAATATCCTTAATAAAATAATTATAAATGTTGCTTGATGAACTGTTCACACCAAAAATGAAATTAACTAGTTAAATAGATTTACACAAGTGTTAGAAATTAAGTGGTAGGGCAAGAGAGGATGCATGCATGATTAAGTGATTATTGATTAATTATTTGGAATTGGTGACATGTTAAAGGAATATATATATATATATATATATATATATATATATATATATATATATATATATATATATATATATATATATATAAAGAAAACAAACAAGTTCATGTGATAAGCATAACCACCAAAGAAGAACAATGTCCAGATTAGACAAATCATAATGGGTGGCCTTGTCCATGTTGTTGGACTTATTATTATCTTACTTATTCTCTAAATTTTACACCAAATCTTTATAAAAGATTATAGATGAATTAAATATATTATGACAGTATTTCAAAAATGAAAAAAGTTATTTGTGATCAGAGGGTTGATCACAAAGATGCCCATTGGATAGACTTAATCGGTTTTGGACTTGGGCCATAAAAGTCCGTCCTAAAAACGGCTTGTACTGAGCAGTCCGGTCCTTGATGAAAAAAATGAGCATGTTTGAGCATAACCGGTCTTAACTGTCCTAATCGGGTCCCGTCCTTTTTGGACAATTGGTAACTATCTAAAGACGATGTGATTAAATAACCACACACACTATATATATAGACACACACTTAAGATATCGTGAAAAACTAAATATATTTTGAGAAATGTAAAAAACATTATGATTCATTAGTTTTGTATATTGATTCACTAAGTTTATATATTGATTCAATTATTTTTGAATTTGTAATTCGTTATTTATAAATTCAAAAAACTAATAATTTAATGTAAAAATGTAATAAATTGTTGATTTATTTAATCTAAAATTTATGAATCATTATTTATATATTGAAAAAATGGTGAATCAGTATGTAAAAAATGAATCACAGTGCTTCCCACAGTTTTTAAAATATATTTAGTTTCTCATTTGATCATATCATTCAAAGGACCGAACATTAGGCTTTTTATTGGGGTTTTCAGGCTTTTGGGCTTAAACGAGTCTAGGACCGGGCTCAGACAGGATCAGTTACAACGAATGAAATAAATGACTATTAGGGGACTATTTGGGTTTAACCGAGTCCGAAAAGAATCACACGGTTAGAGGTTTTTCAACATATTTAAGTACCTCCATAACCGATGAGAAACGACGATATTGATTAGGGGTTTTACAACCAATTAGACCGGTGTCTTCAACAAGGTTTGGGCTAGTTTTTTGCCGCGTTTTTTTAATCTTTTGGGATGGTTCTTGAATCTTGTCTCTTATCATTTTTATTTCTATTGGGTTTCTGTTTTTTCTTTTAAGTTTTTATGATTAAACTCAGTAATATTTTAATAAGTTTGGGTAACGAAATCAACAAATATAAATTAGATATTTATATAATACTTTTATAAATTTTTCGTAGGTGTCACTCAGTAAAATCCCTAGGTGTCACTTGATTTTTTGATACATACGTAATTCAGTATCTTAAAATTTTATCGGTGTCGAGTGACACTCATACTATTATATTACATCCGCCCCTGGTTAAGATCGAGATCTTATCTAAGATCATTTTTGTCTTTACAAGATTGGAACGTAAGACCACAATCGGGTTCTAAGATTCTATTAAAATGATATTTTCCTTTTTATGTGTTATGAGTTGCATCAAAGAACAACTTTACATCAAATCCAGTATATATTATCTAAACATTATAACAATAGTTTAATACAACTATAAAAGATTTTGATAATTTAGTTATATACTTAAAGATTTATGTTGTAGAGTATTCGACTCTAGCCTCTAGGATTATTTAAAATTCTTGTTATGCAAGACAATTAGCATATGTTTACATTTTTTATTTAATAAAGTTGGTTCATTTATAATTTTTTTATTTTTAAATTTAGGTAAAAGTATAATCGAATCATATCGAGGTCTTAATATCCTACTCGCGAGAGAACCCACTAAGGGGTGTTTGATTCATAGATTTTTCCCTGTGAATTGCATTATGTCAAAGGATTTGTGTTATGTAGTATTTTTATTTATAAGGATTCTGTCAATAACTCTGCATTACCTTTTATGGGTAATTTGCTAATATGAATAATAGAAAGCAACTGAGATCTAAAATTTGAGGGAGAGACTGGATTTTAAAATAAGAAAGAATGATTAAATTTTAAGAAACAATGAAATTTCAAATCCTTACTGCAATCTGCAAACCAAACACAAGATTCTAAAAAGCAAATCCCAATGAATGTCATGCTATCTACGAATCAAACGCTCTAAGGGTCGTCTCATTTTTGTTGATCACGATCGTAATATCATAAGATTTTAATATTAAGATCGGAATCTTAACAATAATGTTTAATATCATTTTATCGCATATATTTTTTTGTACATCTCATAATACTTAAAAATTTAATATAATATCTAGTTTCAATAAAGTATTAGATTGCTTGGTTTTCAATATAAAAATGAAACCTTAAACAGAAAGCAAAATTACCCAACATTGTGTATGTAGACAATAGTTTTGCATAAGTTATATAGACCATCATGATCTTATTCCTTTGATGTGATCTATAACATGCTTCATACATGTGCAATATTACAGTCATAGGGTGTATTGTATTTTCGTTTTCTTTTAATTATAAAAATAAAAAGGTTTCTATTATAGATTGCTTGTTAAAAACTAAATTTAAGATGATTAGATGTTGAAAACTATGAAATTCGTTTAAGGGCTACACATAAATCTTTCTTTTAAAAGGTCCATATCTTATATTTCATGAATACCTTCACATTTAATATATTTAACATCCGTATAAACAAACAACACGTATATATTAATATCAAATTTGATCAAGTGCTTGAAACTATTTCAAAATAACGTGTCTCGAGCTTAAAGTTTACATTTGTGTATTATTTATCAAATGATTGATATTTTTTGTAGTTTGGATATAAATAGTTAGTATTGAAATCTCCTTGAAAGTATAATTACTTTAGAATATTAGATGGATAAAGATGGAAGATGTTGTTGATTAAAGTTGCATAAAGTTGGATTATTGAAGCTTTAATCATGAGTCTTGTACTTGAAGTATGAACACACAATCTATGATTAAACAATGAAATGATTCCCCATCATTATTGATCGAATTGATTATATATAATATAATATAATTCTATAAAGGGAAGAAGAAGAGTATTCGAAAAGATGTGTGTTACCGTTAATAGGATGGATTAGGATGGAAATTGCTTCAATGATCAATCACTTTTTCATTTTCGTGTTATGTGTGTGTGTCATACACTCAAAATACTCATTAGTCAATAGTTTTTTTAGTGGGTAGAGTATGTATTACTTATTAAGTTATTTGTCCACTACTTATTGTTCTTTGACTTTCGCACCCCTTCATAGTCTCTTAACTTTTGAGATCATATTTACTCACCAAAAAGATGATAAACATATCAATGAAGGTTAAACTTGTCAAGTTTCATCGATTCAGGTTTGTCAAATCAATTTTCACTTGTAATCCAAGGGGATACTCAGGTCTATGGAACTCTTGGATATATATTTGAAAATTTCCAACTATATATGTATTCATTATTTTTCAGCTATTTGATAGTAGGTACAGTAATGTTTTAGCTATATATTTGAAATGTCGACCGAACATATTATTTAATATGTTTTAGCTACTTGCATATTGATCATGAGACTTTCTTTATTGATGTCATCGATTGACTTTGACTTCAAGTTTTGAGATATTTTTGAAGGGTTTATTATGAAAAAAGCCAATATGTTTTCACGTTTTTTTTTTTGCGTTTTCGTCATTCCATGTTATTTTTTCCATAAAAAACCTCAAGTTATTCTTTTCTTATTGGTTTAGTGAAATTTTGGACATTAGACCCCGGTTATAATTTGTGAACCGGGTTTTAAAAACTTGAAAAACCGGGTTCTAATGTCCAAATTTCACTAAACCAATAAGAAAAGAATAACTTGAGGTTTTTTTACGGGAAAAAATAACATGGAGGGACGAAAACGCAAAAAACGTGAAAACATGTTGGTTTTTTTCATAATAAACCCTATTTTTGAATGTTGATAACATCTATGAATTGATTTTACATCTCGGGTTGGTTTTGTCTCGCTATAGGTAAATTATATCATGTGGATTGACTCATGTTTTGTGTTCGGTTTTTTTTCATTTGTCTGTGTTATAACTTGCAAACAATGTTAAATGTCAATTAACTTTGAACTTTTTTGAATATTACAATTGTTGACTTTCAAATAACATTAAATTGAACTTCTTTTCCATATATTATATGACAATAATAGTAATTATAACATTTCGACAGTCCGTCGTTCGCCCATCAATAAATGGACCATTTGTTACGGAGACAGAAGACACATTTGTTCGACTACTCGCGGGGCCTGCTGCGTTTAAAGAAGCTCCACCCGGGAAAAGAGTGGAAAGCAGCTTTGATATGATAACGAAGAGGTCGCTTGCATCTGCTCCCCCTATTATATAACCGGTCCTATCTCTCTCCAAACCTAACGTGGTAGTTTCCCATCGCAAGACATGTAATGTTAAGGATGTGACTTGAAATACTATTAACTTTGAAAATTATAATTGTTAAATAACAAACTAGAAAGAAAATTAATTAGTAATCAGCAAGTTATATACATTGAAATTAAGTTGCTAGGCATTCTCACTTGAGCAAGGTTAATAATGAACAAACATTAAAAAAATGACTATAAAAATAGAGAAAAGATGATACAAGAAACAAATACAAACCTGACCACAAACACATGAGACTACAACATACCATGGCTGCAACAAATTAATCAATTACTTTGTTAAAGTTCATAGAGTTTTTTCAATATTAACCGTAAATTAAAAATGAAAGACAATATACATATTTTAAAAAGTGGGGAATATCTTTTAATAAGTTCTTAGAATTTTTTTTTTCCCAATTTTGTGTGATTAATAAACATTAAAAAAAAAAGTTACATCATCCTTGGATGAATCTGTATTTATTATTTCAGGATAACAAAATGACTAAGTATGAAAGTAAAAAAAAAAAAAAAATACTAATTTTATAAATTCTTCATTAAGAAAGCGTGATAGAAAACTGGATATCACAATATCAGATAATGCACTTTTAAATTTATTATCTATCATGAATTACCTATACCGATTAAAAGATTAATTAATTTGTTTTTTGTTTTTTTTGTTGGCGATATAGATTTTGTGATAAAGTTCATATAATATTTTGTGGTAAAATTCATAGATCACATATGGTCATATGTTGGCACATGTTATTTTATATATTTTTATATTAAAACCGGATTGCCATAAAGTGAGATTGTAGCCAATACTAGCCATAGAACAGAAAGATTAATTAAACAAGTTATTAAAATAAATAAAAAAAATTTTCAAATAATAAGTGTATCTCTGTGATCAATGAATTTATTTTACTTGATCAGAACAATTTAAAAAACAAATAATTTCTAGGAAAAATGAATGAATCCTTCGACAACAAAATGACATAAATTTTGGTATTTTTAAGAGACCAAAACCAAATGATATGCCTGACAACTGATATTTATACCGCTTTTCAGTCTCCCACTTTCTTGATTTCTTCAATTTGCCTTGGTCATTTTCATTCCAACTTTACCCTTCAAATCCATTCCTTTGGTAGCACCCATTTATCACAAACTGAAGGACATTTCAGTCAATTCCTCGTACTTCCTGTGCTTTCTCATACATGATAGACCTCGAGACCATTACCCAAATTCAAAATCTCTATCGATCTTCTTCAATTTTCTGTGTCTGAAACTGAGACCCTGCAACAATACAGCCTCCATGGATTATTTTCCTATCTATGTTCAAATTCATCAACATAACTCTATCCAACCCTACAAACATCCAGCTTTTGGTTTATCGATTTCAAGTTCTTGAAACAAATATGTCTTGTTCATATACTTGTTGTTCTTGATTAGTTCAAGATCAGATAATATCATAAAAATGGAGCTTCTTGGATCATCGAAAAGAAACAGGAAGGAGTTCTATGTTAGGATGAAGCTTTTACGAAGCAGAAATGGAAAAACAGAGCTCCCATTTTGCTTCAGATACTTCAAATGGTTTCTCTGGTTCTCTCTCTCCTTTTACTTGTTTGCAACGTCTCTTGGCAACCACCGTCCGCCCACCTACTCCTTTATAACTATGATCCCTCAACAGAAATCGGGTGCTGTATCCCGCCTTTTCTCCGACGCCTCGGTTTCCCGGCGACCCAGTACCTTGAAGGATTTGAGAGTCTATGTATACCAATTACCCTCAAAATACAACACTTATTGGCTGTCAAACGAGCGTTGTGGCAACCATTTATTTGCGTCGGAGGTGGCCATACACAAAGCGTTAGTTAAGAGCCATGTGCGGACGTTTGATCCATGGCTGGCTGACAGTTTCTTTGTCCCCGTTTACGTTTCCTGCAACTTCAGCACCGTTAATGGCTTCCCGGCCATGGGACATGCGCGTGGGCTTCTATCGTCTGCTGTTGACCTAATCTCATCGGAGCTTCCTTTCTGGAACAGAAACAATGGTTCTGACCATGTCTTCGTTGCTAGTCATGACTATGGAGCTTGTTTCCATGCCATGGTACAACAAATTAAAACTCGATTGCTCTTTATATTTCCAAGTCTTGAATTTTCTCATCTTACAAAAAGTATTTTTTTTCTTCAATAAATTAGGAGAAGAAAGCCATCGCCGATGGCATACCGGAGTTCATGAAGAATTCGATTGTGTTACAGACGTTCGGCGTTAAATATCGCCATCCATGTCAAGATGTTGAAAATATCGTCATCCCGCCTTACGTCTCCCCGGAAAAAGTCGAGTCAATACTATCAATGTCGCCGGTCACTGGTCACCGGGATATTTTTGTGTTTTTCCGAGGCAAAATGGAGGTCCACCCTAAAAACGTCAGTGGTCAAATTTACAGCAAGTAATAAAAATACATATTTCTCATCAAATTTACTTCTTTCGTTGTGTAATAAAGAGACTGCCTCTCATCCAAATATATTATATTTATCATTGTAGGCGTGTGAGGACAGAGATACTGCGGAAATTCGGGAATGATCGGCGGTTTTACCTTAGGAGGAACCGGTTCGCCGGATACTTGTCTGAAATCGCGCGGTCGGTGTTTTGCTTGTGCCCACTTGGGTGGGCTCCGTGGAGCCCTAGACTTGTTGAATCGGTAGCCTTAGGTTGCATCCCGGTGATTATTGCGGATGGCATCAGGCTGCCGTTTGAAACCACCGTGCCTTGGTCGGAGATATCCCTCACGGTGGCGGAAAGGGACGTGGGGAAGCTGGGCAGGATACTAGATTACGTGGCAGCCACGAACCTCTCATCCATCCAGCGAAACTTGTGGGACCCGAAAATCCGGCAGCCTCTACTATTTCATGATGAGATGGAATTTGGTGATGCTACGTGGCAAATTCTGGTTGCGTTATCTGAAAAACTCGGCATTTCTGATCAAAGATAGTTTCTTGTAGCGAAACGTAGGTACACACGTGGAGGCTTCACAGTCTAGCTAGATCAAATATTGACGTGGGCGGGCCCAGATGTGGATGAGTTGGCGATCGGTGATTGATCGACCATCTTAGACCAGGACCGGGGAGTACGAGGTGGGATACGAGTAATACACTATCACTATGTGGTGGTCCTTATTACGGATATGATGATCGATAAATGAATTTATGATGTTGATATTACATACGCAAACTTTTGTTTTCGATACTCCGTGGAAAAATTGATGTTTTGTTTTGACGGATTCAATTGGATTGGATCGGATCCTATCCATACCATGCTTGAATATGGTATTACGTTTTGAGGGTCAACATTTGTAATTAGCATTATACTTTGGTTTTCGTTTGTGTAATATATAAATTTTGTCATTTTTTTTAATTATATTCTGTAGTTGTATATGTACATTTAAATTATTGATTATATTTTATAGTTTAAAAATATATGGTAGTTAGTTATATCATTATTTTTAATCAAATTATTAATTAAGCCTCAAGTCTTCAATTATTGTGATTGAATTTTTGCATTCCTTTTTCTTTAGCTTACATGATTATGATTTCCAAATGAATTATGGTTTAACAGTAATATATTAATTATGTATATAATTAAAATAATATAAAACAGTAATTACTCATTTATCAAATTTAGTGGCAGTACTTCAAAAAATTATCGAAACTGCCAAAATTTTCAAGGTAAATCATAAAACTTCAATTATTGTATTAATATATGTTTTATAAACTTGAATATTTATAAATTGCCCACTTCAAATTTTTTAAATTTGAAGTTTTTTTAAATTCATATAATTTTCTAACATTATAAATTATAAATATTTATTACAATATAGATGTCAAAATATTTATAAATAGAAATTAGTATATACTTTTATTCACATAATTTTTATTTGTGTAACGATTGATATGTATTATTGTTTTAAAAGTATATAAAAAATTGTAATATATCTAAATTTATGATCTATTACGAGATATTTATTTTTTGTATAATTCGTATTTTATAATATTAATAGTATATTTTTACTCTAAAAATATTTTTTGAATCTTATCGACTAACTATAATAATAAAACAATTGTTTTTAAGTGATATAAAATGCTAGTGCTACCGATATTAATGCCTACAAACTCAATATCTTTATTTGTGGTCTTGTTTGTTCGTATTGATTTGAATATTTAAAATGTAATCGATTTGTGTTTCCTTGGATCATTGAGTTAATTTTTTTTTTGAACGGCAAACTATCATCCTACTCCTCAACTACTCCTTTACCATCAGATTTACTTACTCCATCTAAATTTCAACTTGCCTCCAACGGGGATCAAACCCGTGACCTCTCGCTTATAACTCTACTCTCTTACCGTCAGACCAAAGGTCCTTTGGTATCATTGAGTTAAATGACAAGGAACTACACTTTTTTAAGGTTTTGGTCTTGTATGTTTGCCTTTTATTTGAAGTTTGATTTTATCTCGAGATTTTAAAATCTACATTTTCAAACAAGTAAAAAAATCATGTTAGAACCAAACATAAACAGTATTCAGTTTGATAGGGAATTCGTATTTTCTTAAAGTTTTGATGTGGATCCGATCCAAACATGTTTTAAATGGGTAATAAGTTTTTTTTTTTTGAATGGCAATGTATCTTAGTCCTACTCCTAAACTATTCTTTTACCCCAAGACTTACTTTTTTCACTTAAATTTCAAGTTGCTTCCGACGGGAGTCGAAACCGTGACTTCTCACTTACATATGTACTCTCTTACCAAATGGGCTAAGTAAATATGGAAAAAAAGAAAAAGAAAAAAAGGCAAGTAAAAGGGTGAAAGAGAGTGTTTGGGTGATAAAAAGGAGAGAGGTTGTCACGTGGAATCTGTGAAGGGGGAATGGAATGTCAAATATGTAATGTATCAACGGCAGAACCGTTCACGGGTTCTTAAAATTATGGTAAAAGGTTGTGGGTGGGGGGAAATTTTGGGTATCTCGTCCAATAAGTTTTGTCCTTGTCTCCAAATGTGATTTGCCAAATAACCAATAACATGTCTCTCTTCTTTTTGTTTTAAAACACATAAATCAATATCTATCCTTTCAATATTATTTAGAAAGACAAACAAAATTATTAATAAAAAATCAAAACCCATAATATATATATAAACCCTTAAATCTTTTTGTAAGATGCAGAAAAGAAGCAACCCAACTAAAAAGAACCCACATATCATTGCTACAAATCCTACAATACCAAAGGCTACAAAGAACATATCCAACATAATTATACAAAGAATACAAACCAAAACACACCGAATTCCCTACAAAACTATGGATCTCAAAATAGCTACGAAGCATGAAACAACACCAAAACTCCATTGCACAAATTTGACGTCGAGGAACACAACAACCTCAAGTTTCAAACGAATTCTACTCAATGCTTCTAAGCTTACACACGAGATTTCCATCAAACCACTCAACGCAATGATGCTATATTTAGGCGACAACCTGCAAATGTCGAAACAATGATGGAACTTAATAAGTTCAATTTGAGGAGATGAATAATTCTATTTTGCTTTTCTAAATACCTGGAGGGGCCAAAACACTAAAATAAGAAAATTTCAAGGCCATCTATATATAATCACCATAAAATTTTAATTAGGATTTTTTTTTTTTTTTTTTTTTTTTTTTTTTTGTGTTTTGTGTTTGGCCTTAAAGGTTTTCCATCAAGGTTTTTAGACCCCTTAATGGTCTTGGCCGAACATGGATTTATTAAAAGGATTAATTAACGTAAAGCCCTGAAGTTGAACCATTTTACGCTTAAAATCCCTAACTATGTTTTCTTACACAAAAACCCACAACCGACTAAAACTCATTGAGTTTTGGGTTTTTTCCAAAAAAAAAAAGGAAAAAACTTGGAACCAGTTTAACCTGTTGACATGTCATTTTCTTAAATTGATTTTTGCGTGACCCTCCAACCCGATCCCAAACTTGCCAGCTTTTTTTCAAATAAAACTCCAAACCCATTTTTTCAATGCTAAACCCATATTTTCATTGCACAAAAAAACCCACCAACTAACAAAAAGTCATCAAAATTAGATATTTTTTCACTTGTTACATTTTGATGACATTATTTTTTTTTTATAAAATATTTATTTATTGAACAAAGAACTCCTTATCATACGAAACCCCACCATCCGACGAATCCTCCTGCTCTGGCTAATCATATTCAAAAGTTGAAATGGAAACTAGATATATGATATCGAACGAAAAATGGAACCTAAAAATCTATCTGGTGAACACAAAACAAAAATTGATTTCATCTACACAAACAAACTTGAAATTCAACATTAATGGGCAAAAAGTCAATCGAACATACATACAAAACAGATTTGGACCAACAACGTGAACAAAAGGGAAGACTACATTTAACCTGAAAATATGTTTGAAAAGAACGAAGAATACATTTGAAGATAAACCACCAAAATCAAAGTATGAAACCTTCGCATCTAGATGAACTAATCAGTGAATATAAAAGTATAAAACTGTAGTTAGGCATATCAAACAAAATTTGAATCATAACATAAAAATTGAGATCTTGTGAAGAATATAAAAGATTTTCAAAAAATACAAATCAAAAATACAACTTTAGACACAAACTTAGTGGGGACAGAGTTGACGGAGTTTGAGGAGAAATGAGGAGGTGAATGTAGCCACCGGTAAGAGTTTGAAAATAAAATTAGTTAAGGGTTTTAATCAGAAAAACCACAAACTTTAGGGTTTTTTTTTAATGTAAAAATTCGATTTAAAAATTACACATGTAATGTCATATAGGCGCCAGCACAACAAACTATGATAACCTGTAACACCTTAAATTTGTAAGATTTTACTTTTAAAAGCTTTTTATGTGATAAAAATGATTGAGATTGCAAAAAAAAAAAAACAGACAACTCTAGGATTTTTTTGCGTAAAAATCCATTTATATTTTGGTTTCATAATAAAATGATATGCACTTTCAATCACGAGACTAGAGTACGCGGTACTTGTTAGTGTGTTGAAGTTGGGCCTCTGTATTGGCCTTCATGGGCCAAACTGCCAAACACAAACCATATGTAGTAATGTTTGAAAAATATAAATATTTTTTGATAGGCATGTTATAAAATAAAACCATCAAATTTATACATCCAACTCTTTTTTACTTTTTACCTCGTTTCTGTTCACCAGCCACGTGTTAAGATCACAATCTCTGGATTTTTGACTAAATTATGTTGGCTATTTAAAGGATAAACCTAAAATCAATCAATAATTAAGGGTTAGACTTTGAAATAAACCAATCTAACATCGATTCCAAAGTCTTCTCAATCCATTCCATTGTTAACTCAAAACCTATAACATACACAAAAACAAGAGGTGTATATCCTTCCAAATCTCACATGCTAGATGATTTAAAACGATACGAAAAATATGATTTATTATTAAAATAACCAATATATTATCACTTTTTTTTTGCGGTTTAGTCTCTAAGTGTATCAAAAACCAATAAAATTCACAAGTTATTTATTTTTTTTGGGTTTTCAAAAATTTACCTATTAGAACATGGTTTAACAGTTTTTCCAAAACTCTATTTTCTGTAAAAAGTGAAAGTCATGTTAGTTTTTTAATAATAAAACCATTATTATGTGGTAAAATATAAAAGTTAACAAGCATGTTCAGATGATATAACTTTTTGTTTATATTTCCTAATTAAAACAAACCGTTTTAGCAGAGCATGTGACGAAGTAAACAAACCCACTACCATAAACCCATTATATGTCGAATCTTAATCATATTGAACATGCATTTCCGAAATTGTAATAGACATAAAAGAAGCAACGCCCTCTAAGTCTTAAGAATGTTGTGTATACATCTCTTTAATTTCCTAAAAATGCTTTGACATATAACATGACTTCATCAACCAAATTTTCTATCATCCACACCCAACCAAGTTAATCCTACCCCCCTTCCCCTTCTTTTCAGTTTTCATATTTTCTTTATTTTTATAATTAAAAATAATCATTATCTATCTTGTTAAAATTGGATGTTTTCCTATATGAGAATTGAGATATTTTGATTTTAGATACTAGAGTTGTATTACCATATGTTATAAATATTATTTATTATCGGAATAATAAAGTATGAACGTATCACGAGCTTACTGATCAAGGAATCATATATGTTAAAATAATCTATATAATAATTATAGTAAACTAATATCATGATAATGTTCAAAAAAAAGAAAATAGAAATTTAGAAGTACCTTCAACTTATTATGTAATGTTTAATTTGGTTATTGGTCTTTTATTTTTACACATATTATCAATTTAAATTAATCATATGAAACTTCAATGACCATTTTATGTAATGTTAATTTAGAAGTAGTTTCAACTTATTAAAATAATTATAATTAATTATGATTATGATTTTCTTTATTTATTTATTTACATGTTGTTTTATATTTTTCAGCTCTGACTACTTTATTAAACATATATGTTAATAAATATCCAGCTACTCTAAACTCCAGTTTGAGCTCGAGCTCCAACTCTAACAATAAGCTCTAACTAGTTTTTTGTTAAAGATGTCCTATGTATAAGAATTAAATTAGTGTGAGAATTCTTAAGTCTAAACTTTATGAGAATTGCAAGAAAAAGATTTTCTCAAACATTTATAATACATTTTTACATCATTAAAACACAAAAATTTAAATCTATTCAATTCATTTTACATTTCGAAAACTAAACAGGAGGGGATCCAGATTTTTTTGTTATCGGTATCACTTTTTTAAAGTAAGTAGAATACTTAAATCTTTAAAATATTTTCAAAAATGGATCGGGTAATCGAAACGGTTTGCCAACACAAAATTAACAAATAACCATATTTTAAACACTTCACATTAATTTGTCCATTAACCTAAAATATAAAATAAGTAAATATTTTAGAAAATTAAACATCTATACTTTATATATCAGCAATTAAACATCTACACTTAACAAATAAACACTTAAAATGAGAAAGACTAATTTTTATACCTCGATAGAGAGAGAGCCCGACAGAAGGCCAAAACTCAAGAAGTGTGGTCGTCCATTGTCTGTTGTCGTCTGTGTCGGCTGCGTCATCACCGGTCGTCATCGAGACAGTGAGTAGAAGGGTAGAACTCAGAAACGTTGAAGGCTGAAATAGTGAATGCGTAAACGTGGCTGAAGGCAATAAACTGATGAAAGCGATTAGGGGCTTTTCGAAGGTTTGGGAAGTAGTTATTTGGGGTTTCTTTTTGTTGAAATCTATTGGGCTGAAGGCAATAAACTGATGAAAGCGATTAGGTCTTTCTCAAATGTTTTGGATATATATATATATATATATATATATATATATATATATATATATATATATATATATATATATGTGTGTGTGTGTGTGTGTGTGTGTGTGTGTGTGTGTGTGTGTGTGTATGTGTGTGTGTGTGTGATTTTTATAGAATCCATTGGGCTGATTGTTTATTTTTATTTTTTTGTTTTTATTTTTTATTATTAAAACTCGGTAATATTTTGATAAATATATAAATGTGATATGTATATAATAACTTAATAAACTTTTCATAGGTATCACTAAGAAAAAATTCAAGGTGTTACTCGAGTTTTAGATACATACATATCTCAATATTTTGAAAATTTATCGGTGTCGAGTGACACCCATAATTCTACACTAGGTCCACCCCTGAAACTAAAGAATTTTTTTATAAAGGTTAATGAAAATCTTAGGGTGTGTTTAGTTGATGGAAAATTAAAATTTGTTTTCACTTTTGCTTTTCCAGAGTTTGTTTTCATTATTACATTTCTAGAATATTAGGAAAAAATTTTGAAAACGTGTTCACCACGTCCCTTGTTTTCGCTTTTGAAAATTAGAAAAATGGTTGAAAACTCCTATCATCCATTTTCCAATTTCTATTATAAATTTAGAAAATGAAAACATTTAGAAAATGACAAAAAAAATTAGAATAATGTCAAACTAAACATGTTTTCAATTAAGCCCTGTTTTCGTTGAAAACAAAAACAAAAAACCGGCTTGTTTTCGTCAACTAAACGCAGCCTTAATGTTTATAAACTTTTGTTGTATATTTTAAAAAAAACTAAAAATCGTATTGAGAAAAATTCTCACATTATCTAATGCCAGAAGTATGATCCATTAAAAAACGTATGCAAACAATTTAATTTGATCATCAAATATTGATGACGGTGGTGTTATTGTGTTGTACGCCAGCACAAATAACAAACTAACTTCAAATAAACAACAAAACAATTAATATATCGATAATCATATATATGTACTTTCTGAAATAGATTGAAAGTAAATAAAAAGGTTATAACTCCTAATGATATTTATCAAATATTCAAGTGTTGTTTGAAAGGTTTATTAAATTACATCACGCAGAATAGTATTATTTAATAAAACTTATATATATTTTTTTAATGAAAGCCAAGTAATTAGTATAACCCTATAAATTAAAACTTGAGAGATTCAATTTAAGACCTCATTTTAAAAAAGGGAAAATGACATCAAATAGCTCTGAACTTTCGATTTTGTACACATTTATGCAGTGAACTTTTTTTTGTGCACATTTGGTAGTCAAAGTTTCAAAATTGTTCCAATTTGGTAATTGGCGTACCTTTTAACCGTTTGCTTCCGGTTTCGATGCCTACATGGACAATTTTTTAGTGACGTGGCTACCCGTTTTTATATTATACCCGACTTTATCTATGTGGCAACCCGTTTTTAAAATCACCCGGGTTTATAACGTCGTATGAAATTAAGAAGTCACCCGGGTTTATAACGTCGTTTTTTAAAAAACCCGGTTATAAACCCGGGTGATTTTAAAAAACGGGTTGCCACGTGGAGAAAACTGGGTATAATATAAAAACAGGTAGCCACGTCATTAAAAATTTGTCCACGTAGGCATCGAAACCGGAAGCAACCGGTTAAATGGTACGCCAACTACCAAATTGGAACAATTTTGAAACTTTGACTACCAAATGTGCACAAAAAAAAGTTCACTACATAAATGTGTACAAAGCAGAAAGTTCAGAGCTATTTGATGTCATTTTCCCTTTAAAAAACACAAGACTCAACCACTAAGCCACTCATATGGTTATAAAAATATTCTTACATAGAATTAGAGATGACTGTAATTCCATTAGAAATTACAAAAAAACATATAAATATAAATGAATAAAATAAAAATGCATGCAAATATGTATATGTAGATATATGGTATGAGTGTATGACACAAAAAAAGACCATTAATTTACAGTATATATATAATTGTGTGGACATCTTAAAGATAGACTTCAACTACCGATCTTTCTTATGATTTTTAACAATTGATTTTTTTTTATCAACCGGTTTTGTCATATAGATTAAATGACATACCTTTGCAAATTCAAGATTTAATACAACTAATAAAACTACATATAATACAAGCTAGGGATACGTCGTTCGTGTTGAAAAGAAAGTTATGAAAAAACTTTAACTAAAAGGTGTTTTTTTTAAATAGAAACGATGGTTCTTAAGTTTGTATATATTTATTTTATGTATTTTTTTACGTAGATACGTACGTATGTATGTATGATTTAGGCGGACCTATGTGTATAGGAGGGCTAAAGGGGTAGCCCCTGCAACGAGTCTCTTCTTCAATAATCTCATTTTGTAGTGTAAACTTTTTTTGAAATTTTACGTGTGTAACCGGCGAAAGTTTAATTATGTAACTTATATAATTAAAAAATAAAAAATCTAAGTGTGCAACTTGTTTAAAAATTGTATACCTCAAATGAAACAAAGTTTAATGCTTAAATAATTAAATAAGTAATAAAAATAAAACAACAAATAATACCGAATACTTTTTATCCAAAATCAAAACCAATAACATTTTTAGCCCAAATCAAAACCAAAACCCAATGATATTTGAGAATAGAAACTTTGTATTTATTTAGTTTAATTGTTTTTATTTATTTTTATGTACAAATTTTTTAAATGAAGTTATTGGAGAACGATAGTAATGAAGGTCAATCTTTAAAATTTAAATTAAAATGATTCCAACAAATCCGATGACATCACACAACAACAAAACATAATCATAATTTTCAAATCATTCAACCCAATTACAATTGACATGCACAATCTTTTTTGGGATAATTCCAGTAGATCACGAATTTTAAATTATCAAGCAAACCAAAGACAATTTTAGATTATATGTTCTATTTTAAATTATAAATATTTCTTCGTTAGCTTGACCTATTGGAATTTTTGAACCATGCGCGACGAAAATTTATGCAACGGGTCCCTTCAGTGGCTGAGTCCGCCACTATGTATGAAATTAAGAGTTTTTAAGCAGACTATTGTATTTTGTATATTTATTTCCCAAATAGTGGTAGGTTTAATTTATTTACTAAAAGATAGTAGTTATTGGTTTTAAGACTAATAAAGCAAGATGGTTTACACCTAATATTTTAAGGTAAATTACAAATTTGGTCCCTGTGGTTTATAGCAAATTACGGATACCGTCCCTCTATAGAAGAAATTACAATATTGATGACTGTGGTTAACATTTTGTTACGGATTAGGTCCCTGCCCCTAACTCCGTTAGCTTTCAACGTTAAGTGAAGGGGTATTTTCGTCTATTTACTTTATATACTTCATTTCTTCTCCATTTAACCCTTTACCAATCACTCTCCGATGCAAGTACTCAGAACTTATCTTCCATCCTCAACAATCCGCATGTCTCCGATGGCTCCTGGATCGGTTGGTGGTCCTCTTCAACTGCTGTACAAGTCCCTGAATTCGTCCCTCCTCCTAACAAAACCCCTGGTTTAGAAATAACTCGATCCGATTTCACATCTTATATATCCTCAATCTCCGACCACCATACCCGGTTTGAAGACATTAGGAATCATTCCAACAAAGAGAGTAGGGATGAAGATGCCATTGATCACCATGAGAGGGCAGGTGAAGCTCTAGTCGCGTGTTTGCGGGAAGTTCCCGCATTGTATTTCAAGGAGGATTTTGCACTAGAAGATGGAGCAACTTTTAGGGCTGCTTGCCCCTTTTTAACAGTCGCTGAAAACACCGTGTTGCAAGAAAAGTTGTCGCAGTATTTGGACGTGGTGGAGCTTCATTTGGTTAAGGAGATCTCGCTGCGTTCGAATTCGTTTTTTGAAGCACAGGGTCAGTTAGAGGATTTGAATATGAAGATTGTTGAAGGGTGTAGTAGGATACGGGAATTGAAGGAGACGATTAGGCTTTTGAATGTAGATTTAGTGGATTCCGCTTGTCAAATTCAGGATTTGAATCTTACCCGAAGCGATCTGTTGGCATTGCAGGAGAAGCTTAGGCTTATATTATATTAACCAATCTCTTGCTGCTCTTAAGTTGGTATTCCTTCTGTTTTTTTTCTTGGTGCTCTCTCTGCGCCTGTTTATTTGGAAATCCTTGCTACTTTCTCTTGTTAAACATGGTCACACTTATTTGTTTTAGTTTATCAAACTTGATAATACAGCTGGTAAAGGGTTAAATGGAGAAGAAATGAAGTATATAAAGTAAATAGACGAAAATACCCCTTCACTTAACGTTGAAAACTAACGGAGTTAGGGGTAGGGACCTAATCCATAACAAAATGTTAACCACAGTCATCAATATTGTAATTTCTTCTATAGAGGGACGGTATCCGTAATTTGCTATAAACCACAGGGACCAAATTTGTAATTTACCCAATATTTTATTATTCAAAATTTTTTGAGTTAATTACAGAAAAGGTCCTTGTGGTTTGTCCTAAAATTTGGATTTGGTCCCTGAACTTTCAATGTTGCAGAAACGGTCCTTATTTTTAAAGTTTGTTTGCAATTTTGGTCCCTCAACCTATTAACTTTTCTAATATGACCAAATTACCATTATTTTGATGCAACCCATAGGGACCATTTCTACAATATTTTTTTAACTCTTTTTTATTCTTAATTAAATAAATTATTTTTTAGTGTTATTAAATTTAATATACTATAAAAAAATAAAAAAAAATATTTAATTATTTATGTTGGTTCAAAAATGATTTAGATATTTTTAGTCTTAATTAAAGTGTAAATCTCTAAAAAATTATGATCAAAAAAACCATTTATGTTTAGAAATTGTAAATAAGAAAATATTCTCTATAATTATTTATGTTGATTCATACATTTATAATAAAAAAATATTTATGTTGATCAAAACACAAAGACCATTTATGTAATCGACTCTACTTTATTTTTAGTGTTAATTAACTTTAATTAAAGTTAAAATTATTAAAGAACTTAAATAAATAAAAATTTAACGTTTAATTTGACCGAGTTAAAAAAAAAACTTCCAAATGGTCTAAGACAACTCAAAGTTTTTTATTTAACGTATCAATTATTTTATCGTTTTAATTTTTAATTACACCAAAAAAGATTTAGAACTTTAGGTCCATATAACATATTTGAGATTCATGATTAACAACTTTAATCATCAAACTTTGGTTTGTCAGACCTTTACATATAAATTGAGAAATATAAATAGGATTTAATCTTTTTCGTCTTTCAATTTGACTTTTCATTTTAATCCGATTAAACCGACACCTTAAAATTTTAACCATTTAGATTATCATTTTACCATTATCACATTGCTTTGATACAGATGTGAACGGATTATAAAATAGAATCTTTGGCCAATTTTATTTAAGAAGAAAGTAAAATATATTTGACTAACAAACATATTTTTATTATAAATTTATGAACCAAAATAAATAATTATAGAGTCAAAATATTTTTATAATATTTTATATATGAAATCTCTAGAAAATAGTTTATAAACATAAATGATTTTTTCGATCATAAATTATGATTGATTTACACTTTGATTATAGTAAATTAAAATTAAATAAGACTAAAAATATCTAAATCATTTTTGAACAAACATAAATTATTCTTTTATTTTTTTTATAGTTTACTAAATTTAAGTAACACTAAAAAATAATTTATTTAATTAAGAATTTAAAAAATTGTAGAAATGGTCCCTATAGTTTGCATCAAAATAAGGGTAATTTGGTCATATTAGAAAAGTTAATAGGTTGAGGGACCAAAATTGAAAACAAACTATGAAAATAAGGACCGATTCTGCAAAATTGAAAGTTCAGGGACCAAATCCAAATTTTAAAAAAAACCACAGGGACCATTTTTGTAATTAACTCAAATTTTTTAATCCAAAATGGTGGTCTTCTTTTTTAAGTGATCTTTCTTTTTTTTTTTACTCAATTAATTTTTTTTTTCCTAAATTGATTCTTTTTCTAATCACTTCAAACTAAATTTAAAAACAAAAAATTAATGTTCAATTTTAACCAACAGAAACAACTTACAATAATTTTCAATTAATCGATCAAAACAACTAAATTTAAAAATCATTCAATGGTTCAAATTAGAAAACTAACTTTATCAATACAAATAAAAATATATAATTTTACATAATTATTTATAAAAAAAAAATTTAACTTGTTATAGTGATTTTTAAATTCTTTTAAAGTTAGAATATAATGTATGATTTTATGTCAAATTTCATTGATGCTAAATTTTTCTTAATGAAATTTAAATGAGTAAAAAAAGAATTGAGTGAAAAAAAAATTGTAAGAAAAAATTGTTTTGAAAATTGTATTAACTTAAAAAAAATAAAAAGAAGAACCATTTATAAAAAAATAAGTTAAATACAAAACTACCATCTTTTAGTAATAAAACCTAAAGTACAATGTCTTGGTAAATATTTTTCAAAAGTACTATTATTCGGCTAATAACTCCGAAATTAATTATGAATGCAGTTAGAAGGGCCTAACAAGTAATAACTCAGCCAATGTAACCCAAATGTTGAACCAAAAGGAAAATATGCACTTATTAATTATTCAGGCCTTTTAACACGAATCATTATCGTACTTTAATTTGCTATGATATAAACTACCAATTATTATTCATTTCCATTAGACACAAAGTTATGTACGTAATTTTCCACTTATAAAAATCTTTCTAATTTTTCCTATAAAACACAAGGGTTTCGGTGTAAATGTGCTGAAAAAAAGTTTTTTCAATTAATATTCATATTCACGTAGACAAATAAATGTTATTTGTAAAAAAATTACACACATTCAAACCTTTTGTCATCTTAAAAGTTACGTGACGTAAAAAATTTGTGTAAACATGCTCAGTATAAATATACGTTCACAACGGTACACTTTATATGAAAATGGACGTTTTACATAGTTCTAATGTGTGTTGATATGTGATTTTATTTAATAGTCTTTTATTTTTATTTTAAACATTATTATAAATTTTATTTTTCAAAAAAATGGTTTTAAACGAGATACTTCCGGTACTTCGCAAAACTTGTGGTTTTCACTTGAACCCATACATACACACACACACACACACACACACACACACATATATGGACATGTCTTAAAATAAAGCCGGTTACAACTAATAAGAAGTCACCACATAAACATGTTTTATTCCGTATCTTCTTTAGCATTGTATACATTGTTTATAAATTCAATTCAAATAGAGTTTAAATTATTTTGTTGAACCAACTAGTCCACAAATTTTCCTAAAAACAAGTTGCATTTTAATATTTTTAAATTTTGATCAAATTAAATGGAGGGTTTAGTATTATATATTAATTCGTCCAAAATATTAGCATTATGTTATAGTTTAATAAAAATATTTTAAATATTCAAGTATTATATCCTTTGTGAAATCAACCTTTATTTAAAGAACATGCATTAGTAAATAATTTTCATATACTTATTAGTTCATGATTGAACAACTAAACACTTATTCAATTTTATAAAATTGCTAGTCAATCCTAAATATTATAACACATGCATAAGTGAACCATGCCTAAATAACAACTAAAAAAGTGTAAGATGGTAACAAATAACACTAGAAACCATGAATATATTCACCAATTAATCATGTTTCCAACTCACATTTCTCAATTTTTTGCATTTACCTACTTGTTTCTCATGGTTCATAGTCTACAAATGTGTCACAAATAAGTCTGTCTATAAATAAAATAATATCTGTCGTGAACACTATTAAACATGACTAAGTAATCATTCTCAATATAAGTCATGATTAATATGTTTTTTATGCAAATACCATTGTTAACCAATCGACAAATCTCATTATTAACTATGACTAGGTAACAAATCTCACTATGAACCGTTATACCTCTATGAATCATGGTTCATAATCTACAGAACAACAACCGACTTGCAAGAAATAATCAAACATGCCTATGCAACAACTACCAGTATGAACATGGATCCACATCGTCACTGTAAAGTAATAATTAAGCAACAAACTCATAATTAGTAATTTTTATGCATCAATCCATCTGTGAAACATGGTGCACAACTATGCATATCGGCAATATAAAACTTGCAGTTCATTTAATAACTATGAACATACTCAATACAAAAATTATGCTTCATATACATTTATGTTTTTCTTGCTTATGGTTCATACAAATAATCATGAACATTAGCAATATATAGAATTAATTCCCTTATAGTTGTTAACAACATTCAATACTTGTTTGTTCTTTGATTCACTCTTGTTCTTGAATCACCTTCCCAAATCAAATTCACCTTAAACTTAAGGCTTCTTCTTAGAGAATATGTGAACATGGCGTGCTTTTAATATAACAAATGCACATTTAATCTTCAACACATGTATATAATCAGTTGATGTATTACTTGCATTTGAAGAATCTTATGTTCTATTATTGTTAATTGTCGCTGATGGTGGAATATAACACGTTGTTCATCAAAAAAGGAGAGTGAATCGCAAAAAAAAAAAAAAAAAAAAAAAAACCCTTAAATTCATTGTGAATTGCTGTTGTATTTAATTTTCATTTAAGAAAGAGGAGTGAACCACCAAAAACACAAACAACTTCAATCGCTCTTCCCTCCCATGCTATTGTCTTATATATATTTGAAAACGAATTGAATATTAATGAAATAGATTATACACGATTAATAACATATCCTTCTAACTATATTTCAACATGTACAAATTTTAATTTATTTACCATAGTTTATAAACCCATGTATGACATGGGTATACATTTAAAAATTTAATTTCATTAATCTTGTAGGATAATTTTTAAATATATTTTATCAAATTTATAGTATCTATTTATATAATACAATAGATATAAATATAATTATATAAAAAGAAAAGTTATCACTCAATTTCAAATTTGAGTTTTATATTAGATAAGATTTAGATTTGATTAGATATTATTTAAATTATTTATTATAGATAGATTGGAAAAAACAAATTTTAGAAGCAAATTAATAGGAAATTGTTAGGTACACGTGGCGATCACATGTTAAGCCAATTGACGCTCTATCTAGATACCATATAGCATCTAGTTACTCATATAATAAAATAGATAGATTATGCCACATTGTATCCCATTGGTGGATTTATAAAGCCAAATGATCCTATTGTATTTATTCTTCATGGTATCCACTCCTTGTGTATCTAATACATTTTTACATGAAATTTAACATTTTATTGTAATCAACACGTTCATTTAATATGATACCCGGTACCACAGTCTGATATGATACTCCATGGATGTACCCTATTTACAATATTAATCTTTTAAGTCATTTTTTATTTAATTAAATATAAATTAAGGTGATATAATTATATTTTCGTAATAAAAATATAGATCTATAAGATATCTGATCATCAAAAGATGGTCACAACGGATCATCGCATTTAATTTCTTATATATATTATTTCTATTTTGGTTGACTTACGACATTTGTTTTATGTCATTTAATTCAAGCTACGGTTTTATTTTTACCAAAACAAAAATTTATTATTATTATTATTATTATTATTATTATTATTATTATTATTATTATTATTATTATTATTATTATAAGTTAAACACGATACCTCTAAAACTCTAATGTATCGAAGGTACTTCACTTAAAAATATTTTTATAAACTTTATTTTTCATAATTACTTTTACATTGACCATATAAGGTTAATTGTAGGCTATTTGTAAAAAGTCACACACAACACACCTTGAAACCATGTAAAAATTTCAATGAATGGTGGACCATACATGTTAAATTTGTGTGAATGATATATCATTCACACAAAATTTTTGTACATTTATTGGATTTATCTTTTATATCTTAATATATAAATGTATGATCTTTTTGGTAGATATTCTTATAATATTGGTTTACATGTGACTGTATAAAAAAAATTAAAAACAAATTTTTTTAGATACTCTCAATATAATGGATTTTTAAAGATACTCTACACACACATACATATATAATAACATTCCAGTAAGTACTAATTTTTTTTAAGGGTATCAGAATTATCATTCAAATTGAAATATTTTTTTAAAATTCAGAAAAATATATAAGATAACATTATATGCTAATATAAATTGTGAATATTACATATTTATGGAGTACCACACGTTCAGGTGCGAATATACAATGTAAAATTTATTTTAAAATTTTCTCATTTTCATGTTGATATAGCAATATAAAGTTACTTGTAAAAGAAAATTCACATACTTTCCATCACTACTAATTCCATAAAACTAATATAAGGTTATGTGAAAACTTGTATGAATATACGTTCAGAATGATACTATTCATATGAACATAAACGTTTCACATAGTTTAAATGTGTGTTTGTGATGATTTTTTGTAAGTAGCATTATGTTGTTAATTTAACATTGCAGTGCTGAACATATGCTCACACTGCATATTCACATACACTTTTTTTATATTCACGTGAGTTCTAAGGAACCAAAAGTTATAGATGTGTGTGATTTTTTTGTATTATTATTATATAACTTATATTTATATGAATATAAAAAAACTAAATAAACTTTTGTGCAACACGTTTACATGGAATATGTGTTCACATGTATAATTTATATTATAAACGTAATTATTTATTGCTATTATTATAAACAAGTTCAAAATTTAATTAACCATTTATTTTATATAATACAAGATTATTTATTCTACAAACCTTCAACTCATTTTGATTGTTAGTTTTTCTTAACGGAACAAACTATTGAAAACCGCTCTATTTTTTAAGTTTTTCAAAACGTAAAAATATGAATCATTTCCTTTCTAGTTTTTCCAAATGAAAAATCTTCGTACTATTAACTTATATTAGTTTTTTGAAAGAAAAAGCTACGAACCATTCCATTTTTAAGTTTTTCCTAGGTTCCAAACGTGAAAATATAAACCATTTCGTTTTTTTAGTTTTTCCAAACAAAAAATTCAATTCATTTTTATTTTTAGTTTTTCGAACGAATAAAGTACAAAGCATTCCATTTTTTTTTGTTTTTTCGAACAAAAAAATTATGAATTATTCCGATTTTAATCATCATTTAGTTTATTTAGTTTTTACAAACGCAAACATTCCATCTTATTTGTGTTTCTAAACGAAAAAATATGCTCATTCTGATTTCAAGTTTTTCCAAAAAAAACGAAATGGTTCTTAGCTTTTTCGTATGAAAAAAATAGATGAATTGATTTGAAATTTTTGTGTTTTGAAAAACTCAACAGTTGAAAGGTTCGCAATTTTTTCGTTTGGAAAACTAATATAAGAGAATGGATCGGATTTTTTTCTTAAAAAAAAAACGTAATGATATATAACATTTCTATATACGTATGATTATCAAAAAAGGAAATAAATTTTAAAATATATTACTTTAAATGTAATTGTTACATGAATGATGTATATATACTGAATTGATTACATGATAATTAATAAACAATAAATTAATGTTATGAATATCAATATTAATCGATGGCTGTGATTAACTTTGATGAAATGGACGATTAAGATTGAGTTATATTTAAAGTCAATTAACTTTGAAAAATAGTCAAATTAATATAAAATACAAAATCGTAAAATGGTGCGTGAACAAGGGAAAAAGACGCAAGATCCATGGAATATTATGACATTGTGGCATTTAATTTATTGTTAAATATAAATATATGCTTTGCTTTCTCATTTCCTCCAACACAGAGTGAGTGTGTAACGTGTGTAATTAATATCAGTTTACAAATAATACAAAATCAAACAACACTATAAATATATAAATACCCAACACAACACAACACAAAACCCACACACCAAAACCAACCTTCTTCTCCTTTCAGCATCACACACAAACAATGGCTTCATCAATCCTCTCTCTCATCATCCTCTCTTTCGTCGTTTTCGTCTCTTCATCGTCTGAATCTTCGACTTCTTCCCGCTCTCTCGGATACCGATTCATCAAAGACCTCAATTTGCACCCCAATCTTCAACTCAACATCTTTAAATCAAGCATCCATTCTTCCAATCTTCAAGTTTCTGAATCCAGGATTGTTGAGAAACGTTTGTCGCTCGACGTTCTTGGCGACTCTGGTGCGACCGTTCAAGACCTCGCTCAACATGCCGGATATTTTCATCTCCAACATACCATAGATGCAAGGTTCGTTAACTTTTTATTATTTTTTTTTATTTTTATCATGATGATGTACATTATTACATTCAATATAAACATTTTTTTTACATTCGCTTTATTGCAAAAGTTGTGGTATCAAACAGTCCAGTCTTATGGTTTTCGTTTTTATTTTTAGAAAAAAAGAATCTATTTTGGTTTTGTCCTGTTTTTTAGTTTTCATTGTGAAAGTGAGAAAACCCAAAGGCTGATATAATATTAATTTTTTAATGATTTTCCATTCCTAATTCCAAGATACCACATTTGTTCATATATATACACACACGGGGTTCAATAGAAAACAATCATGCATCTGAAAACTTATAAATATCGCACTGCACCACCACAAATGTATCAAATTTCCCGCGTGATGCATCACCTTATTTACGATCATGCCAACGCGTTTTTCACCCAATCAGACGGTATGCGTAGGTTTCCATAGTTTTCAGGTGCATAGTTGTTTTCCATGGAACCCACCCCATATATATATATATATATATATATATATATATATATATATATATATATATATATATATATATATATATATATATATATATATATATATATATATATATAGAGAGAGAGAGAGAGAGAGAGAGAGAGAGAGAGAGAGAGAGAGAGATTGGTCATGGGAAAGTAAGAAAAGATGCTTATGATTAGGTGAATTGAGGATTATTGACAGGTCTTTTAATTCAATTGGTGGAGTTTAAATCATGGAATTGGAATCTTTAGAATTACAGGACATGTGATGTGAGTAGGGTCCAATACCAGTATTAGTATACATTACCACATTCTAATCATACCCAAACAATTCTTCTACTTTTTATCACAGTCCATTCTCATTTCTTTTTCGGATTCACCCACCCACCATCACCATATATATAACATCAATTTTCACTTGCCAACTAATAAACTATTCCCTTAACTTTTAAATGCTAATGATTTAGATAATTTCGGGGATTCCCCTTGTATTTTGGGATCAAGATTCATATCATTTGAATAACAATACTGTAAATTTTTTTTTTTTCTTTTTTCCTCCTTTAATTCTCCAATATTTGTAAGAGAAGTGAGAGAACTCTATATTAGCTTATATATTGAATCAACTTGAGAATCTATAGAAAATTTATATAAATGATTCAAGTCTCCTAACCAATAATTTGTCTTCGATTCCTTTCTCTTAGCTTTCTCTGTACCAAACGGCCGGGTTTTACCTTTTTGTAAACTTGCTACATGTACATTTAGAGAGAGGGAGAGAGAGACTAAAATTGCTAAAGATAATGTGTGTACTGCAGGATGTTCTACTTTTTCTTTGAATCAAGAAAAGCCAAAGCTGACCCTGTGGTCATATGGCTAACAGGTGGACCAGGGTGCGGCAGTGAATTAGCTTTGTTTTATGAAAATGGTCCTTTTAAGTTTAACAACTCCTCTCTTGTCTGGAATGATAATGGCTGGGATAAGGTAATTTTTTGTTCTTGGACTGACCTCGTAAGGCTATCGTACAGTGCAACACATTAAGGCATTAACGAGCGGATTTGGTTCCATACAGGTTTCTAACTTGATATATGTTGACCAACCTACGGGGACTGGTTTTAGTTATAGTTCTAGTGATCAGGACCTTCGCCATGATGAAACTGGAGTTAGCAATGATCTTTACGACTTCTTACAGGTCTGTTTACTCATAGGGATCCAGTAATTGGAGATTCCTTCTTTCATACATGGGAATCTAACTTTGTAATGACAGGCATTCTTCAAAACCCATCCGGATTATGTCAATAACGACTTCTACATCACCGGAGAATCATATGCTGGACACTACATTCCAGCTTTTGCCACTCGAATAAACCAGGGAAACAAGAACAAAGAAGGGCTTCAAATAAACTTGAAGGGCTTTGGAATTGGTAATGGGCTAACCAATCCAGGAATCCAGTATCAAGCATACACTGATTTTGCTTTGGCCAATGCTTTAATTTCAAAATCAGATTATAACATAATTAACCGAAAAGTTCCACCTTGTGAACAGGCAATCAAACAATGCGGTAATCATCTATCCTTGTACATTAGTTCCTTAAATTTGTTAGTTTAAACTATGGTTGTAATAATGCTATTGTGTTTTTATCAGGCACAACGGGTACAGACACATGCCAATCTGCCTTGTACCTTTGCCAGCAAATTTTCGAGGATATACTTTCTTTTTCAAGCAATATAAATGTAAGAAGTTGTTAAAAACGAACACTCGTCGAATATTCGAATGTAGAAAGTTGATCATTCCATCATATGACACTTATTTTTATTTGCAGTACTATGACATACGCAAGAAATGTCGGGGGAACTTGTGCTACGACTTTTCAGACGTGGAAAGTTTTCTAGGCAAATCATCGGTTAAAACAGCATTAGGAGTACCAAGTAATATAGATTTTGTTTCATGTAGTGATATAGTGTACCAGGCAATGACAAACGACTGGATGAGAAATTTTGAAGTCGGGATTCCAGCACTTTTGGAACAGAATATTCAAATGCTTGTGTATGCTGGAGAGTATGATCTTATTTGCAACTGGCTTGGTGAGTTGACTTTCTTCCAGCCTGAAAAAATAAATTTCAATTGTCATGTCATTTTATTGAAAAAAATGAATTACTTGCAGGGAATTCGAGATGGGTTCATGCCATGCCATGGTCTGGTCAGAAAGATTTTGTTGCAGCTTCAAATGTTTCATTTTTAGTTGATGGAAGAGAAGCTGGGATTCTAAAGAATCATGGCCCCCTCACTTTCATGAAGGTTCATAATGCTGGACACATGGTTCCAATGGATCAACCAAGGGCTGCACTGAAGATGTTAGAGTTGTGGACAACAGGGAAACTTATTCCGCCTAAGAGGGGTGCGATCACACATCTCTGATTGTTTCTGCAGGCTCTGAAGATAAAAAAAACCCACAAAAAGCTTCCATTTTGTTACAAAGATACATATGATTGTCAAAGTGATTTGCTGTTTGTGTGCATATTCACCTGAAAGAAAGAAAAAGATCAAAACTTTACTTGTAATTAAACAGCACTCTATATTCAGAGTGTTATATGAAAGAAGTAAGAAGAAAATTCATAATTATGCTTTCGCTTGTTAATAGAGTGATAACATTGTTCTTTCTAAAAATATGGTAAAATAACATCCAGGCATCCAGTGTAAGAAAATGAAATTAAAAAACACAAAAGCTTTCATTTTATTATTAAAAAATCAATCTAATCGTTGAATGTATTTGTGCATATCCAACTGGAACAAGGAAAAGGTCAAAGCTTTACTTGTAATTAAACAATAATTTTATTCCAGAGTGTTTATGGAAGAAATTATACCAAGTTAAGGATGTGTTAGCTTGTTAATTTCATGCCCATGTCATTTTGGCATGGTTATAAACATATTTGACTTTCGACATCACACGTCTTGTAATTTAACATCAACATTGTCAAAAATCATTAAGGTGGCTGGGAAAATTTTGAATACTGCATTAAACTGCATAAAAATGTGCCCGAACAGAAACAACTCGGGGATAGAATACCAATAATAACCTTCTAAATTTGAATCTTGAGTGTAGCATTTGAAGACCAATTAAAAGTTGTACAGACCAATGTGTAGTACAGTGAAGGATTGTTCATCGAGAGCGATGTACAACAAAATTTTCGACCAATCCTTACATTTTGCCATGGTTGGATTGTGTATTTCCATTGAAGGGTTGACTTGTAAACGGCAAAATCTTTTTTTTGGGGCAAATTCAGCTTAAAATATCACAATTTGACAGAAGTAGTAATGTTAACAATAAATATGCATGTGAACAAAAATGACATTACTTGACGAATGTTATGCTAAAATTATCGTGTGCAAATGGGTTTCCGTGTGGAAATGTTTTTTAACCTGTATAAATCCCTAAAACTTGTAAACTCTTCACAGAAGAATAAAAAACAAAGCTACACTTAACAAAAATGGCACCAGTTGTCATTTACCTTGTTCTCCTTGTCTTCATAAGTCATAGGCCCTTGTCATCTGCAAGATCTCATTTGCGTGATTCTTACTCATCTTCACTGCATACAAGAACAGAATATCAACTCATTACAGCATTGAATTTGCACCCAAAACTTGATGTAAACATCTTAAAGGCAAACATATCTGATTCTCTCAGCAATACGGGTTCCAGGATTGTTGAGAAGCCATTAAGGCTCCAGGTTGTTACTGGTTCAGGCGCTTCGGTTCATGACCTCGCACATTATGCTGGATATGTTAGTATTAAACACACTGCAGGCGCAAGGTATGTTTTTCTCATTACCACTATATGTGGAAATTGCCGAAAGCATTGTAGTCTCTAGAATAAAAACAGAAAGTATAAAATAAAAAAAAGTAATCATATTCTTACTATGCTTGCAGGATGTTCTACTACTTCTTCAAATCAAGAAACAGGATGGATGATCCTGTGGTTATATGGTTGACTGGTGGACCAGGATGTAGCAGTGCGTTGGCTCTTTTTTACGAAAATGGTCCGTTCCATCTGACCAGTAACTTGTCTCTCGTCTGGACTGACTATGGTTGGGACAAGGCATGTTATACTCAGCAGAAAGAGTTCTACCATACATAGTTACAAGCATTGAATATTTGAATGAATTAGTAACTTTAATATTCTGATTGCTATGGCAGGTTGCCAACATGATATACATCGATCAACCTATCGGAACTGGTTTCAGTTATAGTCCTAATGAAACTGATATTCGGCATGATGAAAAGGGTGTGAGTGATGACCTTTATGAGTTCTTGCAGGTGTGTGGTGCACTGGTGCTTGACTGCTTGTTCTTCCAAGGGAGTCAGAATTAGTAGATGCATCTCAAAATCCAAAATGTACCTAATCTTGAAACCTTTAATGAATGCCAGGAGTTTTTTACGTTACACCCTGAGTATGTGAAAAATGAACTTTACATAACTGGAGAATCATATGGAGGACATTACATCCCCGCTTTTGCTGTCCGTATAAACCAGGGAAACAAGAACAAGGAAGGCATTCATTTAAACTTGAAGGTGATTTACAATCCTCTAACCCTTCTGACATTCCCACTTCTTCTCATGGAATTGTGATTAATCGAACAGGGATTTGCAATTGGCAACGGACTCACAGTACCTGGAATCCAGTACAAGGCAGATGCTGATTTTGCTTTACAAAATCATTTAATTAACAGAGTAGATTACAAAAGAATAAGTCGGATAGTGCCAAAGTGTGAAAAGGCAGCAAAGAAATGTGGTTAGCTCTCTGTAATCTATTTACTTAGTCAGTAAACATTGATGTGTATTCATAAATACCGTATGCTTGAGTACATTTTGTTTACAGGGACACATGGTAAAGACAGTTGCCTTAATGCCAAAGACATATGTGAGCAAATATTTTCTGAGATTTTGGACATTAGCAATATATGTGTAAGAACTCAAATAATCCTGTAATCACGATTAACTGTCAATAGAAACAACTGTCATTCAACTTTGTGTTTTATGGCAGCCTTATGACTTGAGGAAGCAACGCTGTGATGACTTGTCGGGGCTCGAAGAATACTTGAACATGCCATCAGTGAAGAAAGAATTAGGAGTGACAGAGATGACAGACTTTGTGTCATGCAGTGGTGTGGTGTATCAAGCAATGAAAGAAGATTTCATGAGAAATCTTGAAGTTGGCCTTCCAGCGCTTTTGGAGGAGGGTATTAAAATGCTCATATATGCTGGAGAATATGATTTAATATGCAACTGGCTTGGTAAGAGTCTTCATACCGAGCTTTTAATTGGAGAAAACAAATATTTTTTTCTCCATTGTTTGAAATGAACAGAGGTTTTGAAAACACAGGAAATTTTAGATGGGTTAATTCCATGAAATGGTCTGGTCAATCACATTTCATAGAATCTATGGTTGTTCAATTTAAAGTAGACGGTAAAGACGCTGGACTGCTAAAGAACCATGGTCCTCTCACTTTCCTTGAGGTTTGTGCCTGTGTGTGAATATATCAATATATCTATGTATCCAAGAAGTTTCTCAAATCAATATTTTATCTGAATCAGGTGAATGATGCTGGGCATATGGTTCCAAAGGATCAGCCGAAGGCTTCGTTGCAGATGTTAAAGATGTGGATAGAAGGAAAACTTGTCGTACCACAAACAGAAGTTTACAGACCTCTAATTTGATGTATACACAATTAAAAGAGACCTCACAAATCTGTCACAAACCAAGACTAGTCTCACACTTATCAAATGTAATCAAGTCTGCTTGCACTTAGAACAGTAGAATACAAACACAAAAGAACAGACTGATAAATGCAATAAAATTTCAAACTTCCTTCAACACTATACAAAAATTAAGTGTGTTTCGTCGAACATTGGGAGCAATAAAAATAACAATAAGCAATGAAACTGAGAAGGTATGAGCATGAAGAACACATGGTAGACTCATAGACATTAATTAATCAGCTCTTACTCCATATAACTCCTTCAAAGTATCCATTACAGGACGAAAGCCTGATTTCAAAGGAACAACCGACACAACTCGCTGATGCTGCGCATTGCCATTCTTTGGTTTTGAAAGGGTCACCCTCAACATCTCTCCCTCCAGAATCATACTTGCATTCTCAGCTAGAAAAAGAAGATATGAAAAGGAAACATTTTCACTTTCTTAGTATAAGGAAACACAGAAAAACGAATATATATTACAGAAAGATCAGAGCCCCATTAAACAACTTAGTATAAGGAAACATTTTCACTTTCTTGAACTAGTAACAACACGAAAAATATGACTCGTAAATAGTGCTGATCATCTGTCTTGAATAAACTTATAGCAACCTGAATAAGGATGAATCTTGGCAAAATCAAAGAAATGTTGTGCAGAGCAACCAAAGAGAACCCTAGCAGCCCTGTCAAAGGCAACCACCACAAACACCTTCGTCTCCGTAGCTATCGACATGAGAAGACGATACAGGCGTTTAGAAGTAGAACCAGGGTGAGGAAAAGCCGTAGCAGTAGCGTTTCTAGTGAAATTACATTGATCGCATTGAGGCGCATCGGCGGCGGTGTTGGTTTCCCGGAGAGTTCTTTCACAGTAGGAACACACTGAGTAATATAAGGCGGTGTGATCAATGGCCAAGACTGTGCATATGGTGGTAGTCGGTTTATCAGATTCCATGGTAGCTGTTGGCCGGTTGCCAATGGCGACGGAAGGACAATGTTAAACTGTGCCACTAGCAAGGGGAAAATTTTCAGGAAGCTGACTGTCTTCTTCCGATATTTTCTTTGTTCTTTTGTTATATTTATATTTTATAACTAGTTTATAAACCACGTATTACGTGGATATTTTTATATAAATTTATTTATATAAAATATATATGAGTAACAATAAAAACATACAAAAATAATAATTGTGTTTATTTTTTATTATTTACAGATTAAAAATAGAGTATATCTATCTATTTTAAAAAAATTAAATTGATTTATCTTTTATTTTTTATAAGTTGTAATTATCTTTTTTGTGAACGTAGAGGTGACACGTGACATTTAATGTTTTCCTTTATTATACATAATAATAATAATTTCCACAACTAATTCAAATTATTACATTTGGATCTAATTATGATTATTATGGATAATAATGATAGATATTTATTTTAGGTAAACATTAATTTTAAATGTTACAAAATCTAATTTATTACTAATTAATTAATGGAAAAAATAAAGTCAAAATTTAATGCAATTAAGTTAAGATGTTAAATTTGAAAAAAGATGTGGAAAAATAAAATTTTCTTGTATTGTAGAAGTGACATGTGACATGAATTGTTTTGTTTTATTATCATATATAGGTTAAGGGTGTTACTTCATACACCACATCTACATCCTATAATTGACCTAAAATATACATTTTTTCATAACTCATCATTATAGTTTATTTGTTTATACACTTTTGTCCAATCATAAGATAAATATTTATAGGTCAAATGCATAGAGATGGTGTATGAGAAATTAGAGATGGTGCATGAAGAAATACATATTTTTCATATTTAAATAAATAAAAAAATTGAACGCTAATTAAATTAAAGATAAAAAATAATTAGTTGTTTGATATTAATTAAAAAAATATTATTATATTGTATTATTAAAAACAGATAATATGTGTTTGCAAAAAATGTTTCTTTTAATTTTTATTAACTTCAAATATGAAATATCAATGTAAGAAACAAAAAAACTTCAATTATGTGAATGTGTATATATTTTGAAAATGATAAAATATAAAAATGGAATATCTGAAAATCAACAATCAAATTTTATCAAATTCACAATTGAAGTTTATCAATTAAATTTTAAATCTTGTTATCAAAATAATTAACAAAAAATTTTAACTTTATTTATTACACTTCTACGTTTAAATTCAAATTTTTATATTTGAATTTAACTATGATCATTAAGGATAATAATGACACATATTTATTTTAGGTAAATATTAATTCATTAATGAAAAAATTAAAATCAAAATTTAATGTAACTAAGGTCATGTAGTAAATTTGGAAAATGAATGAGAATAATGGCATAGATATAATTATTGATTTTAATTAAGAGTATAAGAGACATTTCATAAATAATTATGAGTTGTCATTAATCTGGACCATTGATTTCTTTCCATCCAATGGTCCACAAACTTCAAATGATTTTCTTATTATATATAGTATAGAATCGAACTATTAATCATAACTTATAGACTTTTTTTTGTACTATTTATATTTTATAAATCGAACTATTAATCATTATCGTAACTATATTTTCTTTTCACAAATACATTATTAACTAGAGGCTACTATTCTTATCTCATAAATATCTATTTTTATCTCATAATTATTATTGTATAATTAAAAAATTAGTTTTTTATAATTAATTAACCAATAAAAAATAACAGATTTTATCAGTTCACTTTTTATGGTCATTCTAACCCTTTTTCTACCCATCATGAGGTGTAGATAGACTAACCCTATTGACTAATGGTACCATTAAAATTTATCAGATATTTTGACCTTATAAATATTTTGTGAAAATTCTTGAAGCATCCTTTTTTAAAACCAAATAAGACGAGTTTCAATCAACAACATAATACGCATAAAAATTTAAAATTAGATAAAGGCTAGTGATGAATATTAGTAGCAAGTAAAATCAATTATCAAAGAACTTGTGAGAATATTAACGAAATTTAAATTAAACATTGAGGATATTATACATGAAAAGATAATATGTTCTAGAGAAAGTTATTATTTTAGGTAGCAAATTAAATTTGTCAAATTTATCACTTTCATAATAGCGTTAATATTGAAAAAAAAAATCCTATAAATTTTTTTTAATTTTCAAGATTAAGTAATTAAACTTTTCAATTGTTTAAGTTCAAAATCATTTTGTATTATTCAAAAGTAGGGTTAATATCTAAAACACCAACTTTCTTTCATCATTTTCACGATTAAGTTACTGGATTTTTTTCATTGTTTAAATCCTCGATATTTTTTTGCCTTATTTAAAAGAGTGTGTGTGTGTGTATACCTACTTTGACCTGCTACCAATAAGTGGGTTGAATTTAAGTTTTTCATTCGAAAAATCTAATTGGAATGTCTTTTTTTTTTTTTCATTTAAATTGAAACCAAAGCAAATCTATTTAACCCGTAAGAAAAAACAATGTGTTATACTGATTTTTAATTCTTATTAAACAAAAAACCTTTGACTCATTTTCTTATAATTTGCAAATGAAAAACTACGATCAAAAGATTTTCAAAATATCAGAACAAATAAATCTACACTACATATAGTTTTTTCGAACGAAAATAGCTACAACTATTTATTTATGATTGGAAAATGAAAGCAAAAGTAATCGTTGTTTTTTCCCATTGAAAAAAATAATAAGAAGAAGAATGATTCGTCTTATTTTATTGAAAACTTAAAAATCAAAAGATTGCATATAATAATCATAAATAAACAATGATATAATATAAACTAAAATAAATAGTACAAAGTAAATATACAAAATAATTTTAAATATTACCTTAAATTTAAAATTGTAAACAATTAATTTTAATGTAATCAAAATTTTAATAATAACGATAATAAATGAGGGATTTAATAATAAAAAGTTTTATATTTTGATAGTGCGAACTATGTTAATCTACTATAATATGTTTATAGGTGAATCTAAAAATGTCTTTAAGCAATTTGAGGACTTATGTAAAAAAAATGAAAGGAAGAACTAACCTAATTTTTTTTTTGTATGTCCAAGGTTTTTCTTCATAATTCTCTCTAAATATCGATTCCGATTTAATTAGAAAATCTTCGAACCCGAGTTGAAGGGTGTTGAGGAACACTTTAATACACGATCTAACCCTGATCTTGATCCCATTTAATATCATAGTATATATTTTTATGTTTATATGACTTATAATGTAAATTATTCATTAGAATTTAAATAAATTATTAATTATCTATGTGTATAACTTTTATATTTTCGAATTATATTGTTTTATATGTTTTTAAGCTCTCTACATATATTTTTGATATTAGTTGTATTATAATTTATTAGTTATCAATGTATATAACTAAGAAAGGTTGAGACAATTTGTTTTAAGATTTATATACATGTATATATTTTTAAAAAATATATAATTTGTGATGTAAACTTAATAGTTTTTTTATAATCTTAAAAACCCGATCCCCGATGGAGATCCCGATACACGATGGGGCCATGGATCAAGACGAGAATTCAATGCCCAGCGGGAATGAAAAATGAAATACCCGGTCATACAATGCATAGTTTTAAGCCCGAGTGTTCCAACGAGATTTATTTTAATTGGATATTTTGTAACTGTTTGATTCTAGCAAAACATCATGAAAAGGCTGGAAAATTAATACGTTTATCGGTTGAAGATATACCTATTTTAAAATGATGAAGATTCCGATTCAAGATTAATTTCTTATACGTTAGACTAAACACTAAGCGGACGGCCGACTCAAGAAATATATTTTGAATAAATGGAATTTTGTTTATAATGTATTTTCAAATTTGGATTTCTGAAAACAATGAACACAATTATGTTTAACTTCCATCAAAATTTATAATTGAAATAATTCATCATTTTTAGCTATTTGTAAATCAATTTAGAACCTAATATTTCACACAACATATACCTTTAATAGCCTAAAACATTTCTCTCTCTCTCTCTCTCTCTCTCTCTCTCTATATATATATATATATATATATATATATATATATATATATATATATATATATATATATATATATATATATATATATATATATATATATATATATATATATATATATATATGGGTTCAAATGAGTACCACTAGTTTTGCGAAGTACCGGAGGTACCTCGTTTAAAATCATTTTTTTAAAAATAAAATTTTCATAATCATGTTTAAATTAATAAAACAAGACTACTTGCAAAAAATTACACATAAACACACACTAGAACTATGTGAAACGTGTGTGGTCACATGAACTGTACTGTTTTGAACGTGTGTTCATAACTAAGCATATTCACGTGAATTTTTTCACGTTCACATGACTTTTAAGATGATAGAAAGTGTAAATGTATATAATTTTTTACGAATAACCTTAAATTATTTGTATCTAAATGAATATGGAAAAAAAATTCAAAACAATAACTTTTTTTCGGAGCAAGTTCACATCTGAAACCCGTGTGTTCACAGGTACTCACGGTACTCTACATTTTTTATGTACTCACACGAATCATATTTATATATATATATATATATATATATATATATATATATATATATATATATATATATATATATATATATATATATATATATATATAATATCGTGATCGTTAACAAATAAAAAAATACATATAATCATTTATATATATCAACAAGTGTTTGTAACATGATTCATATGATTTAAAATGTTCATAGAAGTGTCTACAACAAGATTCAGAAATTTAAAAGATTCATAGTAGTTATTTTGAAGCTGCCAACATATCATTTTGATCATATTGAATAAAGACTTCAAAGGAACGGAGTCGACTGAACATCAATATATGATTCAATTCTTTATTGATGGAAGTTATATATTCAAGTATAGCAAGTTAAAAGATGATGACTTGTATAGATAATAAATAAATTTTTATAGATTTATAAGCTGGGAAATAAAAGATTGATAATAATCACATGGAAGCAAGACAATTAATAAATATTAAATGCTTGAATCACTCACTGACTTTTGCAGCAAGAACAAGATTCCTTTTTGAGAAGCATAATTTCATAATTAACGTGTTGTTTATTCATCTATTGTAATTGTTATAAGAAACGTACCTTTTTTAATAATATTAATTAACTAACTAAATTCCTATTCTAAATTAGGTGTTTCCATTTGTGGCAAAGTAACGCACCATTTTTTTCTTTCTGATGCAAAGTTTGATATGTGTGTATAATAGAATTAAAGTTATAACTTTTTTAGTAAATTTACCAACTAATGGGTTATACGATATCACCCATTATTAAAATCGATAAAATTATAAAACATTATTTCTATTCTAAGTATATGTTAAAAGTTTGTTTTAGAAATTGATAAAATTTATAATCGTCATTCTATTCAATGCAATTTTGAAACTACATTTGTCAAAACTTAATTGTACTGTGGATACTTGTGTGGAAATAGAGACGCCTAGGAGTGTGATTTTTTACCATTTTATCGGAATCGAACGGATAACGTACCAATATCGACTATAATCGGTTCAGTATTCGATACTAATTATGTCTTAAAATATTTTGGTACCAATACAGTACCGATACAAGACTGATCGACAATATATATATATTTAAGATTAATATTTGTTATTTTTCTTACCAATTTATTTGCATTTTTTAAATATATATTGAACCTGCACCCATATATATCTGCAGATAGTTAATTTTGTTTGTTGTTTTGATATTACTTTTACTTATTGGTTTTGATAGTAACATTCTTGTTGTTTTGATATTAACTTTATTTATTGATTTTGATTTTATTTTCTTCTGATATTAAATTTGTATATTGTTTTTTATATTATTTTTTATATTAGCTTTGTGTTATAAATAAAAAAATTATTTTTAACCGGTTCGATACCGAAAATACCACTGGTACCTAAATTTTATAATCAGCTCGAAATTCGATACTAATATTATGCTTAAAAATCGGTATATTCCGGTTCAGTACGTTGCATACACATCAGTAAAAATAATATAAATTATATGGGGAAGATAAAAAAAAGGACGTGATTTGTACACAACAAGGTTTTGACATACACAACAAATTTCATATAAAGTGACTGTATTACCCTTACTAACACTTTTATCATCATTACATTTTACCTTCTAAAAGTAAGGATAAAATAGTCTTTTCATATGAAATTGTTATGTATAAAAAAATTTATTGTGCAAAAATCATTTCAAAAAAAAATAATAATAATAAAGGGTAAGCTAAAGTATGGATGATCTTGTCTGATGTGATGTGATTTTGTGTTTGCGTATGATGTGTACGGGTTTAAATTATCCTCCCATCCTACATTTTCTCATTTTGCTTCTATAAAGTAATTAGTAAACATTAATGCATGTATAATTTTAATACATTTATTTTTTCAGAGCTATATAAACTTATGTTTAAAAAAACTCATCTGATTTATTATTATTATTATTTGAACAAAACTTATCTGATTAATTGATTTTGTAAAAAAGATAAGCACCAACACCAATTAAAAGTTACAAGTGACATACTTCGTATCTCATACTCCAAATTTAATTTCATAAAAATTTCTTTCATTGATTGTCCACAAATAAAGATAATATTTACAAGGGGTTATTATGAAAAAAAAAAACCAATATGTTTTTATGGTTTTTGCATTTTCGTCTCTTAATATTATGTTTTCTATAAACGCCCTTAAGTTAAAGTTTTTTTCTAGGTTTGTGAAATTTGACTATTAGAGTCCGGTTATAATTACTCAAACAGGATTTAAGAAACTAAAAAACCGATCTAATAGTCAAATTTCAGTAAACCGAACAAAAAAAAATTAACTTAAGGACTATTTTTGAAAAAAATTAACATGAAAAGACGAAAACGCAAAAAACTTAAAAAAATCCTGGTTTATTTTTCATAATAAACCCTATTTACAATGAATAAACCATCAAATTTTTCGACAAGACAAATTACTCGAAGAAAACATTTTTGAATGTTTGGATCTGTGTTTGAAAAATTACTGCAACGTTTTGAAAACTGATAATAATAATTGTAACAAAAAGTGCTGCCAGATTTTTAGTGTTTGATTTACCTTCTACTGTTTGCAATCACAATTATCAAATAATTAGTTTATAAAGTGTTTATATTTACGTTTTAACTTGTAAAACTACTAAATAATCAATTATTAAGCAAATACGCTACGTTTTTTTAAGCTTTTTAAAAGTGAGGTAGGAATAATCCAAAACCCAAACAATAGTTATTAATAAATACAATCTAAACACTATAAACCAATTATTTACATTATTGTAACGTAATAATCTTCGTAATAACGTAAAATTAAAACCCCATTAATCAAGAGATTGTTTTATTATATATTCAACCGGGTTGGTGGTGGTTTAGGATGAATATATAGTGCACCATGGACCACAAGCATTTGTTGCTTAATTTGGCTATATATAGCTAATGCCGAAAGTTGTTATGGATTGAGAAATGTGTAAGACATATTGATATGATGATTATAAAAGCCTATCAGTCTTATTGAATGAATGAGAATGTTGTCAACTTTAGCCACAAATTTAGGGTGACAATGTTGACCTAACGGGCATAACAGTTAAATGGACCAATTGTAAAAAGTTAAGATAGAATATGATTTTTTTTTTTAAAAATGAAAATTTATAAAACGGCGTATTAAAAACTTGTTCTTTGAAAATTTTTTCAAAATTATGTAAATTTTATGACTTTTAGTCGTCAACTTGTTTGACCCGTTTGCTTGAATGTGCTCAAATTGACGCCCCTAGCCACAATTGCTTTTATAACACGTCTCTTGAATTGGATGAGGAGAACTCAAATAATTAAGGAGCTGAGGGAGGGGCCCCTACAGAATAGCATAACACCATGCATCATATCTTTGAATAAGGTAATGAAATGGTATCGAAACTTTATAAGATGAATTGTATGCATGCTAGATCGAGTACACATATATACTTGACGCATCCAAACAAGATATATATATATATATATATATATATATATATATATATATATATATATATATATATATATATATATATATATATATATATATATATATATATATATATATATATATATATATATAAAATAATCACATCGATAGCACGTACGTAAACTTAATTAAGGAGAAATTTACGTTGCTAGCTTAATTGGTCCTCTTATTCTTAATTTGACTTCCATCTTGGTACGTTCCTCCATATATTCTACAACCAAGCAATTAAGCAATACCCAAGTAAATAACTTTATAATTTCAGTTTGACACAAAAACAATATATTTTGTAACAAAACTAGGTATTCAAATAACAACGAGCTTAAAATTAATTAATTAAGAATCCTTGAATATCATTGAAAGGGATGTTGCACTTTGATTCTCATGTTACACATCGATCAACATTACAACGTAATTACTTATATGTGTATGCATTCCTACATGCAAATTAAAAGCACTATATTTTGTTAGAAAACTAGGTATTTAAATAAGCTTAATTAAATTCGGAATCCTAGCTTGGATATCACTTAAAGGTAGGGGTGTTCATTTTCGGATTATCCGATTTTTGGATATCCAAATTTCGGATAATCCAAAAATCGGATACATAAATTTTACTATCCGAATCCGTATCCGATTTTCGGATTATCCGAAAATCGAATATCGGATTATCCGAAATTCAAAATTTTTAATTAAACTTAAAATTATAAAATGAATTCAAATATACAAAATACAAATCTATATATACTTTTGAATATATAAAAAAGTAATTGTATCGTAAACGAAATTATATAATATTTTTTAAACTTAAAACAACAAAAACATATCAAAAAATAGTAACATACATTTAAATGAGTTATAATTATGTTAGAGCGAGTGAGCGACATTATAGATTTAGAATTAAAGAATCTAATTATGCTTAGTCAAATAACTTATGAAAAAAAGTTTTAAAAATATAACAAAAAACTTTAAAAAATTGGATTTCGGATTATTCGGATAATCCGAAATTATGCAAAATCCGTATCCGATTCCAAATTTCGGATTATCCGATTTCGGATATTTTCACTTCGGGTTTTCGGATCTTCAGATTCCGATATTTTTAAACATCCCTACCTAAAAGGGATGTTGGACATTGATCCTCATATTACACATCGATCAAAATTACATGTTAACTTATATGAGTATCTATTTCTAGCTGCAAACCTATTTTAACATCAACGATAATCTTTAGGGATAATTATAAAAATAGCCATAAATCCAACTCACTTTTCAAGTTTTACCCAAAAAAATCTACCCAACCAAAATACACACGATTTACGTTACTATATTTACGTGATGTGTACTTTTTAATAATATTTTAATGTATTACGTTACAAAATATGAATGATAATTAAAAAAGTACATTAGTTTTATATTATCAAATCAACAGATAAATTGAGTTCATCAGGTTCATTGGCTTAATTTAATCAACAGATTCATCAGGTTCATTGGCTTGATTTTATCAAAAAATTCATTAGGTTCATTAGATTCATGGTATGTATGTATACATACATATACATATATATAGTCTACACACACACATATATACATACATACATATATATATATATATATATATATATATATATATATATATATATATATATATATATATATATATATATATATGGTTCCAGTAAGAACTTTTCAGTTCGTGTAAACTAGTGCAAGAATAATTAAATGTATAAATTTTAACATCAAATTCACTATTTTATACATTAAATGCATAAATTTTATAGTGGTTCTCATGTCATGGAATTGAGGGTTCTTTCCTGAAACCAGTTATATATATATATATATATATATATATATATATATATATATATATATATATATATATATATATATATATATAATATGGTTCGAATGCAGAGTACCGTGAGTACCTGTGAACACACGGGTTTCAGATGTGAACTTGCTTCGAAAAAAAGTTTTTTTTTGAATTTTTTTTCATATTCATTTAGATACAAATAATATAAGGCTATTCGTAAAAAATTATATACATTCACATTTTCTAACATCTTAAAAGTCATGTGAACGTGAAAAAATTCATGTGAACATGCTTAGTTGTGAACACACATTCACAACAGTACAGTTCATGTGAACACACACGTTTCACATAGTTCTAGTGTATGTTTAAGTGTGATTTTTTGCAAGTAGTCTTGTATTATTAATTTAAACATGATTATGAAAAAAAATTTTCAAAAAAATGATTTTAAGCGAGGTACCTCCGGTACTCCGCAAAACTAGTGGTACTCATTTAAACCCAAATATATATATATATATATATATATATATATATATATATATATATATATATATATATATATATATATATATATATATATATATATATATATATAGATTGAGGTTCAATTGAGAACTTTTATGCATCGGGGCACCTCGAGGCACTTTTGTGCATCGGATAATCCACCAAGGGTGCACAAAGGGCATTTAGGGAAAACTAAAGATATTATAATTAATTTATTTCTAAAAATCATTAAATGATAATTAGGAGTTACACTTTGAATTAAAATCTCATATTAACTACATTCCTTCCTCCTCATTTCTCTCTCTCTCTCCCTCTCTCTTTAACTCTAATCGTGTTCTTCACGATTTTCTTAGTGATGATGATTTGAAGACGAAGAATAACGATGAACAACGATGATGATGAACATGAACAAAAGAGGTAACCGATGATAATTATGAAGAACATGATGCATAGATGGATGATGAACGATGAATAATGATAATGCATAGATGATGATGAACAATGACAATGCATCGATGGATGATGAACGATGAACAACGAAAATGATGATGCATAAATGGACGATGAACAATGACGATGCATAAATGAATGATGAACAAGTTGAACATGATGCATAGCTCAATGAAGAATATGAACGACAAACACGATGCATTAAAGAATGATGAACAAGTTGAACACGATGCATAAATGAATTTTTGTATTTTTTTTGTTAAATGCGACTTTTTTTAACATGATGCATAGATAAACAAGATTAACGATGAAACGCATCGATATCCATCATCTTTTTTTTGAATTTGTGTAATTTTTGTTAAATTTGGAAATGTATCAATTGAATTTATTTGGTATTTATTATTTGATTATTTGTTGAAATATTAAATTTAATGAGGTATGCACATTTCCCAAAATGCCCTTCCTTGTTTGTTCCTATAATGCACAAGTTGCATAAAATTGTCCAACTATTTACCCTTTTGCCATTAATCTAATCCATACAATTTTTTGATCTAATGGTTGATATGGGTTCTTTTGTACCTCGATGCATAAAAGTTCTCAATTGAACCTCTATATATATATATATATATATATATATATATATATATATATATATATATATATATATATATATATATATATATATATATATATATATATATATATATATATATATGAGTAAAGGACATTTTTGGTCCTTGTGGTTTGATGGTTTACCCAGATTCAGTCCCTTAACCATAATAAGGTTAAATTTCATCCCTATTTTGCTAATTTTGTGCCCTTTTAGTCCCTCGTCCATTAAACTTAACGACCCAACCGTTAAATTTGTAAGAATGGCATTTTTACCATTTTCATTGAGACGCTTTTAGTCCCTATGGTTTTATTATTTACTCATTTATAGTCCAACATTTATTTTATTTTATTTTATCTTTATAATTATATTATTTATAGATTTACTTAATTTATTATAAACACACTTATTTTATTTATAAATATACTTATATTTTAATATTTTATTTACATTTACTAATGTTCGTATTTTATTTAAAATTTAACTTTTATTTTAATTAAAATTATATATTTTCTTTACTAATTTATTTAAAGTTCATCTTCTTTTAATTTTAATTTTTATAATATTATTGTTGACATTTATATATGTAATTTTGTTAGTTGTGTTTAAGTAAATATAATATCATGGATATTTTTCCTCTTCAAAGTCACTATTTTTTCAAATATCTTCCAACCTAATCAATTATCGACACATAAATTTATACATATGTGAATATACTTGAAGAAATAATGACATTGGAAGATACTTGAAACACACACACACACACACACACACACACACACATATATATATATATATAGAATATGGTTCGAGGGATTACTACTACTTATACAGCGCACCAGAAGCTACCACCTTTAAAAGACTTTTTTTTAATTTTTTATTTCATAAACATGTTTTAATTAACATTATGAAGATTATATGTATATTTCACATACATTCTCATATTCTAGCTCCTAAAAAATGATGTGAACACACACTTACATAATTTTGCATATACGTGGTGCGTTATTTCATGTACTTAGAGTGTTCGAATTTGCGTGAAATTCACATATTATTTGTGTAATGTTAATTAAAACATGTTTGTGAAAAAAAATTTCAAAAAATAATTTTACGGGTGATACCTTCGGGTGCGCTGTGTAGTAGATAGTACTCACTTGAACATATATATATATATATATATATATATATATATATATATATATATATATATATATATATATATATATATATATATATATATATATATATATAAGTATCATAATAATCGAAGCCACAAAACACAAGAGCATAATAGTAAGACAACTATGTAGAAATTAAGGCGGACAAATGATTTATAATAGTATAATGGGGCGGGGGATGGGTGGGGGAATGATGGGGGGCCGGTAACACCCTCCCCGATCCCGGAAATGCCACGTCAATACAATACACGGGTGGCACATCTCAATAACTCAATTATGCACATATGTCAGAAGGTAACGCGGATCACTATTAATTTAAACTTTTCACATAAACACTATCAACATATAATCCGCTGATTACATAATCCCAAAAGCTGCTAACATAATTAACACTGATTAGATCATTACACAAAACTAACACCAAGCTCCCCAGATGATTCCCGATCCCAGCTCATCAAGCACGGCTACAAATCCTGTCACTGATGTCCTGAACATGGAAGACTCGAATACGTAAGCTCGAAAGCTCGTGAGTACTCGAGGGTTAGACTCTGCACAGAAACACATAACATGCATACACGTAGCACATACACACAACACAAGCTCAATCTCTGTCCCTGGCAATCAACATCTCAATACAGGTATGAACACATAGCATGCTGTAACATCCACGGATTTAATTTGATGTATTTTGACTAATTAAGTGGAAAATTTATATTTAAAGTTGAATTTGGATGATTATTATGTATTTGGATATTTAGCAAAGTTTGTTGTTATTTTTAAGAAAATTGAACTCAGAATCAATTTTGTGGATTATTATGAAGTTTAAAAGTTATTTAAATAATTTAAGATTAAATCGGTAATTTTTATGAAAACCGGTTAAGTCGGGTGATGAATGTGCAAATGACGAAGTATGTATATAAAAGGGCAATAGGCTTTCAATTTCTAGTTTGACGACTCTCTCTCTATTCTATTCTCTTAGAAAATTTATTCTCTCTACATCTCTCTAAGATTAAATCACAAACCGCCGTCGGATTTTCCGAGAAATTATACGTCATTCGGAAAGGTATCGAAGGAGTAACAACAGTAATCTACAAAAACAGGATTTCAGATTTCGTGCGAACTTGAGGTAAGAAATCGATCCTTTTTAAGTATTGGTTTCGGTTTGAAAGAACAAGAATCTCGAATCTATCATTTTAATAGCATTTAAGTTTTTTGCTTGAAATGTTGCTGGATTATGATACTTAGCATAGTGAATCGAATTATGATCATACTGATATAAACTTGATTTTTAGGCCTTAGAAAGAAGGATTAAGTTAAAATGATGACAGACTCGAATATTGTCTAATGAACAAGAGTGCGAATGTAAGACAGACTCGAGTTTGGTGCTAGATTCGAAGGTGTCCATCAAGATTCTTAAGGGGGGTTCGAATTCTGATGATAGACCTCGAAGGGTAATGGCCTTCGATAATCTGACATTTAGATTCGAAGTATGGTTCGAATCTGACCATGGGGTTCGAATCTGATGATTAATTTCGAATCTAACCCATTAAATTCGAGTTTAATGCCTAAAATTGAGAATACTACTCCCTAGACTTGTGTATTTTGAATGAAACTCATAAACAACACATAAAATGTCATGAGTTATATAAAGGTCAATATATGAACATGAAATGGGTTCAAACTTAGTTATGGTATAAATTTGGTCATGTACCCGAAACGGGGAAAATATCGTCAAACTTACGAAACTTGATTTTTATGAATTAAACGGATAATGATATGAGGAATTTGTTGTAATTGATAATAACAGGTCCCTTGTGGTGTTGTTTAACCCACAGTGGGGTACTTGGTGGATCCGGTTGAAAGCCCGAAGAGAGATAATATTGGTTAAAGATAATTACGCACCCACTGTGAGTACAGTAGATTTCGCATGATTATATCTGATTTATGTAAGCTTTGCCTGCTGAGACCTGTTGTTTCACTTGTTTGGTTGGATTTCTACTAACTTGCGTAGATTTAGATGCACATTCTTACTTGTTGCATGTCCGTTCGATTGTTGTGCATCTAGTGATGGATACCGGTGGGTCCATCGTTAACTCTGATGTTACTGTCTAATATGACGCTGGAGCTGATCCCTCCCAGGTCCGGATAGGCCAGTAAATGTCACCTGATTCGTTCGTATGTCTCAGATGGTATGTGTAAATGCCGGAGAATTTGGGCTGAAGGGCTTTGCGGCTTCTGGTCCGTAACTTGGTGTAAACGAAGAGAGTATACGACGTTTGTCGTCGGGGTTTACTCCTTGGCTTCATAAATATTTATAATAAATGCGCAATCTTGTATTCACTAAGCATTCGCCTTAACGTTTTAGTTGTTGTATTTTTACAGGAAAGGGGAAATCTACTGCTGGACCTTCTAGTTAGGTCGATTTGGAAGATTTGGAAGATATCTGCTATTTAATCGGTAATTATGTTGTGGGACAAATGTTGTAATATATTCTGGATGATTATAATAAATGTATGGGTGTGTAGACCTAGACTTGGTACCTGATAGCACCGTAGGGTGTTTAACTGTGACACCCTTTGCCACAACAACCACCAAACACATTACACCCAGGATTAATCACCAACATGCATTAACATAATGATCTGATAACCTAAATTAAGTGCGGAAGCATTAAAAACATAAATAAGTAGTGCAACAAGTGTTAAACACCCTACGGTGCTATAAGGTACCAAGTCTAAGTCTACACACCCATACATTTATTACAATCATCCAGAATATATTACAACATTTGTCCCACAACATAATTACCGATTAAATAGCAGATATCTTCCAAATCTTCCAAATCGACCTAACTAGAAGGTCCAGCAGTAGATTTCCCCTTTCCTGTAAAAATACAACAACTAAAACGTAAGCTAATGCTTAGTGAATACAAAGATTGCGCATATTATAAATATTTATGAAGCCCAAGAGTAACCCCGACGACAAACGTCGTATACTCTCTTCGTACAACAAGTACGGACCAGAGCCGCAGCCCCTTCGAGCCCAAGGCTCGGCATTTACACATACCATCTGAGACAAACGAACGATCGGGGATGACATACTGCCTACCGGACCTGGAGGGATCAGCTCCAGCGTCATATAGCACAGTAACATCAGAGTTAACGATGCGACCCACCGGTCCATCACTAGATGCACAACAATCGAACGGACATGCAACAAGTAAGAATGTGCATCTAAATCTACGCAAGTTAGTAGAATTCCAACCAAACAAATGAAACAACAGGTCTCAGCAGGCAACGCTTAACATAAATCAGATATAATCATGCGAAATCTACTGTACTCACAGTGGGTGCGTAATTATCTTTAACCAATATTATCTCTCTTCGGGCTTTCAACCGGATCCACCAAGTACCCCACTGTGGGTTAAACAACACCACAAGGGACCTGTTATTATCAATTACAACAATTCCTCGTATCATTATCCATTTAATTCCATAATAATCAAGTTTCGTAAATTTGACGATATTTTCCCCGTTTCGGGTACATGACCAAATTTATACTATAACTAAGTTTGAACCCATTTCAAGTTCATATATTGACCTTTAAATAATTCTTACCATTTTATGTGTTGTGTATAAGTTCCATTCAAATTATACAAGTTTAGAGAGTACATTTCTCAATTTTAGGCATTAAACTCGAATTTTACACATCAGATTCGAACCCTTTGGACAGATTCGAACCCCCCCCCCCCATCAGATTCGAATTCATCTTCGAATCTGATGTCAGATTCGAGTTCATCTTCGAATCTGATGTCAGATTCGAGGCCTCCCTTAGAATCTAATAGTACAACTTCGAATCTAGCACCAAACTCGAGTTTGTTCTTATATTTCGACTCTGTTCTTGACATATTCGAGTCTGTTCATCATTTCAACTTAAATCCTTCATTTCTAAGGCCTAAAATCAGTGTTATATCAAGTATGATGCATATATTCGATTCTACTATGCATATAGTATCATAATCCAGCAACATTTCAAGCAAAACAAGCTTAAATTTGCATAAAATGACAGATTCGAAAAATTGTGTTCTTCAAAACCGAAACCAAAATCTTAAAAAGGTCGATTCTTACCTCAATTCGTATGAAATCTGAAATCCGTTTGTAGATTGCTGTTCTACTCCTCGATATCTTTCCGATGACGTATAATTCCCGAAAATCCGACGGTCGGTTTGTGATTTATCTTAGAGAGATGTAGAGAGAAAATTTCTAGAGAGATAGAGTAGAGAGAGAGAGTGTAAACTAGAAAATGAAGCCTATTGCCCTTTATATACTATTTTCGTCATTTTTGCACATTTCACCACTCGACCTAACCGGTTCCATAAAATACTGATTTAATCTTAGAATTGTCATAAATAACTTTTATAATCTTAATTTTCCACAAAATTGATTCTGAGTTCAATTTTCTTAAAAATAGCAACAAATTTGCTAAATATCCAGTATGCATAATAATCGCCCAAATTCAACTTAAATACATAACTTTCCACCTAATTAATCAAAATACATCAAAAATAAATCCGAGGATGTTACAGCATGGGCTCCACCACGCTCAACTTCGTCCTCGAAGTTACTCGGACTCAAACAACTTCGGATACTTTCTTAACATTTCCGACTTAGCTTCCCACGTATGATTTGCTCCTTTATGATGCTTCCAGCGTATAAGCACCATTTCTATCTCCTTGCTCCTTAATTTCTTCAACTTAGTATCCAGTACACACTCCGGCTCTTCTACATACCGGAGCCTTTCATCAACTTGTAGTTCAGTATGGTCGGCCCAATCCTCGTTACTAGAAGTAAATGACTTTCGAAGATTTCCAACGTGAAACACTGGATGTATGCCCGACATCTCTTCAGGCAATTCCAAACGGTATGACTGATTCCCCACTTTTTCGATTATCTTAAATGGTCCGACGAATCTCGGAGCCAACTTTCCTCTCTTAACAAAACGAGTAACACCCCTCATGGGTGATACTTTCAAATAGACCCAGTCATTCACTTCAAAATTGATCGGCTTGTGCCTCCGATCATAGTAGCTTTTCTGACGATCCTGGGCCGCCTTCATATTCTGCCTAATCAACTGTATCTTCTCGTTTGTTTCCTGAAGCAAGGCCGGCCCAGCGATTGGTGTTTCACCCGTTTCTCTCCAACATGTAGGAGTCCTACATTTCCTTCCATACAAAGCCTCGAACGGAGCTTTCTTGATCGTAGCGTGGTAACTGTTGTTATACGAAAATTCTATGAGTGGCAGATGATCGTCCCAGTTGCCACCGAGATCTAACACACACGATCTCATCATGTCTTCAAGCGTTAAGATGGTCCGCTCACTCTGACCATCAGTTTGCGAGCGGTAAGCTGTACTCATTGCAATCCTTGTCCCTAACCCTTCTTGCAAAGCCGACCAAAAATTTGAAGTAAACCGGCTGTCCCGGTCCGATACTATGGACTTAGGCACTCCATGCCTAGAAACTATCTCGTTCATGTAGATTTGAGCCAATCTTTCAAGTGAGTAACTTTCTCTAATTGGTATAAAATGAGCCGACTTAGTTAATCTATCGACTATCACCCAAACTGCATCATGTTGGCGCCTAGTCTTCGGCAGTTTTGTAACAAAATCCATGGTAATGTGCTCCCATTTCCATTCCGGAATAGGAAGCGGCTGCATACTGCCGTACGGTTGTTGATGCTCGGCCTTCACCAACCGGCAAGTCCTACATTGTTCAACATACTGCCCTATGTCCTTTTTCAGTCCCGGCCACCAAAAATCTGCCTTTAAGTCGTTGTACATCTTTGTGCTCCCGGGATGTACAGAAAACTTAGATTGATGTGCCTCCTCAACGATCACGTTTCTCATACCACCATATTTCGGCACCCAAATTCTTCCGTACACACCTTTTATACCAGACTCGCTCGTTTCCATATTCTTTAAATGTACCCTAACATCCTCAGCACCAATATTCTCCTCTTTCAAGGCTTCTTCCTGAGCAACCTTGACATCATTAATTATCGTGGAGGTCAGCATCGTAGACGTCATCATATAACAAAAATCCTTAGCATAAGCTTTCCGGCTCAAGGCATCGGCTACTACATTAGCCTTTCCGGGATGGTACAGTATCTCACAATCGTAGTCCTTTATTAGCTCCATTGATCGTCTCTGCCTCATATTGAGTTCCTTCTGGCTAAAAATATATTTCAAACTCTTATGGTCCGTGTAGAGTTGACACTTAGTACCGTACAGGTAGTGCCTCCATAACTTCAATGCGAATGTTACCGCAGTTAGCTCGAGATCATGAGTCGAATAATTCTTCTCATGCTGCTTCAACTGTCTTGAAGCATACGCTATAACCTTTCCATGCTGCATCAATACAACACCTAATCCCAACCTTGAAGCATCGGTATACACCACGAAGTCATCATTACCTTCCGGTAAAGCAAGTATCGGTGCTTCACTCAAAGTCTTCTTTAAAACGTCAAACGCCTCTTGCTGCACAGTCTCCCAAACAAAAGGCGCATTCTTCTTCGTTAAAGCAGTCAAAGGAACTGCAACCTTAGAAAAATCTTTGATAAATCTCCGATAGTATCCTGCCAACCCCAGAAAACTTCTAACCTCAGTAGCTGAACACGGTGGCTCCCAGTTCTTTATTGCTTCAACCTTAGCCGGATCTACCGAAATCCCGGCTCCAGAAATTACATGCCCTAAAAACTGTATCTGTTGTAGCCAAAACTCGCACTTTGAGAATTTGGCGTACAACTTTTCTTTCCTTAACAATTCCAACAGTTCTCTCAGATGTTCAGCATGTTCAGCTTCAGACTTAGAGTATACTAGAATATCATCGATAAACACAATTACCGATTTATCCAACATCGGTCTGCAAACTCTATTCATTAAATCCATAAAGACAGCTGGGGCGTTAGTTAATCCGAAAGGCATTACCAGGAACTCGTAATGCCCATAACGTGTCCTAAATGCTGTCTTAGGCACATCCTCTTCTCGAACTTTCAGTTGATGGTACCCCGATCTCAGATCAATCTTAGAAAATACACTAGCGCCATGTAACTGATCAAACAAGTCGTCTATCCTCGGCAGAGGATACTTGTTCTTAATTGTCAATTTATTCAGCTCCCGGTAATCTATGCACATCCTCATCGTGCCATCTTTCTTCTTTACAAACAATACCGGAGCTCCCCACGGCGATGAACTCGGCCGAATGAAGCCCTTGTCCAACAACTCCTGAAGTTGTGTCATCATTTCTTTCATCTCGGTTGGGGCAAGACGATAAGGAGAACGAGCCACCGGTGCAGCTCCAGGGATCAAATCAATCCTAAACTCAACTTGTCTCTCAGGCGGCACGCCAGACAAGTCTTCCGGAAACACATCCGGGAATTGTGAAACAACCGGCACATCGGCCAAAGTTCTCTTCTCTGCCTTAGCATCAATCGCATATGCTAAATACGCATCACATCCCTTTGCAACAAGCTTTCGAGCTTTTGCAATAGTAAGCAAACACAGATCCCCGCTTCTCCTATCCCCATATATACATATCTCACGCCCCTCCGGGGTAGTTATCTTTATCATTCGGCTCTTACACACTATGTGGGCTTCATTCTCGATCAACCAGTCCATCCCGACTATGACATCAAACTCACTGAATTCTATCGGTATCAAGTCCAAATTGAAGACTACATCTTCAATTACTAACGTGCAGTTACGGTAGACATGATCTACTTTTACTAGAGTGTTGCTAGCAGTTTCTATATCAAGAACAGCAGATAATCTAGATAGTGGCATGGCAAGTCTTTGTGCAAACATAGTAGAAACAAACGATCTATTGGCACCCGAATCAAATAAAACTCGTGCAGGCATAGAATTAACTATGAACGTACCCGTGACGACCTCCGGATTTTCCCTTGCCTCCTCTGCAGTTATCTGAAAAGCACGAGCAGGTGCCCTCTGTGACTGACCTCGGCGGTTAACTGAACCACCACTCGAACCTCCAGACGATCGTGTTGATGATGGTGCAGCAGCTGTTGGAGCATTCTTTCTACAGTTCCTGCTATAGTGACCCCACACCCCACACTTATAGCAAGCATCACCCTTCCTTGGGCAATCATTCTGAAAATGTCCCAGTTCTCCACAGCAAAAGCAGGCACGACCGTTAGGGCACTTGCCAAAATGTTCCAAGTGACATTTGTTGCAGTATTGTGGTTCGGTGTTGATTGAGTATGCACGAGCACGACCGCGATCAGATGAACCAGATGGTCGGCGATACGACTGTTGAGGTGAGTACTGTGAAGACCGGGAAGAACCAGAATATCCTCCCTCCCTTTGGCGCTTCGGCGGTGACGGCTGTGTCGGATTGGTGGAAGCAGCAGCAGACCCAACAGAGTAGCCTGACATGATCAGAATCTGCTCTACATTTCTGGCGGCCTCAAGTAAGCCAGCAAATGTAGGGTAGCGGACGTTGCTCATAACCCTCCTTATTTCAATGTCAAGACCAGCCTCGAACCTGGTCACTTTCCTCTCTTCAGTGTCCACCTGATGAGGTGCGAACAGACTTAACCTCGTGAACTCCACAGCATATTGGGACACCGTCTTAGTCCCCTGTACCAGTGCCATGAACTTTGCCTCCAACCTCCGGCGCTCATCAACCGGACAGTACTGCTGAGTGAACAGATCCTTGAACTCAGCCCAAGTCATAACAGAAATCTTCTCCAATGTCAAAGCGTTCACCATGGCATTCCACCACATAATTGCGTCATTAGTGAACATAGCAGTAGCATAGCGAACCATGTCCTTCTCAGCACAGTCGCTGATTCGGAATGTTCGTTCAGTTGCTGTTATCCATTCCAGCGCGGCAACAGCATCTCCTAGTCCATTAAACTTCACAGCCCCATTTCCTTTAAAGTCCTTAAAACGACAACCTCGGGGTTTGCTAGATGACCCAGTGTTGTCATCTTGTTCCTCATTGTTACCCCCTTCCTTCTCCTTGTTCTTTCTCTTTTCCTCTCTTCTTTTAGCATCGGCCTCATCTCGAGCCCGAAACTGTTCTTGAATCATTCGATTCTGCTCAGCCATCATGGCTAGCATCATCTCTCTGGCTTCCTCAGGTGTCATTCCTCCAGACATGTTCTGAAAATATAAACATATAACTTGCTTAGTAACATGTCATAAATTTAAAGACACCATTCATTTGTCCCGTATGATAGTCAATTTCTTATAGTTACTAGATCATAACCTATCTTAGTTCAGATCATTACTTAGCATCACTACATATCATCACCTAATGTTTGAGATCAAGACCTCACGGACACTTGAATCTCAAACTACTGCTCTGATACCATCTCGTGTGACACCCTTTGCCACAACAACCACCAAACACATTACACCCAGGATTAATCACCAACATGCATTAACATAATGATCTGATAACCTAAATTAAGTGCGGAAGCATTAAAAACATAAATAAGTAGTGCAACAAGTGTTAAACACCCTACGGTGCTATAAGGTACCAAGTCTAAGTCTACACACCCATACATTTATTACAATCATCCAGAATATATTACAACATTTTTCCCACAACATAATTACCGATTAAATAGCAGATATCTTCCAAATCTTCCAAATCGACCTAACTAGAAGGTCCAGCAGTAGATTTCCCCTTTCCTGTAAAATAAAAATCAACAACTAAAACGTAAGCGAATGCTTAGTGAATACATAGATTGCGCATATTATAAATATTTATGAAGCCCAAGAGTAACCCCGACGACAAACGTCGTATACTCTCTTCGTACACCAAGTACGGACCAGAGCCGCAGCCCCTTCGAGCCCAAGGCTCGGCATTTACACATACCATCTGAGACAAACGAACGATCGGGGATGACATACTGCCTACCGGACCTGGAGGGATCAGCTCCAGCGTCATATAGCGCAGTAACATCAGAGTAATCGATGCGACCCACCGGTCCATCACTAGATGCACAACAATCGAACGGACATGCAACAAGTAAGAATGTGCATCTAAATCTACGCAAGTTAGTAGAAATCCAACCAAACAAGTGAAACAACAGGTCTCAGCAGGCAAAGCTTAACATAAATCAGATATAATCATGCGAAATCTACTGTACTCACAGTGGGTGCGTATTATCTTTAACCGATATTATTTCTCTTCGGGCTTTCAACCGGATCCACCAAGTACCCCACTGTGGGTTAAACAACACCACAAGGGACCTGTTATTATCAATTACAACAATTCCTCGTATCATTATCCATTTAATTCCATAATAATCAAGTTTCGTAAATTTGACGATATTTTCCCCGTTTCGGGTACATGACCAAATTTATACTATAACTAAGTTTGAACCCATTTCAAGTTCATATATTGACCTTTAAATAATTCTTACCATTTTATGTGTTGTGTATAAGTTCCATTCAAATTATACAAGTTTAGAGAGTACATTTCTCAATTTTAGGCATTAAACTCGAATTTTACACATCAGATTCGAACCCTTTGGACAGATTCGAACCCCCCCCCCCCATCAGATTCGAATTCATCTTCGAATCTGATGTCAGATTCGAGTTCATCTTCGAATCTGATGTCAGATTCGAGGCCTCCCTTAGAATCTAATAGTACAACTTCGAATCTAGCACCAAACTCGAGTTTGTTCTTATATTTCGACTCTGTTCTTGACATATTCGAGTCTGTTCATCATTTCAACTTAAATCCTTCATTTCTAAGGCCTAAAATCAGTGTTATATCAAGTATGATGCATATATTCGATTCTACTATGCATATAGTATCATAATCCAGCAACATTTCAAGCAAAACAAGCTTAAATTTGCATAAAATGACAGATTCGAAAATTGTGTTCTTCAAAACCGAAACCAAAATCTTAAAAAGGTCGATTCTTACCTCAATTCGTATGAAATCTGAAATCCGTTTGTAGATTGCTGTTCTACTCCTCGATATCTTTCCGATGACGTATAATTCCCGAAAATCCTACGGTCGGTTTGTGATATATCTTAGAGAGATGTAGAGAGAAAATTTCTAGAGAGATAGAGTAGAGAGAGAGTGTAAACTAGAAAATGAAGCCTATTGCCCTTTAAATACTACTTTCGTCATTTTGCACATTTCATCAACCGACTTAACCGGTTCCATAAAATACCGATTTAATCTTAAATTTATCATAAATGACTTTTAAATTCATAATAATCCACAAATTGATTCTGAGTTCAATTTTCTTAAAAATAACAACAAACTTTGCTAAATATCCAAATACATAATAATCACCCAAATTCAACTTAAATATAAATTTTCCACCTAATTAATCAAAATACATCAAAATAAGCCCGAGGATGTTACATTAACACTTGTTGCACCACTTTATTTATGTTTTAATGCTTCCGCACTTAAATTTAGGTTATCAGATCATTATGTTATTGCATGTTGATGATTAATCCTGGGTGTATTGTAATTGGTGGTTGTTGTGGCAAGGGTGTCACACATGCTCATGCCACACAAGTCTCTGCTCAGAGACATATGAGATCCAATGCTCAATGAGATACCCATCTCAAATGAGGAAACTCTTCCCCTCCTGCACCCTAGCCATACTCATGGCTAACAGGATTCACAGGCTCAGGAGCGACCTGAGAATAAACACAACCATATATATATGGGGACCCTACTCAGGGTTGAACAGAGCTACCCAGCTCCCGCGATAACTCATCGCAATCACGGTATCATGGATCTCACACATAATTTTATATCCACATATAAAGAAAGGAAGGATCATACCTGAGGGGCAACTCGTATTGCCTACCATCTCCACACAGTTCATATATTCACATATGAAATATAACACAAAATAACCCAAAAGACAACGACCGGTCTTGTTAAAAGATCTCGCGTACTCACCTGATCGATCCACTAATCCCGGAATCTCTGACTCGGCTCGGCTCGTTGACTCGTCCCTGAAATTACACAAATCCCAACTCGTTAACACAAATCCACGAACACCTATCACAAACTCATAATGAGCTTAACTCGAATCCAAAAGCAACCCCCAATTGAATCCCAAAACTCTAACTCGAAAACAACCCCGATAAAGTCCCGAGAACTTGATCAAAACCCGACTCACAATTCCCAAACGAAACCCCGAAGTCCCGATGAAAACCCGCCCCAAAACAATCCCAACAATATCCCGACTCAAAAACAGTTCAAACGGGACCCAAATACCCCAAAACCGGCTCCAAACCCTTCCCCTCCGATCACGCCCGCGCCCAGGCACCACGGTCGCGCCGCGATCGCGGTCGCGCCGCCCCATCATCTCGGCCGCGCTGCGGCTGTCCTCTTCCTGCTCGTCGATCAGCTTCTGCCCAGGAGGCTAAACCCTCCCACAATTCAGTTCCAGCCCAGAAAACCCACACCCAGCATACATAAAATCGGCCACATAGTCAGAAAATCAAACTCTCAACATCATCATCCATATATCTCGAATTTAAGCTTGCTAGATCAAAATCCTTACCTTTGCAGCCCAAGAACACGAAATTGGAAGGAGGAGGAGATCAAATCTTGACTTGAAGGGTTTTCTTGCTGCTACTCCACACCCCACGCACACACACACTATACACACACTGATATCACACACATCACACACTTGCACACTTTCTTAATATGGAAGGAAAGCAAGGAGAAGTACGCACATATCCTTTCTATTTTCAGCGGGTTCCAACCCATTAACCCGAACCCGATACCCCATTTTCATAATTAAAATCCACGAACTCAATTATATAATTAATCCACTAAATTAATTATTCAACGCCACGTAACTCGCAAACCCGACACGTATAATCCACTACTCGGGTTATTATTGGACCCACACAATAATAATATATTAAATATCTACTAAAATAAATCCACGCAATTATCACGAAAATGGGATGTTACAATATATATATATATATACAGCACATATAATATAATTTATGTGTTGATAATTGATTAGGTTGAAAGATACTTGAAGAAATAGTGACTTTGGAGAGGAAAAATATCGACGATATTGTAAAATTAACTAACAAAGTTACATATATAAATGTCAACAATAATATTATAAAAATTAAAATTAATAAAGAAGATGAACTTTAAATAAATTAGTAAAGAAATATATATATTTAAATTAAAAGAAAAGTTAAATTTTAAATAAAATACGAACAATAGTAAATGTAAATAAAATATTAAAACATAACTATATTTATAAATAAAATAAGTGTGTTTATAAGGGAAAATTTCACAAAAAACATCAAACTACAAGGTTTTTTTCGATTAAGTCCCTCAATAAATTTTTTTTGTCTGATAAGTCCCTTAACTAAATATAAATCACGAATTTGGTATTTTTTCGAGAAAAATTACCGGTAACCTGTTAAGCGGGTTGCAATTGCTGACGTGAATTTTATAAATCTATGATTTTTTTCGATTAAGTCCCCAAACTAAATAATTTTGTCTTATAAATCCATTAACTAAATTATTTTGTCTTATAAATCCCTCAACTAATTTTTTTGCCACATAAATCTCTTATCTTGATGAAACTCATGTTATTTGTTGTTTTATCAATTTAAGTGATTGTTCAATTGACACTCACGTAACACATATGTGGATGCAAAAAAAATAAAACAAAATGATGAATCAAAACGATCATTTTTATTGTTTAAAGTTTAGTCGGGATGAACTAGCTAAATATATTTAAAAATTATGGTCTAGACAAACATAGGATCGAAATAATCATCATTTATGTTATTATATCAAACCAACTTATATTATCCGGAATAATGGACTTTTAACAAAAATTATTATTTTCAAACAACCATCGCGTTTTGAAAAAATATTGTTTTCAACGCAACTTATTTTGGTCTAGACAAACATGACATGCTCTGTCATCGTAATAAACATCGTCGTTTTTAAAAGTTTAAAAAAATTCGATTTATTTTATCGAAAAGTTGAAAGGTTTAATTAGTTCGGGGACTTATAAGGGAAAAAAAATAAAACGGGGACTTAATCGAAAAATTTTTATACTTTTTGATGGTTTTTGCAAAATAGGTTTAAGCATGTTAACCTGTTATAACAGGTCAACGGACCAATTTAAAAGGTTTAAGCATTTTGGGGACTTATTAGAAATAAAAAATGAAATGGGGACTTAATCGAAAAAATTTTGTACTTTGATGGTTTTTTGCATAATTTTCCCGTGTTTATAATGAATTAAGTAAAACTATAAATAATATAATTATAAAGATAAAATAAAATAAAATAAATGTTGGACTATAAATGGGTAAATAGTAAAACCATAGGGACTAAAAGCGTCTCAATGAAAGGGTAAAAATGTCATTCTTACAAATTTAACGGTTGTGTCGTTAAGTTTAACGGACGAGGGACTAAAATGGCACAAAATTAGTAAAATAGGGATGAAATTTGACCTTATTATGGTTAAGGGACTGAATCCGGGTAAACCATCAAACCACAAGGACCAAAAATGTCCTTTACTCTATATATATATATATATATATATATATATATATATATATATATATATATATATATATATATATATATATATATATATATATATATATATATATATATATATATACATATACATATATATATACATATATATATACATATATATATAGAATATGGTTCGTGTGAACCTAAAAAATGTAGGGTACCGTGAGTACCTGTGAATACACGGGTTTCAGATGTGAACTTGCTCCGAAAGAAAGTTTTTTTTTTTTGAATTTTTTTTCATATTCATTTAGATACAAATAATATAAGACTATACGTAAAAAATTATATACATTTACACTTTCTATCATCTTAAAAGTCATGTGAACGTGAAAAAATTCATGTGAACATGCTTAGTTGTGAACACACGTTCACAACAGCACACTTCATGTGAACACACACGTTTCACATAGTTGTAGTGTGTGTTTAGGTGTGATTTTTTGCAACTAGTCTTGTATTATTAATTTAAACATGATTATGAAAAAAAATTTCAAAAAAAATGATCTTAAGCGAGGTACCTCCGGTACTCCGCAAAACTAGTGGTACTCATTTGAACCCAAATCTATATATATATATATATATATATATATATATAAAAACATTAGACTTATATGATGATTATATAAAAGATAAGTTAATTTGTGACTAATGACTCCTTTTAGATATTCAAGTTAATCTTTACGTTAACAAATTACCATTCTAAGTTGGTGGAATTCGAGAACCGAGTAAAATATTCATCTGTATAATACGTACTAACTAGCCCCACTTAAATTTGTTAATTGAACTTTTTATTAAACGTTAGACTTTGATGTTATTGGAGAAGGTTTATTAGAAGGATGGCTGAGGGAGGTTGGTTCTATTGGTATTATTCTCTCTTTATTTTTTTTTTTTATTTCTCTCTCTCTCTCACACATATAAAATGGATAGGGTGTTAAAAGATATCTAAATACGAGAATTCAATCCGAAAACCTGATTTTAAATTTCGTGTAATCGAAAATTTCAAATTCGGATTCGGATTTTGCATAATTTCGGATTATCCGAAAATCCGAAATCCAATTTTTAAAAAAAATTATTTTCCTAATTTTTTTGCCATATATTATTTAACTAACAATAGTTATATTCTTTAATTTTTAGTATATAATGTACCTTTAACATATTTATAACTCCTTTAAAAGCATTTTAATCTTTTTTGACGTGTTTATTTTGTTGTTTTAAGTTTAAAAAGTATGATATATTTTTGTTTGTGACACAATTATTTTTCTAAGTTATTTTATATATTTGAATGCATTTTATAATTTAAAATTTGAATTTTCGGATAATCCAAAATTTCAAAAATCCGAAAACCGGATACGAATTTGGATAGTAAAATCCGTATATCCAATTTTTGGATTATCCGAAATTCATACATCCAAAAATAGATAATCCAGAAATGAACACCCATAATAAAATGGAGATCATTTAAACATCATTTAATAGTAAACAATGTGAGCACCAGTGAAAATTTGACACACGCATCAGTATCACTTAAAACATTTACGTATACAGATGAGTTATTTTCATAGTTTAAATGTAATCAATGTAGTAAGTCTTGTGTATATAAATGTTTATAAAAGCAATGAAACTTTTATATTAAAACATTAGAATGTATCAACCTAATGAATCTTGTGCATAATAAAACACACACACACACATATATAAGGATCCCATGAGAAGGTAAATTTTGGCGGTAAGAATAAATGACTTGAAGAAATAATTGTTGACTAAACACTTGATTCATAATTATCGATCATGATTACCTTAAGTGATACGTTGAATCGTTGCTTGATTGAGTTTGAGTTCGACAAATACAAGTAAATTGATGTTCATTTATCGACAACAAAGATTCTTTAATTTTAATATGTCATATGGTGCATGATTCTACTTCAAGTTAATCAAAAATTTTGATTCAACATGTGTGAAATTAATCAATAAAGTGTTTGATCAACACATATGATTTAATACGCGCATCACTTGGAGAGGTTTGTACATCCCACAGATTTGTGATGCACAAGTAGGAATAACAATTTTGACCCAACGGACCGAACGACTATATTGTCCCGTAGTAAAAAATTAAGATAGAACACATTTTTTTAAAAAAACTGAATAACTTATAAAACGGTGTATTACACAAATTATTTTGGAAAAAGAATTCAAAAATTTGTAAAATTTATGACTTTTGTTGTCAACCTGTTCGACACGTTTGTTTGAATAAACCAAAATTGTCACCGCTATGCACAAGCTAGCCTCTCCACATGAATTATAATGCATAATCTAGTCTCTCTGTATGTATCGTGATGCATAAAGTTCTTCGTGTGATGTAAATATTTTGATTCTTCATGGTTCTTCGATACAATTTGCACATTTGAACATGTACGTGAATATTGTCTAAATATTGTACTTTTAGATGAAATATAACTTTTTCATCATAATGAACTTCAGATAATGTGATTTGGTAAATTGAAATGCACTTTTGAACATGTACGTGTGTATTGTACTTTTACATTAAATAGAATATTTTATTATAATAAACATATATGTACATTTAATATGAAATTTCAGGACTCGATTTTTAGATGAGACACCATGGAACTTGAATGTATATTTTATGCATATTATATATGTACAGTATATGTATGTGTGTCAGTGTGTGTGTGAAAGTGTGAAACCAATATTATATAAACCCTAATCCTATTGACTTGTGTTGGTGTTTTGTTAAATTAGTATGTATTTATTTCACTGACCTCTATTAGAACAAGTGTCTCAATATGTATATAAAATTATATGCCAACCTGCAAATCCAGCAAACAAAATTGTGTCCATTATAACAACACACACTTACACACTTAGATAACTATAGAGATAGATAGAGAGAGAGAGAGAGAGAGAGAGAGAGAGAGAGAGAGAGAGAGAGAGAGAGAGAGAGAGAGATTTTGTGGTGCAAAAAGCCAAATTGTAAGTGAGATACATACAACCACAAGGGGGGAGAGAGAGGGAGAGAGAGATGGGGAGGGCTCCATGTTGTGACAAAGAAAATGTGAAGAGAGGGCCATGGTCTCCTGAAGAAGATGCAAAACTCAAAAGTTTCATCGACAAATATGGTACTGGTGGTAACTGGATCGCTCTTCCTCACAAAGCTGGTAATTAATTAATTAATTAACCTCCATCGATCTACCTCTTTTTAATTTCTCCAACTTTAAATATGATAATGCATGCGCTTTTTGAAAAGAAAATTTTAATTTCTTCTTCTTGTTGTTAACTTTCGATCGGGTGCGCAGGTCTAAAAAGATGTGGGAAGAGTTGCAGATTGAGATGGCTAAACTATCTGAGGCCTAATATTAAACATGGTGAATTCACAGATGATGAAGACAGGATCATCTGCAGCTTATATGCTTCCATTGGTAGCAGGTACCTTCAATTCATATCATCAATATATTCTTAATTGGATCTACCTATTTTGCTTTTGCCATTTTTGACTTTCTAATTAATTATATTATCTGTCCCATTAATTTGAAAACAACCTCACACACACACACACAGAGAGATTCAAAGAAATGATCTTTAATGTCTAATTATACAATTTTTCTACAAATGTTATAATTTCATATATATATATATATATATATATATATATATATATATATATATATATATATATATATATATATGAATGCGTAGATGTATGCCAGTTAAGTTCAATATATATGATCTGATCATCTGTCTTCAATTTAGAACTAAATAACTTTATTGGCCGGTTTCATTTGGTGTGATCATTAATTTGTTCTTCATTTTTCATTTGAATTGAATATTTTGTATATGTGTACGCAGATGGTCAATAATAGCATCTCAGCTACCAGGAAGGACGGACAACGATATCAAGAACTACTGGAATACCAAGCTAAAGAAGAAGCTCTTGGCTATGCTTCCTTCTTTTGAAAAAAAACCATCTTTTTTTCCATCTATATCACCACCAACCTATAGATCATCCGACCACTTTTTCATCAATAATTATGGTTACCCTAACCCTAGCTTCATGAACATGAACATAAACAATACCCCCACCCTTGTTCAAGATCATCATATTACCCATCTCTCATGTCCAACACAAGATTCCAACTCTAATTTGATCACCAACAACAGTGACAACGACAGTTGTTTCTATTTAGGGTTTCAGGAGGACATGTACAACAGTTACCCTACCCCCATGATGCTCATGTTTGGAAATGGTGGTGAAGGCAGTACAACTGGTTCTTCCTCTGAAGGTGGGAGTAGTTGTATGACTCAAATCAGCTACGAAAATTACAATAATAATCATCATCATCACGACCATCAAATCAAGCAAGAAGACCAATTTACTCTCCAAATCTATGGAGATCACAGCCACAGTTTCATCATTGACCATGATAACAACATGACTCATCAGAAACCAAATTATGAAAGCCCATTGCATAGTGATGTCGAGGAAGTGAAGCAACTCATTGGTAACAACACAAACAGCAGCAGCAGCAACTTTTTGAATGATGATGATGAATACAAGACAAGGAAACATGATGGTAAGGAGATATGCTATCATTACTGATGATATAAATTATAATATGATGGGGTTTGATACAATATTTGTAATTAAGGAAGAAGATACAGATGCGAAACTTTGAGACAGATTCTTGGGGTTTGTGTTGATTGTAGTGGAAATCAATGTAAAAAATCATCAAAAAAAACATCAAGTTCTTTCTTTGTTTTTAATATTTTTTTGTGTGACAGTGTACTGGGCTACTGGCTTTTCTTTTTGTGCATTTTTTATAGGGGTTATAATAAACTGTACTACTACTATTCTGTCAGTAGCTAGCTAACCCACACTCCACTTTTAGATTCATGAGACCAGTCCACCCAACTGATTTCTAAATGATTTAGACTTGAATTATTTCTTCATACTTTAAAAGTCTCTCAATCATATATACATTTATGGATCTTCAAAGGGACTCAAGTTTATTGATACTAGCTTTTTTTATGATTCCAATCTCCCATTTATAAACCAAGAACCTATCTTATCTGTGTGATAAAAATTAAAGCAATCAAATTTGATAAATGTTCTTTTCCAAGTATTTAAGTTTCATGCACCTCAATTAAACTGACTAGTAATCTAGAAGGGATCCATCAAGTTCTAATCGTTAAAAGTTAAAATGACCAAAAATTCAATTCCTCTTTGTTATATTAGTCAACAATGGTACTTTCTCCTTCTCTTCATATGTATAATGTATGCTTAAATTGTCTCTGTTCTTGAAGAGAGTCGAACATTGAATTAAATGCACCAAAATTATAAATAATATATGGCTTATTGAGTATTTAATTTTGGGTTTTATATTATTAATTCATTATTTTTATATTTGTTACATTAAATTATAAATAATTATACTACAGATTTATTTGATTAAATGTTATAACATCTTTTGATTAATATGTTTTAATGTTTGAAAAACACGGTTGCACGTTTAAAAAACCACTGGCTGCACAAACAAAAAATCGTAAAAAATTACATTACAAAACAAAGTTATTTGCGGAAAGACCGGTGGCAACGTGCCACCCCCGGTATGCATTTAATTTGGGTCCGCCCATAATATGCATACAGTCTTGGATCAATTAATTATCAATCAATAAAAAGCTAGCTTAGTTAGACAGACAACGTCTGATCGCCAACCTCGAACATAAACGACACGCAAGTTAGCCACCTTTGAATTAGCTAGCCAAGTCTGAATTGCTCGGTTGCTTGTATTTAGTCGACCTAGCTAGCTTGGTGTACTACACATTGACCACTTTAATTACGTACCTATCGCTAATCATTACAAATTAAACAAGCATTAATTACTTAATTAATTAGTTTTCTCCATTCAAATTTTTCTTATTAATATCCGGCCGGCCTTCGTACCGATGCGTGTTCCCAAAGAACATGTCTTATGCTGTACGTAGTCTTCATTAGTTTTGGCTGTTATGGAGGCTGTGTATGTAGTGAAAACTGCTTAATTACAAGATATATAGTTGATTTTCCATAAAAACTTATTACATATGTTGTAGTGGAATAATCCGCTAGTTTAGTTGTAGTGGCTAGCTAGAGAACCAGAACTAATAAAATTAATCACTAGCTTCCTGCTAAAAAAAAGAAGTTTTTTTCAAAAAAGATATTTACATGATTTGTGATCTTTTTAAATATAAACTTTGTTTGTTAGAAAGACATTATCGAATCGAATGGTCAAAGGTTCATGTCCTAATTTAAAACTAATCTGATCTATAAATACTAATAGAAAAAGTAAATATATTTATTTCTCGTAAAGTTACGTGTCATGATCACCATGAATCAGCAGGTCATGACATTTATAGGTTTTAAAAATAATAATAATATCTAAACAATATATATCCAAATCTTAGAAAAACAAATACTATTCATATATATATTTAGATTAATAGAAAAATTAACAGTGATAAAAGATAATATCATTCTTATATACTTTTGTTTAAAAAATAATATTACTATTTTTACCTTCGGTTATTATAACATACTTTTGAGTTTATATTGTCAACCACATGTGTAGGAGAGGAAGAAGGTGGTATCATGAATCTGAGTCTCTATTTGTGAATCACAATCAATCTTGATTTTTAAATTAATACTTTAGAAAATTTATTGGTTGATTTTTATTTCTTGATATTGATTTTAGGGTTTTTAGTGACTTGCTAACAGTGAATCATGAATTACAACTTTTAAATTTGATTAAAATTTATAGAATGTATTATTTGTGAACTGTTGGACTTTTTTTCCCTTTAATGTATATTATGAACCATTGTGGGAATTATTTATAGAATGGATTTTTATAAAACAATGTATAAAGTGTATTTTTGTGAACTATAACGTGAATCAGCTGTGAATAATACATATTAATTATAGATCATCGATGGTGTTGTGAATTACAGCAGCGCCGTCAATCATGGCAGTGTTGTGAGACCGAAAACACTTCTTTTAAGAAGAAAACGACTGTCGTAACCCGCCATCATGATCGCCTCTCTCTTTACTACAGTGAATTTTCGGTGGTGAACCATAAAGGAGATGCAGGATTTGTTATGTTCTTGGGCGGTCTCGTGTTCGACAAAGGAGGATTTAGGGTTTTAAGCCGAAGATTCACAGCAACAAAGAAGATTTAGGTTAATATTTATTTTGATAACAAATTATTAAAATCAGTTTTTGTGAACCGTGGATAGAACATGTTACATGTATTTGTGAACTATGTTGTGAATGATGGGTTTTAATAATGAAAATTTTATGTATAATTTTGTTGGAATATCTGTGAACATGATTGTGAATTATGTAAACCATTAGTCGATAATTATATGTTAATACCAAATATGAACCACATATGGTGTCGATCACTCTCGTTTGCATTGTGTACCAGAAGTTAGTATCATCTGTGAACCGATGATGATGTAATGAATTGTCGGTGGTGTCATAAATCATTGGTGATCTTGTGAAGTCGTGAATCGCCGTAAGTGTGATGAGTCATAGTGGTGTCAGTCGAAACCGGTGTTGCCTAAATTACATTTTAATTACTATGGAACTAAATTGAAATACATGGTGCACAATTTCCAAAATACAATTTTATTAGATTCCACATCATATAACATTCGATATAATTACAACTATGTCTTCTTGTTTCTTAGTTGTTGGTTCACAAAATAATTTAATACAATTAGTTTTTATTGTCTTCATTTTAATTCCATTAATGTAGGTTCAATGGTTCTTATCTTTTTCATTTTAATTCCATTAATGTAGGTTCAATAGAGAACCATTGTGCATTGGAAAACTTTAGAGAACCAATTAAGGAGAGTCATTTGATTTTATGCGTAACCGTTGATTCGCGATGCATCAAGTTGCAATATAAAAATAAATATGAAATGGTATTACAGTAAAACAATAAATCTGGTTAAATCAATTCTTATTTGCATCAATAGAATATTTTAACCATCAATTACACATTAAATGTTATAAAGATTTATATTACATTTTCAAATTTAACACTAATTTTAATTGAAGACTAATTTAATTTATTTAAATCTAAACAATTGTATATTCATCATCTTCTTCTTTTTCATCACCTTCATCAACAGAAAATCATTTATATTTTGACAATGCATTATACCAAAATGTTGATGCATCAATGGTTCATCAACAATAAACATCCACACTTAATACACATTATCTTCTCATAAAAAAAATGGCGATGCATTAATAGCTTAACAAACATGACGATGCATCAGTAAATATCAACCAAAACGAAAATGCATAATCATTTTGGGTCATTTTCATCATCATCGTCGTTTGTTCATCTTCATGATAAAACTCGTTCATCATCGACCATCATCGTTCATAGTTTATGGAGAAGGAGCCGCGGATCCCTAGTCTTAGAGTTAATAGTTGAAGAGTGGGATAGACATGTACCAACTTGTTCATCTTCATAGAGGCGTTCCACCATCATCAAACACACCACCTCGTCATCGGACATACATCTACCCCACACATACTATCTCTTTAATCTGTCTTGCTCGAAAACTGCCACCACCCATGACAACCACCACAGTGCCCCCATCTCTCGAAATGAATGCCTTGAAGTTGGGTAAAACAACATTGTACATGAATTAGTTTTTATAAAGTTCTCTATTTATTTATAAGATCGATCATATTAATTTGATTGTAGAATTTCTCTTGTGAAAATTTCAAATTTGTTATAAATGTTATAACTTTCTTTATGGTGTGTGCATACATCATAAAGTTTTCCTTCCATGTTGCACCATGTAAAAACATATCTTTATTAATCACAATAAGCGTTTACATTATTTTTTTTTGATTTCTTGTTTACAAACTTAAGATTTATGGGTATAGTTAGGTGCAAAATCTGAAGGGCTAGATTATCTCAATAGTATAATCTATAGAATTTGATGAAATGTAAAGAATATGTCATTCATTATTTTTGTAACTAAAGAACTGAAAGATCAAATGGGTTGTAAATGTAAATGTTGTAAGGTATAGCGACCAATCGTACATCTGATGGTCATCGAAAATATTTAATATTAATAAATTGAAAAGTACGTGCATCATGCAAAGAGCATATGAGTGGTTCCACTCCCACAACTATGAACATTGAATATGAATATGAATATGAATATGAATATGATTATGATGATTGCACTTTCCAATTTAGTAGTTTAGGTGTTTTTGTTTTCTGTTTGACCACGGTTTTTCCTTCTTTTTTCGTTTCTCTTTCTTATTCAATTATTGTCTTATTGATGGATCGGGGTTCGGGTAGGGCCCATGAAGCTAGGGTTGACTCTCGTTATGGTTAAGCATGCATGGTTTGTCTTAATCCACTTCATTATTTTATTGATATTTGAATTTATTAATAATTTATTGAGTTAATTTAGAAAATGGCTTATGTGATCTGTATCAAATTTTAAATATGGTCCTAAACTTGCAATTTTGCAAAATCAATCATTATTTTCAAAATTTTCTTTCAAAATTAGTCCATTATCCATTAATTTTAATTAAAATGCTTATTTTACCATCGTTTATATTTACATTCTTTACAATTAAAAATCATTACCAGCTCTTTATTTTAATAAAAACAAATAGATATAAAAATATAATAAAAGTTATATAATTAATCAATTAGAAACAAAAAACAAATAAAAAATATTAACTTTCTTATTCTTTTTAGTTCTAGTTCTTTTATGTTATACAATATTAACAAACTTTTATTTTTTATTGTTATATATCTTTTACTCAAGTTGGTTTTATATATTTTCTTTTCTTTTGTTCAACTTTTAGTTAGTTATATATTTTTCAATAAGTTTGATAAATTTTATATTTTTTATTTATTTGAAAATAAAAATGAAAAGGTTTATTATATTTTTTTGTCATTCATAGCATCACCTTTTATATTTTCATATTTATCAGTATCAACTTTGTAATTTGTATTATTATTAACATTAGCTTATTATTTTTTTTAATCATTTATAGTAACAATTTCATTGACGTTTTACTATAAGTTATAACAAATATAAAGTTGGTGTTATTAATTATAAAAAAATAATCTTATTATAAATAAATAAATAACATAAAATTGTTATTTTTAGCAATTGACCCACCAGAAAAGAGGCTGCTTTTCGTATTTTAATTAATAAATGTGATATCAAATTTATTAATTATTTCAATCTTAAATGAATATTTATTGTTGTTTATGTAAAAAGGTACATAATTAATATCATTTATTTCAAGTTTGAATTTGAAAATATTGGATTCAAATCTCTGAAATTTAAGGCACGTATATTAAAAAGCATGTAAATAAGTGTATTTTTTAAATTAATTTCCAAATTTAGTGATTAAGTAGAAAACTTTAAAAAAAAAACAAGTTGGGTTGTTAATTTTCTATCCTCAGTTATGATCCCATTTATAGTTCTTACGTTTAAATACCTTATATAAAAGAAATCTAATATTACGTGGAATGTTGAATAAAAAATGAGAAATCAAATATTTCGTTAACAAAACGCAATCTTAATTTCTCACATGATGAATAGATATATAGTAGAAAACATTGCGAAATCATTGTGCACAACAATGAGACCTAGGGGAACCACAAGAAAACTTGGATGCGTTATAAAAAGAGCCGTTGGATTTGATGCAACTGTTGAGGTGTGTTGTATCAAGTTGTTGAAAAAGTAAAAAATTAATAATGGGCCTAAACAAGTTTTGACCTAAACTATTAACCATGTTAAAACTTAAAATGTATAACTTTTAAGGGGATAATTACAAAAATGGCCACATCTCACATCTTTATTCACTTTTTAGCCATTTTATATATATTTTATCAAAATAGCCACACTTTACGTTACCACATTTACGTGATAGCCACAATTTACGTGATTTGTACTTTTTTTTCATTTTTTTAATGCATTACGTTACAAAAGGTGTTTGGTCACGTAAATTGTTGTACTTTACGTGACCACTTTTAAAAATTTGCTCATTCCCCATAAAAATGTAATGATTTCTTAAAAAAAATATTTTAAAGTGTGACAAGACATCTCACCAAACATTCATGGGGAAGGAGCAAAAATGGTCACGTAAAGTACAACAATTTACGTGACCAAACACCTTTTGTAACGTAATGCATTAAAAAAATGAAAAAAAGTACAAATCAGTGGTCACGTAAAGTACAATAATTTACGTGACCAAACACCTTTTGTAACGTAATGCATTAAAAAATGAAAAAAAAGTACAAATCACGTAAATTGTGGTTATCACGTAAATGTGGTAACGTAAAGTGTGACAAGACATCCCACCTAACATTCATGGGGAAGGAGCAAAAATAGTCACGTAAAGTACAACAATTTACATGATCAGACACCTTTTGTAAATTGTGGCTATCATGTAAATTTGGTAACGTAAAGTGTGGCTATTTTGGTAAAATGTATATAAAGTGGCTAAAAAGTGAATAAATATGTGAAAAATGGTTATTATTGTAATTATCTCATTTTTAAGTTGGGAAGGGGTTAATCACTGGATAATACGTACGAGAGGATCGATGAATTTCTCTTTAAAAAAATTATTGGTATTTACTGTTTTAGGCCTTTAGGGGCTGTAAATCTTGGTATTTTGTCACAAAAACCAGTCCTTTGAATTATATTATATAATTGTTAATTAATATTTAGATTTTTGGATATAAAAGGAAAATGTGTGGATACTGGTTAGTATGAAAATATTGAAATATGATATCATGACGTATTTTATATTTTCAACAATGAATAAAATATTTGGAGGCAAAGGTGACAGGGAATCCCATCTCAGAAGCAACCTTCAATACTTCCAAATTTGCATCATTTTTTTAAAATATATTGTCAGTTAGATAAAAATATTTAAAATCATTATATATAAAAAATATTAAAATCATTATATAAAAATATTGACATGTCTAAGGATTTGGATTTAAAAAATATTCATATGTCATGTTTGGATAAAAAAATAAAATAAAAAAGAAAAGTTTTTTTAAGATTATTATTCTGTCAAAATATTTGCATTATGCAACATTTTTATATGTCAAGATTTTATCAAAAAATCTAAATTATCTTTTAATTTTCTTTTGATGATATAAAGAATGCAAGGTAACTGAGATATAAAATCCTAAGGTCTAGGGTTTTAAATAACAAAAAATGAAAAAATTTAAGAAATCCTGGAGTTTTAGATTCTTACTGAAATTGGATAACAAAATTCAGGATTTTAAATGAAATTCCTAGTGAATTTAAGGAACCAAACGCCTACCTTCATTTACCATTTCATATTTATCACTTCGTCACCTTTTATTTTATATTCATCCCCTAAATATTTTAAAATCCTATAATCTTAAATAAAAGATGTATAACAAGCTCTAAACAGTTTCACGAAACCACTTCTTTTATAAAAAAAAATTAACACTAGATTAATCAAATTACACATCATTTTACTTTGACATCTTTTAAACTATTAAATCGAAATTTAAACTTTTAATCCATTAAGTTTGTACTTTGAAAGGTTTATATTTAAAAAAAAAAAATTAATGTCATTTTGACAATCTAATTTTTAGATTATTTGGTTACTGAAACTAACGGCCGTTAACTTTAACCGTTAGCATCAATAAAATTTTTGTCCTTCTGTCTTTCAAAGACAATTTATGTAATTTTACGTACTTTCTATTTCTTTTTTCTTTCTCTCTATATTATAATTTATTTCATATATATATTTTTTATTTTTTAATTATCCAAATGTGACATTTTATTATTTAATCTTTTTGTTTTAATTATTAATTATTAAATTTAATTATTTATGATTATTATATGATATATCTGATTCATTTTTTTATTGGTTATTGAAATCAAAATAATTTTTCGTTCTTTTTTTCATTTAGGAAAATTAAAAATCAGAATAGTTGTAGTTTTTTCCATTTGAAAAAAAAAAATTAGATTTGAGCAATTTATTTCTTTTCTCCATTCAAAAATTTTAAAATAAGGATGTGTCAAATTTTTTTCATTTGAAAAAATTATAACCAACTTGGTTCGTAGTTTCTATACTGAAAATATTTAATCAGAAAAATAAATTATGAATGGTTCGAAAAAAGCAAAAATCGAAATTATTCGTCACTTATTAATCAAAAAATTTAATTCCAAATGGTTCGTCATTTTTTTATCAAAAAATTTAAATTGGAATGATTCATCTTTTTTTATCGTTATTTGATTAAAAAAATCAAAAATCATAATAGTTCATCATTTTTTTAATCAAAAAATTAAAATTGGAATGGTTTGTCGTTTTTTTGATCGAAAAAAATTAAAATCAGAATGGTTCGTTTTTTTATCATAGTTTTATAAAAATCAGAATGGTTCTATTTTTAGAAAAAATAAAAAATAAGAATGGTTCGACGTTTTATTATCGAATAATTAAAATCGGAATAGTTCATTGTTATTTGATCGAAAAAAAATTAAAATTAGAATGGTTAGACTTAATTGTTCGAAAAACTCAAAATCAATATAGTTCGTAGTTTTTTTGTTAAAAAATCAAACATTGGAATCGTTCATCGTTTTTAATCAAAAATATAATTTCGGAATAGTTCGTTGTTTTTTATCGAAAAAATCAAAATCAAAATGATTCATCAGTTCTTTGTTAGAAAAAACTAAATTCAAAATCATTTGTCGTCTAATTAGAATTAGAATAGTTAAAATTTTTAAATGATGAAGAATTCATATTTTAATTTTTCCCAACAAAAAAACAATTATGATTTTAATTTTTTTGAATAAAAGATGACAAAGCATATCTATTTTGATTTTTTTTGAACGGAAAAAATAAGAAAACGTTCGTATTTTAATTATTTCTGACTAGAAAACGGTAAATCATTTTGATTATAATTTTTCTGAATGAAACAAACTTCAACACATCTTTATTTTAAATTTTTTGAATGTAGAATAAAAAAATATATTTTTTATTTTAAAGTTCCCGAACAAAAAAAAATACATCTTTGATTTTTAAAATTTTAAATGAAAAGTGAATGAAGAAATATTAAGATTTTCAATTGTATTTAAAAAATAATGAACCACGTCTGTCAAATAATATAAAAAACGGGTTATCACTATTTAATAAAATTAACATACTAATAATATTAAAAATTAGTGAAAATAAAATAGAATAAAATTTAAATTGTTACATTTGTATAATCAATGATTAAAGAAAGAAATCCAAAAATATAAAGAAAAAATAATAAAAAAAGATTAGAAAATTATACAAAAGGTCCTGAAAGACAGAAAAACAAAAATGTCCATGAGACTAACGGCTCAAGTCAATTGTTATTAATTCAGGTACTAAAATGTTACAACTTTTCGATTTTGAATAGTTGTGGTATAATAAAAAAATTACAGGCATTAAAATCATAATTCCATATAAGCCATCGGAACAATTTGTGTAAGTTAGTCTTTTTTTTTTTTAATCAGTTTAGACCTTAAAACATTTTTTTATTATAAATAAAGGGTTCATTACGAAAAAACCAATATATTTTCACAGTTTTTGCGTATTCATCAGTCAATGTTTTTTTATTTTAGAAAAGTCCTCAAGTTAATTTTTTTTTTTAGTTTTGTTAAATTTGACTATTAGAGCATGATTATTATTGGAAAAGCAAGTTTTTTAAAAACTGAAAACCAGATTCTAATAGACAAATTTCACTAAACCAAAAGGAAAGAAATTAACGTAAGGAAATTTATGAGAAAAAATAACATGAAGGCGAAAACATAAAAAACGTGAAAACATGTAGATTTTTTTTTTATAATAAACCCATGAATAAAAATCTTAAAACGATTTACTAAAATCCAATATGATTAATGTTTAAACACATAGATACTATAAAGAATTTATAATGAAAAAAGAAGAAGAAAAAACAGTTTTGTTTTCTAGAAATTATTAAGAAAGAAAAGGTAAAACAAGGGAACGGTATTTAACACTGTTGTTCTTCTACAAGGGATTTATCCAGCAAGAAAAGATCAAAATGGATTATGTATGTTGTGTTGTGGGCTAAATTAAATATCACCAACGAATAACTCTTAACCTGGCCGAGAAGGGTCGTTATTCTCATCAACTATGAGTTTCACTCCATTGTTCTTGAGAGAATTAATAACAGCCCAAACCTTTGTTCGGTTTTTATAGTCTTTTTTCTCTAGCTCTTTATTCACGTCTACGTGAATGCCTCTTTCTTGCCCAGATTCAAGACCCTCTACCTTGAGCCGCATAGCCAACACCTCCCCAACGACTGCTGCGGCCTTTGCATTGCATGTTCGACCACACTCGAGCGATGTTTTTATGGAATGTTCAATTGTTGAAGCTGTTGCAACTATCCGCCCATTGTTCCTGTCCACTACGTTTGCTGTAACGTACTTTAATGACATGAACAGCCTCAGCACATATCTCTTCAACACCGTCATCCTAAGAGACCAAATGTTCTTTAGGCTTTGTATCCTCCTATGTAGAACAAAAAAAAACTTGATAACTAACAAATTGATGCCATACAAAAGCATAGATAATAGGCTCCACTTCCCTATAGTGGATCTTTAAGTTGCAACTGATAGGATTTATAGTTTCAGGAAAAAAAAGACCATCAAAATTCAAAACTATGGATCTCATCTACAAGAAGTTATCGAATCCGTTGTCCTCAGAGACAAGTCACTAGGCCTGAGGCACATCTTTGGCATCTTGCCTTCTCTGAGGCCCATAGGTTATGATGAAGGCATGAAGCATGAGTGCACAAGGCACATGGTTCATCAAAATGAGGTGCAAGTCGACTTTTTTGGTGATTCTAATAAATGAAAATTGAGAAGGACCGTCTTGTCTTACTTACGTTAATTAGATGTTCACATAATTAATATATAATGTTAACATGGCTTAATAATACAACCGCAAAAACACTTCCATCAGGATCTAAAAGACCCTTGACACCAAACCAATACCATCAAATTATTTGTAGTGAATCACAAGGACAAATAAAGACCCTTAACCACTAATGATTGTCAATGTTGGTTATGATTATGGAATTAAATATTGGGAAATTGGAGGCCCAAGGTTCAACTATTAGGTAGTGGATAAAAAGAGAATACATGACATCGTTTGTGCAGTAACGCCACTCTCCCTTTGAGAAAACTTCACAAATATGTGTGCCCATGGAAATCAGATCCCATGGATAGTTAAAAACACAAATACACAAATATTTAACTCAAATAGAACCATGAATCAAACCTACATAAAAGACTTGACTACCAAATTCTAATCCAACCCCAAAAAATCATAGTTCCAGAAAAAATCCTAATTCTCTAAATTAGACATACTTAACAATAAATTAATAAGACTAACAATGTTTTCATATTTACAAACTGATACACATATATGAATATAATTGTCGATTTAACCTCTATGTTGTTGAAATCGTAACCCTATTCATGTTTTTTTTCCTAATCACTTCAATAACATAAACAGCTTCAATCTGAATTCAGACTGTGAAAAGATGTATCAGGCAAAGATTACCTTCAATAGCTTCACTAGTTAACTTAAATCCAAAACTCTGTTTCCACCCTTCCCAACCTCTTCCCTTTTCCACTTTTCTTCGAGCTGATACACGATCAACAATACCACCATCATCAGTGGTGGATCCAGAAAATTATATCATGGGAGCCTAAAAAATTAAATTTAAAAAAAAAAAAAAGCAGGCATAAACACCCAATAGAACAACACTAGAACAGCAAAGTTGCAGCCAAACTTGCTTCATCAAATGTAACCAACAAATCAACTTAATCCCAGCAATGCAAATGATACAACCTAAAGAACAATAGCAAAAAAGCAACAAACAATAAACTCAGAAAATAAATCACAATTCACATACTCTAAAACGATAACTAAAATAATTAAATAATACAAATTCACAATTCACAAAGTGCTGGATTACAAAGTAGCACACAACCTTCATTTTTCTGTTAGAATTAATAAATAAATATATCAATCATAATTCACAAAGTACTGGATTGGAAAGTAGATGCGGTATTATAGCCTGCTAACTTGTTGAATCAGTATTCACAAAATCAAAACTTAATAACTTAAACTTCCAGCACAATTAGATTGACGATTGAAAATAAAAATGGGGTTCATTGCTGTGCACACTAGGCTAATCTTTTCTGAAAGCTCCGTGTGACCACCTACCACTAGTCTTCGTCCGGAGGGTTTATTGCACAAAAACATTGGGACGCAGGCTCCTAAAGAGGGAAGCCCAACAAATGTCAGAAGCAAAGCTTCGCACCTCGTTAAGATCATATTGGACGGTCAAACAATATCAATAAAACCCAAACTCATTGGACAGTCAAACAATATCAATAAAACCCAAACAAGATCATATTGGACAGTCAAACAATGTCAGAAGCAAAGCTTCGCACCTCGTTAAAAACCCATCAAACAAACACACCCCAAGCCTTTATAAACCTAACTAAAGAAAACCATAATCAGATCGTAAGCTCAAAAAACGCAGAAACCCTAATTGGCTATTCAAGCACCGTTCAAGGAAATCAGTAGGGAATCAAGCAACCATTCGCGTTTTCTTCAAAGCAATGTATTCTAAACTCACTATTAAATTACGTACTGAGTTTTATGGGTCGTAAAGGGATTTATTTGGGAAACCTGAAACAAATTAAAATGTAAAAACGAGATAAGAAAACCAACCTGATACTAGGGTTTTGGGGCGGCGATGATGGTTGTAGTTCTGTGACTAGCGGGGGCGGCGTCGATGGTCCTGGTCAGCGGCGGCCGTGGGGAGATGAAGGTGCGAGTGTCGAGGGTGTGAGGCGGAGCTTTGAGGCTGAACGATGGCGCCGTCAACGGTGCGTGGCGGCGGCGGCGCTAGGATTTAGGCCGCTGCCGTTGGTTGTGAAAGTGAGAGGGAGACGAGCGAGTGAGCGAGGGAGGGAGAAGGAGCGAGAGACGAGAGGGAGATGGAGAAGTCAAGAGGGTGTTAGTGCGCCGGTGAGTAGCGGCAGCGGCGGTCGCCGGCCGGAGGAAACAGGGAGTAGAGAGAGGGCGACGAGAGAACGAGAGAGAAAGATAGAGATCTCGTTGATTGGGCAGCCAAAAGGAAGAATGGAAAGTTCCATCCTTTTCTTTCCAACATCCTAACGAAGAAATACTAAATAAAATCTGTCCGAAAGTTAGAACACTACATATCTATATTTCATTCTATTTCCATTCATTTGTCTCGTTGAGTGAGGTTGTGAACACAGAGTAAGTTCTATAAGTTTCTAATTTAAGTTCATTCTTATGTATCAGATTGATTCGTAACGGATTTAGATTATCTTCGTGTTTTGCTAAATTGCTATTAATGTACGTATTTCGTATTTATTTCAGCGTTACTTTTGATTTGTTCAAAGTGTGATTTGTATGCTAACATTTGACATTCGAATTTTGATATCCCTCGTATCAGTTTCTTTTTCAAAAGCAAATATCGTTTTTAAACGTTTGTAAAACATTTGTGAAAACATATTTTGGAAACAATTATTTTCATGACTTTATTGTGGATGTTGATATTGCATTGTGAAATGTGGCTCTTTTTGTGTTGTAATGATTATTAACTTTGAGATTTTTATTTAAGACTTTTTGTTATACTTGAACCCTAGACAGTCGAAAGAAGATAGGATTACCGACTGAACTACCTGTGGATGTTTCCACAGGCATGCTATTGCGGCACCTATTAACGGACTTTTTTAGTATATGTCTTTTATTATTTTGGGTTCAGGCTCATTATTCCTTTTGTATTATTTATATGATTGTTGTTAATGAGAAAAGGGCAAGAGAGAGTTTATACCAAATTACAGCACCAGACACTTCCGTAACAGTGTGATCGGCTACGTCGTCTCCCTTTCGTTTGAGATTACGATTGATTATGATGATTGAATGACATAATGTTAGCTCAGGAATAAGCTTTGATTATTTTAGTGGGGCGTATGGATGCATCCTAGGCTAGTATGTGTTTCGCGGAAGAGTAGTGTAATGTCGTACACTTCTTTTGAACTAGATGAACTAGGGTGACGACACTCACTAAAGTCTTTTGTATGAGATTGATTATTGCACATTTCGTTAGGACGCTCTGTAAACATAAAACAATCATTCGTTGATTCAACCTTTTATTTTTTTGATAATCTGGTGTTGAGGTGAATATTATTTTTTGAAAAGAAAATCTATTTTCAAAACATTACACTTGTATTCGATCTCTGTACGGGGCGTTTGGGTCATGTTGTGTTCTTTCTTTCAACAGACACTCAGGGTTGAAGATTGTGAAGAGCGTAACTACCACTAGAAGACCTAGAATGTTTTTAACTATTTTATTGCCGTTAGTAAATAGTGATTATGAACATTTAGTTAACATTCAGTTTTTATTTTAATAGTGATTATGAACATTTAGAGAGGGTAAGAAACAGATTTGAGAATCCTGACTCCATGTATAAGGACGAGGATGAAGTGGAAGAGATTAAGGTTGCTCACTTTGAGGAATCCATGAATTATGCCCGCAGAAGTGTGAGTGATGCTGACATTTGGAAATACCAGGCATTTGCCCAGACATTGCAACAATCACGAGGATATGGGTCTGAATTTCGATTCTCAGAAGCAACGCCAGGGGCTGCTGCTGCATCCGACTAATTTATCGCCACTGCTTGAGGAGCTGATGACGATGACTTATACAATTCGGTCCAATGATCCCAAAGTCATGTTTTAAGAAATACACTTGTTACGGGTTCTCCAATTTTTACATTTTCTTCTAAGTTGTCTTCATATCTAGCACTGCATTATCATTTGAACATATGCTCATGTATGGTACCTTACACATTAATTTGCTGAAGATAGTAAGTTTATTTTTATTTTGGTTTTTAGTATGACTTTGCCATACGTGTTCCATGTCACATTTTTAAAGTTTTTTGGTTTGTTCTTTACTTGAAAGTTTGGAGACCGTCGTTCTTTTCTCTCATACATCAATTTCAAAGAACTAAACCTTATTTTCCATTCACTTTTCTTCATGCTCTCTATAATGAGACTTCACAGCATATGCAATCACAAAATTTTCTTGACGTCCTTGTAATTGACATATCACTATTTAAATTCATTTCAGTTTTTTTAAAATTAAACATCAGATTTTTGAAAATCTTTTTTTTTTTTTTTTTCTAAAAATCAATCTTTGCAATCTTAAAACCTTCAATAGTCTTTATCATTTAATTCTTTAATTATAAATGAGGGATATTTTTAATAGTAAAAAGTCGCTTCTTTTATGCATCACCTATCTTTCTTTTTGGTTTTTAAATAAATGACATGTCCTTTTAGAAGATCTTGGAAATTATTTTGTTTGGTTAGTGTAAATATATATAAAGATATTAAAGCCCATACGATAATGATGTATAATACATTAGTGATTAGTCCAGCCAAAACAATACAAGGCCCAAAAGCTTAGAAACCTCCAAAATTTAACAAACCCAAAGAAATCTTCTGTAGCATCATCGCCTAACAAGAAAGAAGATGCCAGCACTCCAAGACCTCAAAACTGTCAAGAAAATTACCCAAACCCCCTACCGGAAAATAGCTGAGGCCATCATCTCCTCCGCCAGCTCCACCGCTAAAACCCCTGACGCCGTTCTTTCTTCCCTTACTCCCAACATAGTCAAATTGATTCTCTCCGACCCTGTTATAAAGACTCGCAAATGCCTCTCCTTCTTCAACGCCATCTCAAAAAGCCCATCTTTAATCCCCTTCAAGATCCAAATTGAACACTATGTAACGCTAATTTGCAGAGCCATCAAGTCAAGGAAGTTTGACGATGCAGAGTGTCTAATAAATTCATTAGCAAATGATGGAAACCTCAGGTACCCGTTTTTAGATGTAGTTCCTATTGCTGAGAGTCAGCGTTTTCATTCTAGAATCTTGTCAAAAATGTTCAATTTGATGCTAAAAGTATATTCGGATAGTCGGAATTTCAGTGCGGCTTTTGAGACTTTCAATTATATGAGAAACAATGGAATTAAAATTGATGAGAGGACGTGTTGTGTTTACTTGATTGCACTTGTTAGATGTGAACATTTAGGGTTAGGGTTAGTGTTCTTTTACAAAATGGTGGAATCTGGTATCGATGTTTCTGTTTATTCTTTGACAGTTGTTGTGGATGGATTGTGTAAAAACGGGGAGATTAAAAGGGCAAGGGAATTAGTCCAAGAGTCTGTGTGCAACAAGAGTGCCAAACCTAATGTGATTACCTTCAATACTTTGATAGATGCATGTTGTAAAAGATGGAATTTTGAAGAGTTGGATTTGGTTTTATTGTTGATGGAGAAGGAGGGGGTGGAGCATAATTTGGACACCTACAGGTTTTTAATCGATGGTTTCTTGAGCGGTGGGAAGATTGGGGATGCCGAAAGGATGATTATGGAGATGCATGATAAAGATTTGAATGTGGAGATCTATTTGTGGAATTCAGTCATTCTCAAGTATTGCAAATTAGGGAGGATGGAGAGTGCATTCCAGATGTTTGATAAAATGCTTGAGAGAGGTGTTGCTCCGAATGCAGAGACGTTTCGTATCATAGTTGGTGGGATTTGTGGGATTGGGGAGATGGAGGCAGCAAAGGAGCTAGCAGATGTGATGCAGAGGAAGGAGATTGATTTGGGCCATGATCTATTTTATGATCTGATCAACGGGTGCTGTAAAAAGGGGGAATTTGATGATGCTGTTGGACTGCTTTTGATGATGGAGAAGAGAGGTTTGTTTGGTGATGTGCACTTGTATAACATGGTCATCAGCGGTTTATGTGAGCTGAATCGTATTGAAGAAGCAGCCAGACTTTTGAGTATCGTGGTGAAATGTGGTGCTACCCCTGAAAGGAGCTTTATCCGCCAATTGGCAAATGGTTAGAGTAAGGTGTAATCCGGTGCTCTATCATACATACAGGAACTGCTCAACTGCACAACACCCACGATAGGCTCAAGAGTCACGACCTGTGATGAATCCAGAAGGGTCGATGCAGAAGGTGGACATGAAAAGTGAGCTTGCAATGCAGGATCTTGTAGACTAGCCACGCCACGTGCAGAAATCATATACACATCCTGCAAGTTCCTCAGCCAGCTTTGTATTTCAGTGAATATGCATCTGAAAAAGCTGGCCACAGCCTTTCACCAAGGTCATGAGCCACATGGTATGTGTCAAGAATTTCTTTCAATTCAATGTGAAGCCTTTTGATTTCTAGATGCCAAAGTTGTATGTCATTTGGTTGTTCCGTTGTTTATAGTATGCATATTTCTTGAGACTCGAAATGTATGATTTTTTATCATCTAATAGAAATCCACATTCCAAAATAAATAGCTCATGCTAGATGTCTAGTACAATCCACAAGACAAGAACCTTCATCACAGGAAATTTATTTACAGAATGGATGTGATAGTTTAACTTCCCTTTCAACTTCAAACGGTCAGATAAGTTTCAAGAGTCAACAAAGATGACAGACCATAAAACAGAAGTTAAGCAAGATCAGGAGATAATGTAGGAGTAGCCCTCAAGAGGGACGGGCTCAGTGGTCCGTCCTTACCAAGGCATGAAATGCTTTGAGATCGCCTTTTCACTTTGAAGCTTCCAGAGGACAGGAGCCTTTTCTCCTTGGTGATACTTGGGTTGAGCTGTACTGAATCTGGGCTTGGCTCGCTTTTGGCTCTCATGAAGCGGTCTAAATTTTGACTGTACTTGTCCCTATGGTAGTTGGTGACTGTATCATGTTGGTTAGGGGAGACAAGGGTATGCCGAGGGTCGAACTCATCATCAGTGAAGTAACCATTTTCTTGAATATCTTGCATTGCTAGATCATCGTACTCCTCATCTGATTTGGTCGACCCCTCATCCACCGAACCTTCCATCTGTGTTATTGAGGAAATAGAAAATACCCCATAAGCATGTTACGAAGAACTGAAAACCAGAACCAAAAATCATCATAAACAATCACGTAAACAAATACCAACTAAGGAAGACAACTCCTAAATGGTAACCACCACAACTAGGCTTCATACTAAGGGCGTGGTTCACATTTCAGCTTCTCATTCAAGCCCAGCGCTAACGTTACACAATAAAGAAAGGACATGCACAGATAAAAAATGATTTCAAGAAAAAAAAAATACAGTAGTACCTCTTCATGCATATGTTCTTTCGCATCATCACTAAGATCCTCATCACTATCTACCTCAAGGTGATCATCAACCTCTTCATCACTGCCATTCACCGACTGCTCCTCCTTCAACTGAAAGTTGTACCGAGAGTAGTCCAAGTGCAAACCATAAGCAGTCATAACAATTGATGATAAAAACTAAACTTAATATACCTAGAAAGAAAAGTAAATTGATTTTCTGTTGTGAGTTCTAATTTTGTAAATATGCAATAACTGTACCTCCTTAGCAGGTCCATCAGAGGCCTTAGGTGAACTACAGCATGATGAATGATATCTACTACCATTGTCGGTAAGCTCACCTCTTGACTCATCAACACTACTAGCACGACTAGTGCAGCCAAGGTCGTTTGGCCAAGCGCTTATCCCAAAGTTACCAAATTGCAGATTAACAGGTTCAGCCTTCCCAATCTGCAACGGTCCATACATGGGTATTCCTATACCCTCCTCAGCAGGATGCCCTAAGATCGGCTTCCCATCAGCATCTACAGAATGTACAGGCCATGCCTTTGCAACAGAGCCATCATCATTTAGCAGAGCCATCAAGCTCCTTGAAGAACCTTGCCTTTGAATCAGTTGAAACATTCCTTTTGAGCTCAGGGAGTTAGCCACACACTGATTCCTATACTCCTCGTCAACTAGAAAAACTGTGTTAGTCGTAGGATCATAAAGCTGCTCCCCAGCCTCACGTCTTCTTAAGCAGCTGAAAACTGTGGCGTGTATTGCAGCAACACTCTTGTCAACGTTTGTATTATTTACTTTTGGCACCTGATGCTTGTCTGCTCGATTGCAAAGGTACTCTTGGATTGTTCTAATATTTCTTATATACTTTACATACTTATTCTTAGCAGGATCTAAAGTCATGTACTTTGCACGAACCGCAAATCTTTCCATGTGTTTGTCCTCATTTGTAATGTAGATCATGAATGGTATGATTGATGGATGTTTCTTCATTAGCCCCATCTGTATAGTGAAACAAAATTGGCATCAGACCTCAAATTAACAAAAGGTAGATATCCATAACGAAAAAAGGTTGACAGTTTGGTTACCATACCACAAAGTTAAGGCTCAAATGAACACCCTCGACAACAACTGATTCTTTCCGCTCTTCCCATGCTGTTATGAGCCGATCAAGACTATCGATGACCATCTCACTCTGTGCCTTAAAGCCCTCAATTGCCATTTGCTTAGGGCTAATCATAGTAGAACCCTCCTTAGATGGTGGAGGTAAGGCTGTTGAAGCATCAAAAGGACCATTCTTAAATTGTGATTGAGGTGAAACAATTCCTTGTTTCTTTGCTTTTCTCTTGGCCTTGGCTTCTGAAACAGCCACTGGATCTAGATGTTCACCTGCATGGTAAGTGGAAGACCAAAGGAGGGGATTTTGCTTTTCATCAACAAAGCTCCTCATCATGTGCCGAATAGAGTCTGTAGATACCACCGTTGTGATCCCTAATCTGCTAGCCTGCAGAGTCAATTTGAGAGGTCAACATCTAAATAACAGAATCTGTCAATGACAGTTCATCAGCAACATGCTATCCATTGGTTTCTCAATTTCAGTTTCCTTTTTACATGATGAAATTTCTTAATCAAATTCACTAGCAACTATGTGATATTGTACACAGTGCATCAGATTGAATGCCCTGTCAGACTTCTGACAAGCTAGAATAAAAGATCTATGGTGTTGTGCTACGCATGGAGTATGAGAGTATACTAGGATATCTTGAAAACGTCAGTTAGCGAAAAAGAACAAAAATTAAATATGCACTGTAAAATCTCGCTGACAAACACAAACAAATGCTTATGAAGAGAGATGGATTTACCAGCAAGGCAGACAATGTAGATTTACCGCATCCGCTTGTACCACAGAGTAGCACTGTCACAGATTCCTTTCTTTCTCGGATTCTGAAAGAAAAAAAAAAAAAGAAGGCAATGAGTATTTACTGCCACTACCCACCCCAACAATATTCAAAATGCACACATACATGCTCAAATACAGGAAAAACGGTGTTATCAAGATCTGAGAAACTGTACGACACAGAATCAGGAAAGAGAGTACTAGTTTCCACTCCCAACAAATTAGCTGATGTGAATCAACTATACCACAATTTTGATACCAACATGGCTTAAAACAGGAAAACTCTGCTAACCTAATTTAAAGCACCCACAAAAAATGTTTCTCCTCTAAAGCAGATACACAAACAAAAACACAAGGCTTGTTTTCATCATGTGTGCAAGAAAGATGCAACAATGGAAACCTTCCAGACTAGTTGGTTAAGCATATACAATTAATGCAACGGAGAGCAACAATAATCTAAATGCAAGAAAACAATCCAGAATCACTAGCTTCAAACCTGACCTCTCATCCACGTAAACAATTAATACGTAGGAGAGCAAAAATAATCTTAAATGCAAGAAGACAGTCCAGACGAACTAGCTTCAAAAGTGACCTCTTATTCGCGGATATGCTTGATATGTACTTATGCATACCAGATTAGGAACACAGAACACTGCCATAACATGTAAAGTTGATCAATTAAGTGGCATGCATTCATTAACTGTATATTTAGCACATTGAGATCCTTGTGCGTCCAAACATCATCCTAGTTTCATTAAGGTTTCCCTCTAAAAGAATTAGAAAATTCTGTTCCACTTTTAGTAATATACCTTTTTGTCTCTTGTATATCATATGAACTGCATTTTAAAAGTAGAAGGTTAAGTAAACAAGAGATGTAAGCATAGCAGTGACATAGGGACCAGCTCAAAGGTTCTCTCTTTTGGTATATATCTATACCCACACATGAAACATGCATATATGACCTTGTGTGAAAACAACTAATGTTAAATGCATTTCCAGCAGAATGTTTGATGCCAGATGTTTGATTGAACCATATTGTGCATTGGCTCTTCATGGGAATCTGAGAGAAGAAAACTCAAGTGTTTTGATACACTGAGAAACCCAGTTATAAGAACTAGTACGATGCCAAGTATGTGTTTCATGCATCTACAGTGGATTGCTCAACCACATAATATACGTAACTCACCATTCTTTCCCAGCCAAGGTCACATCTTTTTTCTGTAAAACATTAATTCATCCAGTCCTAACTCTTAGTAACAAATGAATATTAAAGTCAACATCAACGTGTATAAAACTATAAAAGAACCTAAAGCCTCCCGACCCTAGAATGCACTATATTGGTAATGAGCATATCGATTGATGATATGGAGCTACATATACAAATCTAGAATATCATTATTTGGGTGGCATTATGACAATGGAAGGCAATTTCAAATTATCCCAATGACAACCCTCTTTAAGCCAAAAATTAGTCAAGTCCTGTCATGGCTTTGCTTTCCAAGTAGATTAGGGTGCTGAAGAACAAAACTAGAGCAATAAGAAAGTTGAATACAGGACACATAAAGCATCATTTGTTATGTTGGGGTACTGGAATCGTTTACAGGACAATTGAATCAAATCACATATGGCCAAAATAAAAGTAGAGAAAAAGGAGCCACTAACATAGAAAAAGAGGCAATATCACTAAATCGGTGCCACTAGTGAGTGCTTAATTTGTTCATGGTTTGATAGCATTTTTAACTATATAAAGATGGTATAACTGATAATTTAAATTAAAAATAAAGAAGAAGTACCTGCAAGCTAAGACCAAATCAGCCCTCTGATTGGGACCAACATACTTGTATTCAGCCAGAGCGTCACACACAACATTTATGAACCTCCTCCTCTTGACAATTACGGTAGTGCGCTTTTTGTATGATTCAAAAGGAATGCTCCTTATTTTATCGTCATTCTCTATCACGGGGTTGCTGCTTCCTTGTTGATCAGGATGAGATTTTAAGAAATCCCTTGCCGTTTTGATAACACCCATAGCAGCTAAAGTGTCCCCTAAGCATTCAGTTCTCATGATCTCAAAAACCCTTTGGCTAATCTGGTAAAACAAGCAGACTGCATTCAGTGCAAGTCTAGAGATCATCGTGTAAAATCATTCCAATGGGGATAAATATTATAGTGAATTGGAGTGTTAAGACATAAAGTCAAATTCTTGTGAATAGGGTCTATAAATGCATAAGATCCAAACGAAAATCATAAGAAAATGCATGTATATATGTATAAAAACTTGCACTTTTTGTTGCAATAATTGACTTTACCGACATAAGTGGTTAACAAGATGTCATCATCTTAACCATAAATTTTTAAAAAAAACAGAACAAATAACAGAAAAGCAAGAGCAAGAGAGAGGGCATAAATGAAATAAGTGAACCTTGAAGGCGTGACGTGCTTTACAGCCCATTAACTGCAGAGTGCTGTGAAGAACATGACGTGTATACCTAAACGACAATTCTTCATTCCCTTTTCTTTGGTGATCATCCTCCACCACTATGTACAACAATTTGGCCACCTCCATTAGATTTGTGGAAATCCGTATATATTAAATTGGAACAAAAATTAGATTGAAGAGGAAGAGGATCGAAACATGCGAGAGAAGATGGTGGTATGGTATGAATGGAGATCAAAATAATGTGATAGGTTATTGGAAATGTCGATGATATGAATATTGAAAAAGCGAGCAATGTGTGATTAAGAAGAGGAATTGGAAGAGTAGAAAGAAGAAGAAGATGAAGATTGTTGGTGGTGTGTCTGTCTGGCACCTGCTTCCACGCATCAGCGTCTTCAACACTCCACGAGTCGTCTCCCCCTCTCCTTTCTCTTTCTCTTTCCCTCTCTCTCTCTCTCTACATTTGTCAAACAATTTTTTTATATATTTCTTTTTCAATTACTGTTATTGATTTTGTCGGACGATTTTTGGGTGAATGTTTCTAACACAAACCCCCCTATGTAATTATGTACGACACCTTTTTTATTTTTTTTATACATTCTGTATCGTGTTTTCTATTTCTAGGTAAGGTAGGGGCGTAGGCCACCTCCCCTCCCAGTCTCCTACTCCAAATCTTTAATTTTTAACCTTTTACTTTTGATTATATGTGATTTTGGTCAATTATAATTAACTTTTCTTTTCTTTTTATTAAGAAATTTTTATATAAGTAAATACCTAAAAAGAAATTTTTATCACCAACATCTAATTATTTGTGTGAAAACTTCTCTCTCTCTCTCTCTCTCTCTCTCTCTCTCTCTCTATATATATATATATATATATATATATATATATATATATATATATATATGTGTGTGTGTGTGTGTGTATGTATATGTACGTAACCAAAATATTTTTATGTTAAAAGGGTGTTTGGTTTTGCGTTATTATTAAGATTATTATGTTACAATAACGTAAATAATTGGTTTAAACGTAAATAATTGATTTAAAGTGTTTGAATTGCATTTATTAATTAGTGAATATTTGCGTTTAAAATTTAATCCTGTCACACTTTTCATAAGTTAAAAAATGCAGTTTATTTGCTTAATAAGTGATTATTTGGTCATTTTACAATTTATAACGCAAATCCAAACACTTTAAAAACTGATTATTTGATAATTGTGATAGCAAACGGTAAAAGTTAATCCGAACATTAAATTTTTTACAACACTTTTTGTTATGACTATTATCTAATTATTAGTTTCCAAAATGATGCAGCACTTTTTCAAACGCAAATCCAAACACCCTCTAATAAATGAACAAACTCTAGGTAGGTAGGTAAAATAGTAAATTTATTTAGGTTGTGTTTGTTTTTAAGATGTTAATGTTCGCGGTTTGCAGACTAATCCATTGAAGTTTGTTGTAGTCAGGAAGAATGTCTGACACTCTGCGGGAAGATTTTATGTTTTTTAATAGGCAAAGATGCGAAGACGTGGAAAGAGCTTCGAAGTGAAAACAACGATGCGGGCAAAGTTTCGAAGTGATCCTCTTCCGTCTTCCAAAACTCAGATGCGGAAAGATGTTTTCACCTTTTCCGTCTTCCAAAAACCAAACGCTCTTTGAGATATAAAATATTATTTACACGTATTTTATCTGTGTTTTACATTATAGATTTAAAATATTATTTATATTATATAATATGAATATTTGTTTGTTTGTACACATTTATATAGTTGTTAATCAAATTTATAATTATTTTATTTATAATTTTATTTATTTTGTATCCGGTTTTTGGTTTGAATCATGATGGATTTTACCCGTTTAGGTTAAAATGTGATCCTGTAATAATATTTTACCGTTCAATTAGCCATTAATTATAAATGGTTTTTCCCAAATTTTTGCGTTTTCTTCACCTACCTAATGGGGATCTCCGTTAAACATCCGCAGATTTTTTTTAAGCAGGACCCAAGATGACCAATTGTCACACTAAAGTCATTCCTAAATTGGATGCCTAGGATGATCATAGTTGAATAATTTATAAAAGGGTCATGCTATACGTAAACTTCAATTTTTTATTTTTTACTAATTATACATCATTTCTCTCACACGTTTTTTGTTAACAATATGAAACCCGCTGGTTAAACTTAATCTCCATTGTCACATTAAGAAGAGTGTGTTTTATTAGCAAAATAAGAGATTTAGGTTTAGAATCCTCGTTTGTAAATAGTATACTAAAAGTGGATTAATATGATATATATATATATATATATATATATATATATATATATATATATATATATATAGGTGTGTGTGTGTATGTACGTACGTAAGTATGTAGAGGTTCAGTGGAAAATTTTTGTACATCGAGGTACAAAAGAACCTATGTCATCAATTTAATCAAAAAATTGTATGGTTTAGATTATAGGGAAAATTACCAAGAAAGCTAATATAAAATACAAAATTTGACAATAAAGGTATTGTAAAATTTTTTTTGCCAAGAAAGGTAATATAAAATTCTATTTTGGCCGAGAAAGAACAGGAAATTCAAATTTTAGGCCAATAAAGATAATCAAATATTATTCAATTACCAAAAAAGGGAGCATAAAATTAAAATTTTACATTCTTAATTTGTCATCAATACCCTTTTTTGTCAAATTTGAATTTTATGTTATCTTTCTTGGTCTAAAAATTTTTACATTACCTTTATTGGCAATTTTTGAATTTTATGTTACCTTTCTTGGTAATTTGCCCTAGATTAAATGACAAAAGTGTAAATAGTTGCAAAACTTTATGCATCCAGTGCATTCAAGATCAAACGCGGGAATGTATTTTGAGTAGTTTCAGAAAAAAAAATCTATTCAAATTAACTTTAATTTCATATTAAATTTAATATTTTAACAAATAATTAAATAATAAATACTAAATAAATTCAATTAATACACTTCCAAATTTAACAAATTTTACACAAATTAAAAAAAGATGATGGAGATGTCGATACATTTCATATTCATCATTCAATTCGTCATGCATCTCGGCTTTATCTATACAAATTCTTGATGCATCGCTGTTAATTATCATCATTGTTCATGGTTCATATATGCATCGTGTTGCTGTTGTTATGTATCATCATCGTTCATCATCCATATTCATTATTCATCGTCGTTCGTCATATATCTATGCATCGAGTTGCCACTGCTATGCATCGTTTATCATGTTAATGATCGATTGCATCTCTTGTTCATGTTCGTTATCGCGTGTTCATTATCATCTTCTTTTTCGTTCATGTTCATCGTGTTTCACCATATTGTTTATCATTGTTTTGCATCTCTTGTTTATCGTGTTTATCATCATGGTGACGGGCCGACAGAGGTGGTGGTGTGGTTGGCCGAGAGAGATAGATAGACAGATGGGGTGCTGTGGTTGGCGGTGCACACGACTAGTGGTGTGGTTGGCGATGCATGCGACAGTGGTGTGGTTTTGCAAGCCGAGAGAAAGGGAGAGATAGTTGTCGAATGGGAAGAGTGAGAGGGAGGTGGTGGAAATTTGAGGGAGTGGTGGAGAGGACGGTGGGGGAGGAAGAGAATTAGGGAAGTTGCTTTATTGAATGCTTTGTTTCCTGATATAATATAATAGAATTTTAATTACTTTTCATATTAATTGAATATTTCACAAATGTCGTTAACGCATCATTGCTAAATTATTCAGTGCATAAAAGTTTTCCGAGGTTTCCCGGTGCATAAAGTTCTTAATTGAATCTCACTATATAGGGTTTGTTCCGGTAAGAACTCCTCAATTCCGTGAGAGCATGAGTACCACTCCAATATGCACAAATTTGTACATCAAATGCATAAATTTAAAAATTAAATTTATAACTTAAAACAATTATTGGTTTTCAATATTAATATATATCATAATCTAATATTAAAATTCCCTTTAAAATTTAAATTTAATAAATTATACACTAAAAACATAAATTTAAACATTAAATTTACAAATTTTGTCAAATTCACAAATTCGTACATAAAGTGAACAAAATTATCATGATATGTGTAAATGTTCACATGAAGTATATAAATTTATCAAATGTATAAATTTTAGCATCAAATGTATGATTTTATACAATTAATACATAAATTTTAAAGTGGACCTCACGTTTACATGAAATTAAAGAGTTTTTACCGGACCCAACCATATATATATATATTCTTTTTCACGTAAACAAGATTCAAAATAGAAGACATTAAGAAAGAGAAATGGACAAAAAGTAACAGACCATGACCCGCCCATACAGGAGGGGTTGACGGACGGGTATTCTGATTGTGATTTTGTATCATTAAAATAAGTGGGGCCCCTTTGGTTGGCACGAGCTTTTATACACCAATTTTATCAAAACTTCTCATTTCCCCCGTCAGTCAATTACCTCTGCAAATCTCATGTTCAATTTTTCATTTTATTGCGATAAATAGCATTACATTTCATCAGAATTGACTAGCAACACCAATATTATCAAACCAAAAGGTTTCACTAGAAGCAAACCAAACAATACTGAATTCATTGTGTTTTTCATCTTTTCTTGAATGGATCCAAGTTCATTCTTTTTTATGGATTTAGTCAAGAGGGAAGATCCGGCGTAAACTGAGTTGAAACGCGTGGCTTTTGAATCCTATTTTTTACGACTCAGTTTTAGTTTAGTTTAGATTTGTTCACGTTGCTGGTTTTCAAAATTGACTAGTATAATAACGTATCTTTAAAAATACCCAATGCAATATTCTAATTTTTCATGTTTATAACAATCTATTATGAATTTTACAAATTATAACAATTTAGTGATTTACGATCTAATTTTTCACGATTATAACAACTAGTCATCTATATTGATATGTCAATTTCTTAAACAACTTATAATATAAATTAGCAATTTTATCTATCTAATAAAATTCACCGTCTTTTATAGGTGAAATGTGAATGATTAATTTTATGTATGTTTCACACCATTCAAAATTTGTGGGATATATTTCATGTCATTTATAGAATAAGCTTAAAAATTGATTATTATCGTTAATTATGAAAGTTGTTATAATTGATAAAATTTAATATACATTTCAACAATCGTGAAATTTTAGAAAATAAATTGTTATAATTAGTAAAATTTAGGGCACGTTTCAATAATCATGAAATTTTATAAATTAGATTGTTATAACTAATTGTGTTTGGTTTTGCGTTATGATGGAAATTATTAGATTATTACGTTACACTATTGTAAATAATTAGTTTAAAGTGTTTGGATTGCATTCGTTAATAAATGATTATTTGCGTTTAGAATTAATCTTATCACACTTTTTCATAAGTTAAAATATATACTCCATTGGCTTAATAAGTGATTATTTTATCATTTTACATGTTAAAACGCAAATTCAAACACTTTAAAAAACTAATTGTTTGATAATTGTGATAACAAACAGTAAAAACTAAATCAAATATTAAATTTTCGGCAACACTTTTTGTTACAGCTATTATCTGATTATTAGTTTCCAAAACGCTGCAACACTTTTATACAACTATTATCTGATTATTAGTTTCGACAATAATTTTTGTTACAGTTGTTGTCTGTTTGTGTAATGGAGCATCACTTCATCTAAGTAATAAGTGATCTAAGTATCACAAATCAAATATATGGTACAAAAATGTTTTTTTTTTTTTTTTTTTTTTTTTTTTTTTTTTTTTTTGCAATAAAAGGATCATAAATTAAGACAACACATTGTTATATTTTAATATAAAACCTTAAAATTAAAGTTTTATAAAAGTGTCTCTTAAATATATAAAAGAAATTGTGCGATAAAATTAGTGAATTCTAATTACCAAATTGTATATTTTTTTAAAACACGCACACTTGAAAAAACTTTTTCATATTTTAAAATCAACGTACTATCCCCTAAATCTTTTACAACCTTCAGTGTGTATATAATGTGTTTGATATTTTCAACTAGTTTGAACAGGAAAATCTTTTCATCGTGTAAACTCTCATTTGGTGTTATTTGGATGAAACGTGTCCAAAGTAAACAATATTTATTTGTCATAAGTGTTGTATAATTAATTTTTTGTTAAATGTCAATTTACTTATTATTTGAAGTTAATGTTGAATTGAAAAGTAAACATAGCTTAATTACATATTCAATTAAGTATCATTAATTCGTTTTCAATTAAATGATTAAAAAGAAAAAAACACATGATGTCGTTTTCTAGAAAGTGTAAACATGTGACTGAGAGCATAATGTTATCTAAGCAATTAAGCATAATTACTTGGCACATTTAGCTTTTAGCTGGAGTTTATAACTGGAGCTTGTAGCTGAAACTTTTGTTAATATATATACGGTTAGCAATATAATTGGAACTGAAGCTTTTAAGTGTAAATATAACATATAAGGACAAAAAGGTTTTTAAAATGTATTTATTAAAACATAATATAGATTATATATTTGTAATTTTATTTTTCTTAAGCTCAAACTCATTCTAAAAGTTATTTGGATTAACTTCTTTTTTAAGAGTTTATGGCCGGTTTTAATAAGTTGATGTGAAAAAAAATTATCCAAATGCAATCTTAGGAGCTTGAGCTTTTTAAAGCTATGAAGTTCAATCTTCATAAGTTTTTATAAGTTGGATGCCAAACATAACCTTAATTAGTTTAAGGTTGAGTTATCAAGCGTAAATTTTTTTTTTCATTAATGCATATAATATCAATATATTTTGCTTAAATATATTGAGCAAGAGACTTGAAAGGTTTAAACATATAATATTGAATAATATATCAAAATGATCAGTATAACAAATATAAACATATATTTAAAAACTTTTTAATTAACAGTAAAAAAACTTATGGAATAAAATAAAAAAACATGATGTAGTGTACCAACCAAATTTACACCAAAAAAAATTACATTTTCCTAAACAATCTATGAAAACTTGTTGCACTCTTTCGAATTTTAACATAAAAATATTATTTTATAATGATATTACATATCAAGAATCAATATAATACAAATATAGGTGAAAACATGCGAAAAAAAAAAACCTTGTGAGGAACCTAACTTTTAGGTAAAGAACATGACCACCTGCTTCATATGTGTCATGTCCGGTTTGGATCGAAAGACATAAATGGACTTATGGACTCGTATATAGTGCACATGTTTAAAAGTCGATTTATGTTGTTAAATTAACGGTGAATGAGATTTTTTTTTTCCGGATAATTGTGCAAAAAACCCTGATCTTGTTAGCTTTTTGTGATTAAAACATCAAACCATTTTTCGATGCGCAGAAAACTCCGAACTAACTAAAATCAGTAAATCAAGGTTTTATCAATGAGTAACCGGTTGAAACCAGTTATTAATCCTACGTTGACCAATACATAACCTACGGGGAATAAATTTCAATTGTTGAAATCGATTGTCAAGTATTACACATCATTTAAACCCTCGTAGATGATGTAATATCGTTTAAAAATTACAAATAAAAATTACCAACGAGGTTTAAATGATGTGTAATCTTTGGCAACCGGTTTCAACAATTAAAATTTATTCCACGTAGGTTATTTACCGGTCCGTGTAGGATTAATAAACCGGTTTCAACCGGTTACCCATTAATAAAACCTTGATTTACTGATTTTTAGATAGTTCAGGGTTTTATTCAACGAAAAATGGTTTGGGGTTTTAATCACAAGAAAACTGACAAGTTGAAGATTTTTTTACGCAAGTATCCCTCTTTTTTCAATTTTTAATATGAAAATGTAAGTATTTTTAAAGTTTAAGAATCTAAGTTCTAATTATATTAGACTTTAGGTAAATATTACATTAATTATATCAAGTGTCATTTGTTTGTTGATTAGCTGTATGTATTACTACTTTTATGTCACGACTTTTGAAAGATTTGTCTACGATTGACCAAATGATTTACCTGACTCTTTTAACTTTTCCAAGTCAATAAATAAATCATCTGCCTTTCAAAAATAAAATAAACCCATCAAGATATTAAATATATTAAGTAATAAATAAAAATTATCGATAGAATACATACAGTTATTTAAATAAATCGCTGCAAACTGCATATAACTTTCGGCAATATATAAAGTAAAATACAAAAAGGAGGACTTATTTATAACTCCATCTCAATTCACATATACCTGTATGATTAATCATAATTAATAAAATAATTTTTTTTTTAAATATAATTAAAATAAAAAATATATACAATTTACAAAAAGCACCTATGTATCGGTGCAAGTGACCTTTTGGGAATTTATCCCTTTTGTTTCTTTCAATTGTTTAATTAGCAATTCTACGGATTATGGAGTATGGAATCTTGATATAGATGGTGCAGACTTCGTCAAAAAAAACTCTTCCAAGTCTTTTTCACTTTATATACGCAAAATCAAGACAAACTTGTACGTTGTCAACACGGAGCGAGCTAATTTTATTTTTATATTTTAATTATAATTTACAAATAAACGTTGAGAAGCTCGACAATCTTGACCGGGGCTCCGTTGGACCTATGACACTTTCTCAAAAATCATACATAACCAATGTTCATTTGGCTAATGATTTGCTACGAAAGATGTCATCCACATAGATTAAGCTTAAGTAGTTTCACAAATCTCTCTTCCAATAAAACCAAATAAGCATTTGCAACTGGGGAATATGTTGTTCGACCAAAGACATGTTGGTAATATTTTAAGAGATGATGACTTATAAAGTTATAATAGATGTGTAATTTTATGTTTGTTTTCATTTATTTATTTTTGTTTTTCATTTATTTATTTTTGTTTTTCATTTAGTAGTTATACTTTATTTTTTTCGTCCATTAGGTAATCATGTTTTTTTTTTTGGTTTCTAATAGTCTTTTTAAACCTATAAGAGATATATGATTGGTAAAAAATTTACACGGTTATGTTATATACTTAATTGATACTATATAAGTTAGGAGTCGGTGTGTAAAAGTCAAGATTCTCTCAAAAAACTGACAATTTATACTAAACTAGATTTGAGAATCAGGCCGGATGGTAACTGTTCCAGTTTGATATAATTTTTCGGTCAAATCCCAAGTCTTGTACACCTCTCATATTTACAATATCAATATAAAATAATTATTGAATGAATTTTAGTCATTGTATATTGTTTGTAACTCAACAAAATATTTATGGAAAACAAAAAAAAATATAATTACCTAATAAAAATAAAAATATAGTATAATTACCAAGTAGAAAGAAAGAAAAGAAGATAACTATCAATGAAAATAAAAAATAAAATAAATATGTATTTATTGTATATTATTTTCCAAATATTTTAATTATATATTTTAAGTTATAAGTATTGAAATTAAATTACTACAATATACCCAATTAAATACTTGTGATTGACGCACAAATGCAGGTTTTTTAAATTTTTCATCACCAAATATGCCAGTTGGTTATTTAATTAAGGTGTTTTAAGGTAAAAAGTTTAGAAGTTGTTTATTTTTTTCTATCAAGTGCCTAAATCATTTTATACCATAAATTTTCCAACCAACTAAAACTCATTAAAATAATTTTTTTTTTAACTTTTTGACCTTTAATCCTATTCATTGTTGCTAGATAAAAGTCTTACGTGGTACCTATCTATGTATATATATTATAATAATGGAGAACAATTTCTGCCACGTGTCAACATTCTAATACTTCACTTTTTCATTTTCCCGCTCATTTTCCAAAAATAAAAGTTAACGTTAATTTATGTAACATTCTTATCATTTAATTGATTTAATTTAAACTTTATTGTTGAAACTTATTATTTTTGTTACCTAAAATAATTCAAACTACAATTATTATTTATTAAACGTTTTCAAGATTAACAAACTAAAATAATTTTTTTAAAAATCAATAAAATAATAAATTTCATGTTTAAATGTCCTAAAGAGTAAATACTTTAAAAAATTGCTAAAATAATAATTTAGTTTCATAATAAAAAATTTTAAAAGATTAACTTAGAGTCATCATTTTTTACCATTACATTAATAATTCAAATATTTTGAATCACATTTTAGTCGTCTTCTTTGACTTAAACATTGACTTAGAGTCATCATTTTTTACCATTGACTCAATGATGTTGTATGTATGACATCTTTTATTGGTTTTTACTGAAGGTTTTTAAGGGATCCCACCTTTTTATTAATATTTAATTTATAACAAATCTTTTACATCAATCCATGTAATACATGAGTATTAATCTAGTGTCAAATAAAATAACTGATTAGAATTCTTAAATGACACCTATATTAAATGATTGTGTAGGCCCCTTAACAAAGCCCAATGATCGAAGTTCCTATTAAGCTAGGCTTACCCAAACAACAGTTACTTTAGGGCCAAACTTCCAGGGTCGACCTGATGCCCTCAAGATAACGGTTGACCAACATTGGCATATTAGCAAAGGGGACAAAAAAGGACGTCTGACATTACCCTTTGTACGAATCATGCATCATTGGCCATACCTTTACGGGGATTTTGGCATGAGTAACCATGAGAAAGAACAAACAGATGATCATTTCTGGAAATGTCTATCAATATCTATAAATAGCCTTCTCCCCCATACTCTAAGTAACACCTACAAAACCCTAATTCACATATACAAACACTCTCTAATACATATTGACTTAAACATCAGAGTGACAATAAAAGGGCTCCCCTTACATAGTCACTAACTTGTTTCTTTATGCATGCAGATCCTTTGGTGGTTCATTGTTGCGCCTATAACTTTTGTGAGGTGTGAACCTCTTGATTGTCTTGGTCTTTAACACAAAAGTTAAATATTTATTAGATTTTGAGGATGAAAATGTTGTGTCTAAGTTTATCATGGATGTCACGTAGAACTTCTAACTACTTATTTTGTTTAAGATAAATGTGATATAGGATTTTTACCTCATTACAATTGGTTGAAGGTTGGAGGGTTTATAAAGCAAAAATAATAAGTAAAAAGACTTGATAAAAAAAAATTGAGATAACTTCAGAGGAAAAGTCCCTTTAATTAATTTGTAATTGATAAAAGGTGTTCGAATATTGAAGAAAATATTCAAGATTTAAGTTCAAAACATATGTACGTGTATGTAAAAGCCGAAGAGAAAAAATGAGGGAGCTATCATAATAAAATCAATACTTGATGCAAAAGAATAATAATCTAAAAGAATAAAAATGAGAGAATAGTATTGTTGTAGTCGGTTGCAATTTAATATTTATATTTTATTTGTTCGGTTAACGATTTTTATTGTTTGGTGGTAACCGGTTTTTGTTTCTTCCAACTATTTTTATATCTTAGTCTATGAACTAGATATTACGTGAATAAATTTTAATAAATAAATGTTTATATAAATGTATGTAATTTAAAATTAAACTATATAAATATTTTTTTTATAAAAAAATGTAAGAAAAGTATAATTATTTGTGATAGATATTATTTATCTATCTTTTAAATATACGTAAATGCTATATACTTTTTTATGTTCTTTTAAAATTTTTAATTTCTAAATAATAAATTGCATTTATCTTTTATTTTAAAATAAATAAAATATATTTATGTTTGAAATAATGAATTATATTTATCTTTTATTTTAAAATGATAATATGTTTTATCTTTTTTAGATGAAACGTGTTGTTGACATGTAACAATTTGTTGTTTTCTTTATTTTAACTACTTTTAATTTCTTTCGTTTTTATGCTTTTTTTATTCAATCAATTTTATGTAATCAATTATTATTATTGTCCATTCATCCATGTGGCTTAGTGGAATTTGCATGGTTCGTCCTGTGCTTTAAAAATTACAAAAGTCATTCCTATTATGAGATTTTAATATGTGTTAGCATTAGTATTTTTATTGGATTTAGATTATGAAGATACCATAATATTTATGAATTTAGTATTTAAAATAAAGATAAATTCATAATCATAAAAAGGTTGCAGATGAAGGATGTTAAAATGATCAAATTTAATCATTGGGTTAACTGCTCATCATTAACGGTGTTAGAGACATAAACCTTTCGGGTGGATAATTATCAAAATAGGGATGTCTTTTGTAATTTCTAAAGCATAGGGATGAAATCTGCAAATTCCATTTAACCACATAGATAAATTTGTAAGTTTCTCTATTTTTTATTGTTTTCACATTTTATGATTCAATGATTTTTTAGTAACATGACTTTTTTCAAACATGTCATTAACTGAATGCAGTTTAGTTAATTTCATTATGAAATTAACAAAGATTAAAATTGCTCAACGTACCGATTATCTATATATGAGTCCAGTATTGTGAATGTGGTTCTTCAATGGATGGTAATTTGTACAAAACAAAATTTATCATACAAAATAATTTTATATAAAATGAACATTCTATGCTTATTAACTCTTTTATCATTAAAAATGCTTAAAAGTCACTTTTAAAAATATAATGGTTATGTTATATGAAGTTATTATATATTATAAAAATCATAAAATTCTATTTTGTACCGATTATTCACCTCTCTTTTCTAATGCACTAATCTTGTCATCTTTAGAATTATTGTTCAAGGTACAAAATTTCGTTGCGATGCAATGTGCATACAAAATTACAAATGTATTATATTTTTAATTAGTGCATTTGACTTTATATATGTGTGTGGTTAAAGTTACAACATGTGTTGTAGTAGCGGATCCAGAAAAAATTTTCGTTGAAGGCATTAGGTTGTATAAGGTATACGTTGTGTTAAATTTCCGAAACACAGTGGCTAAAATTCGCCAAATTTACGTAAATCGTTGGGGGCCTTTCCTCCGCTTCTCTCCATGTGGCTCCACCCATGGTGTGTTGTATTATAATTTTTGTATTATAATTTGATATTAAATATTAATGCATTTGACTTTGTTCATGGTGAGCACTGCACATGTTATGTGGTTGATTTTATGCATATTATTAGGACATAGTCAACACAATTGCAAGCCGTTTGATTTCTTTCATTTTCAATTAAAAGTTAAAACATACGAAGTTTGCATTCATACAGATTCTTACAATCATATATATGTCTCTCTCTCTCTCTCTCTCTCTCTCTCTCTATATAGAGAGGGTTTAATAGAAAACCAACATGCATTGGAAAAGTTTGAAAAACCTCCATCCACCACAAATGCATCACAATTCTCACGTGATGCATCATTATTTCCACATGATGCATTAAATTCATGCGTGATGCATCGACTTTCTGTGTGACGCATCATCTAATCCAATGACTATAAAGTGGTTCCCCGGTTTTCCGATGCATATAGGTTTTCCATTGAACCCACTCACACACACACACACACACACACACACACACACACACACACACACACACACACACACACACACACACACACACATATATATATATATATATATATATATATATAGATTTAAACGAATTATACAATAATGAATAACACTAGTCATTCATCTTCGATCAAAATTTAAACGAATGATACAATAATAAATAACATTGATTCAATAATTTAATTATATATTGATACAATCCAATGTTGACAATATCGAGATCTTACTAGTAGCAAAATTTCACTAAACCAGGAAAAAAAAAAAAAGTTAACTTGAAGACTTTTCAGAAGAAAATTAACATGAAATAATAAAAAATGTAAAAACATGTTGATTTTTTTCATAATAAACCCTTTATATAAATAAGTATTAACTAAACGTTTGAAAGTTACAATTTTGACCGGGTCGTAAATCAAATGTATTAAACCCACTTGTGACATCTGCATGTGCATTATATATATATATATATATATATATATATATATATATATATATATATATATATATATATATATATATATATATATATATATATATGGGTGGGTTCAATGGAAAACCACTATGCAACGGAAAACTGTGGAAACCTACGCAACCCGTCCGATTTGATGCATTTCATGAAAAACGCGGTGGCATGATCGTAAATAAAGTGATGCATCACGCGGGATTTTGCTGCATCACGCGGGAAATTTGATGCATCACGCGGGATTTTGAGGCATCATGCGGGAAATTTGATGCATTTGTGGTGGTGCAGTGCGGTTTTCACAAGTTTTCAGGTGCATTATGCAGAAAGACGGTGCATCACGCGGGAATTCGATGTATCACGCGCGAATTGTGATGCATTTGTGGTGGTACAAGGAGGTTTTCCAAAGTTTTCCGATGCATGTTGGTTTTCCATTGAACCCCCCTCTATATATACATATGTCGGGTTCAATTGAGAACTTTTATGCATCGAGGTACGGGGGAACCTCTTTATAGCCGTTAGATCTGCATTTAGAGTGTATGCATGTGGTGCAACATACCCACGCATCTCGTGATGCAACATATCATATGCATCCCATGAAGGGTAGTGTAGGAAAAAATTATATATATAGTCAAATGAATTTCAAATTTTATATAAATGGATTTTTTTTCATACAATAAATCAACCATTAAATACAAAATATATTTAAATAAATTACTTTCAAAATTAAAACAAGATGCATCATCTTTCAAACTATTCAATTGAAAAAAAAAATTGAAACAAATTTGAATTTTCATGATCTTCATTGTTCATCCGGATTCGACATTACATCGCTTCGAGTATTATCCTGTCAAAAAACAATGCATCATCATTCATCAATTTTCAAACAATCATCTTCATCATTTTCAAACCATTATCTTCATCAAATGAGGACTTAAGATGTCAATTCATCGACTTCATCATTTTCGAACCATGACCTTTCTTATTTTCAAACAAGCATCTTCATCGTCTTCGAACCAGCGCCGCCTTCATTATCTTCGAACCAACATGTGCATCATCTTCAAAAAAATATCTTCGAACCTGTATCTTTATCATCTTTGACCCAACAAAAGTTCATCTTCAACCATATGCCTCACATCTTTGAACCAACATCTGCATCATTTTCATCATCGTTTACATCATCCACCACCATCATCACATCATCTTCGTCAATCCACCATCACCGAAGAACTGTCACAAAACCATGATCACCTTGCGAATCAACGTCAATGCAGAACCATGGGGATGTATCACCGTCAACGCAGAACCATGGGGATGAATCACCGTCATCTTCGTCAATCCACCATCATCACATCATCTTCGAATCACCGTCACCTTTCGAATCGCCGTCATCATGATCACCTTTGAACCACCATGGAGATGCATCACGATATAGAGAGACGGTGGAGGAAGGTGGGAGGAGGGTGCCGGTTGTCTTGGGAGGCCGAGAGAGAGAGAGAGAGAGAGAGAGAGAGAGAGAGAGAGAGAGAGAGAGAGAGAGAGAGAGAGAGAGAGATAGATAGAGAGAGAGAGAGAAATGGGGAGGAAAATGAGGAATATAGTTAATATGATATTTTAATTCAACATGTAACTCCTAATTATCTTTTAATGATTTTTAAAAATAAATAAATTATCATATCTTTAGTTTTCCACAGATGCCCTTTGTGCACCCTTGGTAGATTATCGGATGCACAAAAGTTCCTCGAGGTTCTCGATGCATAAAAGTTCTCAATTGAACCTCAATATATATATATATATATATATATATATATATATATATATATATATATATATATATATATATATATATATATATATATATATATATATATAGGGTTGAGTTCCGGTAAGAACCCTTGTTACCGTGAGAACGTGAGAACCACTCCAAAATGCACAAATTTGTATATCAAATGCACAAATTTTAAAATTAAAAGTTTTACTTAAAATCATTATTAGTCTTAAATATTAATAAATATCATAATTTAACACTAAAATTTAATTTAAAACTTACATTCATTAAATTATAAACTAAATGCACAAATTTGAACATCAAATGCACAAATTTTCTTAAATGCACAAGTCGTACATAAAATGGATAAATTATAGCATGAGATGCGTAAATTTTTACATGAAATGCATAAATATATCGAAAACATTTAATTTTAGTATCAAATGCACAATTTTATACAGTGGATGCACAATTTTTAGAGTGGTTCTCACGTTCTCACGGTAATGAGGGGTTCTCATGTGAACCCAATCCTATATATATATATATATATATATATATATATATATATATATATATATATATACACATATATATATATAGAGGGAGGTTCAATTGAGAACTTTTATGCATCGAGGTACAAAAGAACCCATATCAACCATTAGATCAAAAAATTGTATGGATTAGATTAATGGCAAAATGGTAAATAGTTGGACAATTTTATGCAACTTGTGCATTATAGGAACAAACAAGGAAGGACATTTTAGGGAATGTGCATACCTCATTAAATTTAATATTTCAACAAATAATCAAATAATAAATGCCAAATAAATTCAATTGATACATTTCCAAATTTAACAAAAATTACACAAATTCAAAAAAAGATGATGGATATCGATGCATTTCATCGTTAATCTTGTTTATCTATGCATCATGTTAAAAAAGGACGCATTTAACAAAAAAAATACAAAAATTCATTTATGCATCGTGTTCAACTTGTTCATCATTCTTTTATGCATCGTGTTTGTCGTTCATATTATTCATTGAGCTATGCATCATGTTCAACTTGTTCATCATTCATCTATGCATCGTCATTGTTCATCGTCCATTTATGCATCATCATTTTTCGTTGTTCATCGTTCATCATCCATCTATGCATTGTCATTGTTCATCATCCATCTATGCATTGTCATTGTTCATCATCCATCTATGCATTATCATTATTCATCGTTCATCATCCATCTATGCATCATGTTCTTCATAATTATCATCGGTTACCTCTCTTGTTCATGTTCATCATCATCGTTGTTCATCGTTATTCTTCGTCTTCAAATCATCATCACTAAGAAAATCGTGAAGAACACGATTAGAGTTAGAGAGAGAGAGAGAGAGAGAAATGGGGAGGAAGGAATGTAGTTAATATGAGATTTTAATTCAAAGTGTAACTCCTAATTATCATTTAATGATTTTTAGATATAAATTAATTATCATGTCTTTAGTTTTTCCTAAATGCCCTTTGTGCACTCTTGGTGGATGGATTATCCGATGCACAAAAGTGCCTCGAGGTGCCCCGATGCATAAAAGTTCTCAATTGAACCTCAATCTATATATATATATATATATATATATATATATATATATATATATATATATATATATATATATATATATATATATATATATATATATATATATATATATATATATATATATAGATGAAATCATTGCAGAACCTAAATTTAGTGTAGAACTGTAGAACCAATATCGTCCATAGATTAGAATAATCTAATGGTCTTGATCAAAAGAGTTAAGTTTGAAATTAGTGAAAAAAAAATTGGTAATAGTGATATTTTAATTCTTGGAGGGGTAAAAAAGGAAAAGATTGGAAATAGCAAAAAGATTGACATTAGCAAAATAAATATCTTTTTCCTTTAAATTAAAATAACATTAATATTATTAATTTTTAAATCAAAAAAATTATACCATAAAAACGAGAATTTTATACTCTTTAAAACGAGACCGGTCATGATATATTTTTTTCGAAAAAATTTTACATGTTTATTTTTCGTAAAAAAAAAAATTACCCAGACCACGATTCAATATATTATGGTGAGATAATGAGAT